>OU015747.1:25970385-26007658 GCA_907169655.1 Acomys percivali | reverse complement strand
TTATTATTATTATTATTATTATTATTATTATTATTATTATTATTATTCCTCTGTCTGTTACATCTACACAACTTTATGTGTTGTTATCTCTCATTAGCATCTCAAATCTCTCCCCAGGTGTATGGGTTTTAGCATCACAATGAACAGTAGGTTTTTTGAAACACTCTCACTTACCTCTGAGTCTGCTCCAGTGATGCCAGCTGGTATAAACTAGCCTTGCTAGAGGGTTTCCCGCTTTGTCAGCTTGCTTTTTCTTTTCTAATTTGAAGAAGGCCTTTGGGACCACACTGTCTGCCTTATTTTCCTAGCACACCTCCAAGTCCTAGTCTTCTGCCTCTTTAATTTTTTGTTTACTTTATGATAAGAATAAATCCTGTCCACTTTCATCTTTCCACACATTCAATGTGGGGAAAGCCCCACAGCCCACCAACAATAGGCCATGTCCATGCTAGGTGCTCAAGGCCTTCATAGACTGTTTCGGATGATGTGCCCTGCAACCTTGGCATTCTTATCATCAGCTGGCACTGCTTGCCACATTCTCATTTCTCCATGCCTTCCTGCTGTTCCCTTAGCATGGAAAATAGCACTTTCTTATTTAAATACTGCATATCCTTTGAAGGATTAGTTCAAGTGCCAAGTCTTTTATGATTGTGGCACTCAAACTCTACCCCATTCTCAATGCTGTGCACCCTATGGAGCTTGTCTCACTTCATTCCTGGCACCCAGGCCTGAAGCATGTAGCACATTCAGTTCTCAGTCTTCATGTATGTGCTTATTATATATACTTAGCAAACATCTTTAATGAATGCATTTGTTAGGAAACAAGGCCAATCTTTCAGGAAAGTAGGAAAGCACAGGTATGTATTTAATGCTTCACTTACAAGAAAGTAGACCGTGTTGGAGTCTATAGAACAGTGTTTTCCAAATTGCTTGTTCCTTCAAGCAGTGTCCTGTCTGATGTCCTAGATTGATCTAGACTGCTTATTGAAAATACCAATCGCTAGCTCTAGCTTCAAAGCTGTTTGTCTGGTATGGTACATTTACTTTAGGTCATCTGTATCCTAACCCATGCCTTGGAGCTATTGGTCTGGAATGCCCAAGTCTTTATGAATGTTTTGATCTATAAAATAAGTCAAGCTAGTTGAAGATATATTCACAACAAAAGGGCTACTCTTTCTGGATATGTCCTCGAGGCTCACAGATGGAGTAGGAGTTGTTTGTGTTGAAGCAGGAAGCATATAAGTGGAATCCAAATGGGCACAAGAGGATGTTTTAATTTCAGTCTTCTTCCGATTTGACCATCTTTTGTCTCTGCTACTTGACCATTTCGATCTCTTCTTTTTTTTATTTCTTCTTTTTTTATTTCTAATTTATTCACTTTATATCCAGATGGTAGCCCCCTCCCTTGTATCCTCCCAGTTCCACCCTCCCTCTCTCTTCTCTCCTTCCTCCTTCAGCTAGTCCTCAGAAAGGAGGAGCCCTCCTCCCTTATCATCTGACCCCAGCCTATCAAGTCTCATCAGGACTGCCTACATCCTCTTTCTCCGTGGGCTGCCATGGGAGGAGGTGATCAATGAATGAGCAGTAGGGTCTGTGTCAGAAACAGCCCTTACTCCCCATATTATGGGGCTCAGATACAGACTGTGCTGCTTATTGACCACATCAGAGCAGAGGTCTGGGTCCTCTGTGTTCATGGTCCTTGGTTGGTGCATCAGTCTCTGTAGGTCCCCCTGGGTCCAGATTTGTTGGCTCTTTTGTTCCCCTTGTGGAGCTCCTGTCCCCTTCAGGTCCTTCTATCCCCCAACTCTTCCCAAAGTCACTCAGCTTTCTGCCCCAAAGTTTGACTGTGCGTCTCAGCATCTGCTTTGACTCCCTGCTCAGTGGATTCTTTAAAAGGATCTCTATGGTAGGCTCCAGTCCTGTTCCCTCTCTTCAAGCACTTCTGGTATCTGTTTTAGTTGTCCTTCTGAATGATCCTTAAGCATCCTCTGTTGACTTCTCCTTGTTACTTAGCTTGTTTAGGCCTGTGGATTTTAGTGTGGTTATCCTTTATTATATGGTTAACATTTGCTTAAAAATGAGTATATACCATGCCTGTTTTCTGGGTCTGGATTACCTCACTTAGGATGATATTTTCTAGTTCCATACATTTGCCTGCAAATTTCAAAATTTCCTTGTTTTTATTTTTATTTTATTTAAACAATTTATTCAGATTACATCTCAATTATTATCCCTTCACTTGTATCTTCCTGTTACTCCCTCCCTCCCTCTTTCATCCTATTCCCTTCCCTAGGTCTGTGACAGAAGGGGACCTCTTCCCACACCATATGGTCACAGCCTATCAGGTCTCATCATGGTAGTTTGCTTACCCTTCCTCTGAGTGCCAACAGACCTCCCCCACCAAGGGGAAATGGTCAAATGGGGGCACCAGAATTCATGTCAGAGTCAGTTCCTGCTCTCCACACAACTGTGGAGAATGTGCAGTCCATTGGCTAGATCTAGGTGCGGGTTCTAGGTTTACTACGTGCATTGTCCTTGGTTGGTAAAGTAGTTTGGGCAGACCCCTATGGTTCCAGATCCACCAGCCTTAATGGTCTTCTTATAGGAATCTAGGACCATCTGGATCCGTCTATTTCCCTATTCTCCCATTCCTCTCTCACCCGGAGTCCCAATAGGAAGTCCCAGCATCTCTTCCAATCTCCTGCTAAGTGAAGACTTTCAGGGGACATCCCTGTTGGGCTAGTGCCCAATTATAAGTGAGTATGTACCATGTATATCTTTCTGGGTCTGGGTTAATTCACGCAGGATGATAATTTCTAGTTCCATCATTTAACAGAGGAATATAGAATGGCTGAGAAATACTTAAAGAAATGCTCAATGTCCTTAGTAATCAGAGAAACATAAATCAAAATGACTCTGAGATTCCATCTTACACCCATCAGAATGGCTAAGATCAAAAACTCAAGCGACACCACATGCTGGCAGGGATGTGGAGAAAGGGGAATATTCCTTCATTGCTGGTGGGAGTGCAAACTTGTACAGCCACTTTGGAAATCAATCTGGCACTTTCTCAGAAAACTGGGAATAGAGCTACCTCAAGAGCCAGCTGTTCCACTCCTTGGAATATACCTAAACGATGCTCTAGCACACAAGGGCATATGCTCAACCATGTTCACAGCAGCTTTATTCATAATAGCCAGAACCTGGAAACAACCTAGATGTCCCTCAGTCGAAGAATGGATAAAGAAACTGTGGTACAAAAATCAAGTCCAAGTGGATTAAAGACCTCAACCTAAAACCAGAGACATTAATTAGAGGAAAAAGTGGGGAAGAGTCTGGAACACATAGGTACAGGAGACAACTTCCTGAATCGAACACCAACAGCCCAGGCCTTAGCATCAACAATTAATAAATGGGACCTCATGAGGCTGAGAAGCTTCTGTAAGGCAGGTGACACTGTCAAGAGAACAAAGCGACAGCCTACAGACTGGGAAAAGATCTTCACCAACCCTTCATCTGACAAAGGTCTAATATCCAAAATATATAAAGAACTCAAGAAATTAAACACTACCAAACCAAATAACCCAATAGAGAAATGGGGCTCAGAACTAAACAGAGAATTCTCAATAGAGGAATATCAATTGGCCGAGAAACACTTAAAGAAATGCTCGACCTCCTTAGTCATCAGAGAAATGCAAATCAAAACGACACTGAGATTCCATCTTACACCCATCAGAATGGCTAAGATCAATAATTCAACTGACACCACATGCTGGCGAGGATGTGGAGAGAGAGGAACACTCCTTCATTGCTGGTGGGAATGCAAACTAGTACAACCACTTTGGAAATCTATCTGGCGCTTTCTCAGAAAAATGGGAATAGGGCTTCCTCAAGACTCAGCTATTCCACTCCTTGGAATATACCCAGAAGATGCACTACCACACAACAGGGACATATGCTCAACCATGTTCATAGCTGCCTTATTCATAATAGCCAGAACATGGAAACAACCTACGTGTCCCTCAGTAGAAGAATGGATAAAGAAACTGTGGTATATTTACACTATGGAATACTACTCAGCTATTAAAAACAAGGAATTTCCGAAATTTGTGGACAAATGGATTGAACTAGAAATTATCATAATGAGTGAGTTCACCCAGAAGCAAAAAGAGTCAAATGGTATATACTCACTTATATCGAGACACTAGGCCAAGGGGTACTCCCCCATGATAAACTTTACCTACCAAGAAAGTGGGTCAGAGGGGAGAAAATCCTATTGAGACTTTAGGGGTGAGAAGCTTGGAAGAATGAGGAAATAGAAGGATCCAGTGGGTCCTGGAAAAATACAGGCGGGTCTGGGCCCTCTAGTCCTCCTCAAACTATGGCACCAGCCAAGGAAAATATAGCAGTAAACTTCGAACCCCTACCCAGTCTAGCCGATGGACAGGACATTCTCCACCGTTAAGTGGAGAAGGGGATCTGACTTTCACACAAACTCTGGTGCCCCATATCGGACCATGTCCCTTGGATGGGGAGGCCTGGTGGCACTCAGAGGAAAGATAATAAGTCACCAAGAAGAGACTTGATACCCTAGGAGCATATACAGGGGGAGGAGGTCCCCCTCAGTCACAGACATAGGGGAAGGGAGTAGAGGGGGAAACGGGAGGGAGGAAAGAAAGGGAGGATACAAGGGATGGGCTAACAATTGAGATGTAATATGAATAAATTAATAAATAAATTAATTAATAAAAAAAGAAACTGTGGTACATTTACATACACTATGGAATACTACTCAGCTATTAAAAACAAGGAAATTCTGAAATTCACAGGCAAAATTTCCTTGTTCTTAATAGCTGAGTACTATTCTATTGTGTGAATGTATCACAATTTCTTTATCCATTCTTTGGTTGAGGGACATCTAGGTTTTTTCCAGATTTTGGCTCCTATGAATAAAGCTGTTATGACCATAGTTGAATAAATGTCCTTGTTTTCGGTATATACCTATGAGTGGTATAACTGGGTCTTGAAGAAAGCACAAGATTTATTTCCAAAGTGGTTGTACAAGTTTTCATTCCCACCAGCAATGAAGGATTGTTCCTCTTTCTCCACATCCTTTCCAGCATGTGCTGTCACTTGAGCTTTTGGTCTTAGCCATTCTGATGGGTATAAGATGGAACCTCAGAGACATTTTGATTTGCATTTCCCTGATGATTAAGTATGTTGACAAATCTTTAGCTGTTTCTTGGCCATTTGATATTCTTCTGTTGAGAATTCTCTTTTTAGCTTGTACCCTATTTTTAAATAGCATTATTTGGTTCAGTGGTGTTTAATCTCTTGAGTCCGTTTTATATTTTAGATATTAGCCCTCTGTCAGAGGTAGGGCTTGTGAAGATCTTTTTTTCCAGGGCTATCATTTTGTTATGTTGACAGTTATGTCCTTCACCTTATAGAAGATTTTCTGTTTCATAAGGTCCCATTTATTAATTGATGATCTTAGAGCCTGGGCTGTTGGTGTTCTGTTCACGAAGTTGCCTCCTGTGCCAATGAGTTTGAGGCTCTTCCCTACTTTTTCTTCTAACAGATTTAATGTGTCTGGTTTTATGTTGAGGTCTTTAATCCACTTGGACTTGAACCTTGTGTAGGGTGATAAATATGGGTCTATTTGCATTTTTCTACCTGTACACATCCAGTTAGAGTAGCACCATTTGTTGAAGATGTCTTTTTTCCATTGTATGATTTTGGCTTCTTTGTTGAAAATCTGGTGTCTAGAGGTATGTGGTTTTTTTTTTCTGGGTCTTTTATTTTATTCCATTGATCCACCTGTCTGTTTCTATGCCTTTACCAACAAGTTTATTTTTTATTACTGTTGCTCTATAGTATAGTTTGAGATCAGGGATGGAGATACCTCCTGAAGATCTTTTAGTGTATAGGATTGTCTTAGCTATTCATTTTTGTTTGTTTGCTTTTCCATTTGAAGTTGAGAATTGTTCTTTCAAGGCTTGTAAACAATTGTGTTGGTATTTTGATGGGAATTTCTTTGAATCTATAGATTACTTTTTCTAAGATGGTCATTTTTCCTATGTTAATCCTACCAATCTACGAGCATGGAAGATCTTTCTGTCTTCTGATATCTTCTTCAATTTCTCTCTTCAGAGACTGGAAGTTTTTTTTTCATACAAGTCTTTCTGTTGCTGGGTTAGAGTTATACCAAGTTATTTTATGTTTTCTGTGGCTATTGTAGAAGATATTGATTCCATAATTTCACTCTCAGCCCATTTGTCTTTTGTATACAGGAAGGCTACTGATTTTTTTTGAATTAACTTTGTATCCAGCTACATTGCTGAAGGTGTTTATCGGCTATAGGAGTTCCTTGGTAGAATTTTTTTGGGTCACTTATGTATACTATTGTATCATCTGTGAATAGTGATACTTTGATTTTTTTCCTTTCAAATTTGAATCCCCTTAATATCCTTCATTTGTCTTCTTGTTCTATCAAGGACTTCACGTACTATATTGAACAAATATGGAGAGAGTGGACAGCCTTGTCTTATCCCTGATTTCAGTGGAATTGATTTAAATTTCTCTCCATTTAGTTTGATGTTGGCTATAGGTTTGCTGTATATTGCCTTTACTATGTTTAGGTATTTGCTTTGTATCCCTGATCTCTCTAAGAGTTTTAATATGAATGGGTGTTGGATTTGTAATATGCTTTTTCAGCATCTAAGTAGATGACCATGTGGCTTTTTTCTTTCAGTTTGTTTATATGGTAGATTACATTGATGGTTTTCCTTATATTGAACTGCCCCTGCATGCCTGGGATAAAGCCTACTTGGTCATGGTGGATAATATTTTGATATGTTCTTATATTCAGTTTGCAAGTATTTTATTGAATATTTTGGCATTAATGTTCATAAGGGAAATTGGTTTGAAATTCTCTTTCTTTGTTGGGTCTTCATGTGGTTTCGGTATCATGGTACCTGTGGCTTCATAGAATGAGTTTGGTAATAATCCTTCTGTATCTTTTTGTGGAATAGTTTGAGCAGTATTGGTATCAGCGCTTCTTTGAGTTCTGGTTAAATTCTATGCTGAATCCATCTAGCCCTGGGCTTGTTTTTTGTTGGGAGACTTTTGATGGCTGCTTCTATTTCCTAATGGTATATAGGGCTATTTAGTTTGTTAACCTAACATTGATTCAACTTTGCTAAGTGGAATTTATCAAGAAAATTGTCCATATCATTTAGATTTTCAAATTTGGTGGTATATAGACTTTTGAAATAAGAGCTAATGATTCATAGATTTCCTTGGTATCTGTCATTATGTCTCTCTTTTCATTTCTGATTTTCTTGATTTGAATATTCTTCCTTTGTCCTTTAGTTAGTTTGGCTAACAGTTTGTCTATTTTCTTGATTTTATCAAAGAACCATCTCTTGGGTTTTTTTTTTAAATTGTTTTATTTGTTTCTAATTTATTGATTTCAGCCCTGAGTTTAATTCTTTCCAGATATATATTCCTCTTAGGTGTGTCTGCTTCTTTTTGTTCTAGGGCTTTCAGGTGTTCCATTAATTTGTTTGTATGAGATGTCTCCAATTTCTTTATGAAGCACTTAGTGATATGAACTTTCCTCTTAACACTGTTTTCATTGTGTCTCATAGGTTTGGGTATATTGTGCTTCCATGTTCATTGAATTCTAGGAAATCTTTAATTTCTTTCTTTATTTCATCCCTGACCCAATTGTTGTTGAGTAGAGAACTGCTCAGTTTCCATGTATGTAGGCTTTTTGTTATTTCTATTGTTGACAAAGTTCAGCTTTAGTCCATGGTGGTCTGATAAGATACAAGGGATTATTTCACTCTTCTTATATCTGTTGAGGCTTGCTTTGTGATGTGACCAATTATATGGTCAATTTTGAAGAAGTTTCCATGAGGTGCTAAAAGAAAGTATATCCTTTTGTGTTTGGGTGAAAAGTTCTGTATATGTCTGTTAGGCCTATTTGATCCATGATATCTGTTAGTGTCATTATTTCTCCATTTAGTTTCTTTCTCGATTATTTTTCCTTTGGTGAAAGATGGTTGTTGAATTCTGCCACTATTCATATATGTTGTTTCATCAAAGCTTTAAGCTTTAGTAATGTTTCTTTTATGAATATGGGTGCCCTTGTATTTGGAGCATAGATGCTCTGAATTGAGATGTCATCTTGCAGAGAAAATTATATTCTTTATCCATGAGGATGCTGAAATTCCAAGGAGGGTTTGGCCACTGGCTCAAGGACACAGAACTAAGTGAAAACACACAAAAGCTAGTTGGAATCTTCTGCTGTGAAATATATCTTCTACCTCCCTTTCTTCTCTGTTCAGAGTCCAGTGGCTAGGAAATGACATGCCCAGGGTACCAGGTGAGCTAGTGCTATATATGCCATCAGAATCCAGCCCAAGGGATGAAAACCCCTAGGTCTTTTGTCAACTACTCTTTTAAGTTGTCAGTTCTCTTACTGTTCTGTGTTCAAGAATGTCAATTGCTAATTGCATAGAGAGAAAAGTACCCTATTCATCACCCTTGACTTTGTTTCAAAAGATCTTCAAAGTACACACACACAACACACACATACACACACACACACACACAAAGCTCACACACACAGACACTTCACATACACATACCACACACACATACCACACACACACACATACACACACACACACACACACACACACACACACACACACGCGCACCCTACACCCTTAACCTACAGATCATGTTATGGTTAATAAAATAGTGAATTAAGCCTCCCTGGCTCAACCTACAGATTCCTGAGGAGACTCACAGTGCCCTCTCTGTGTTTTGTTTTAGGGCCTAGTACAAAAGGTTTTTCACCTTAGTATAATTAAACTTTTTATCATTAATATTCTGAAAAATTGAATTGTGTCCGACATAGGTTGCTCTAATGAGAATTTAATGACAACGTATTACAATGCAAGCTAAGCTTTGAATGTGTGCTACAGGCGTCACATTGCCACTGACCTATGCAAATTTCCATCTCAGTGGCCCTTATTCTTTCCCACTGTGGCATCTACGCCCCTCCCCACTCTCCCCTCATCTCCTTAAACAATGATTCCCTCATTTTCATATTAATTGCATCACTTAACTGAGATAATGCTCCCTCTGAAATGAGCAAAGGGATGAATCACTGAAACGGGCTATTATTCTTTTTGCTTAACCAATTTCACAGGCCCCGCACAAAGCACTGCCTTCATTTGGCTTCCCATAATTGCTTATCATTAGGCCCAGCCACCCCACGAAGTACCTTTTTATTTATTTAAGTCTCATCTCTGATGGATGGAAAATGAGTCACTTGCATATCTAAGGAGCCCAGACTGTTCTGTGACCAGTGAGGGAGTAGTAGCATCCTCAGGAGAGGTCGCAAGACATAATATCCAGAAACTGCAAGCACGGGTTGCTCTGCACTTTGCTCTTTGCCACCGAGATTCTGGAGACAAACACTGCCATCAGGTGACCTGAAGGTATGGAGTTGTAGTCCTTGAGGTTTGGGAGGAGAGAGTGCTGGACTCCCACAGTAAGGTGTGTTAGGCTTCCCTATGTTGCTTCTCACTAAGGACCATATTGTCCCACATGTGGGTGTGTGACTGAGGCACTGAGAAGCTGCACTAGTTTGTGCCTACCTACTAAAGCAGTGTTGTACAGGATTCTTTTCACCCCACCATTCTTTAGAGAAAAATCTCACAGCGACTGAGCGGGAGGGGACTGTACATTTTCCGATGGAAATTATGTTATCAGCAGCAGCCACACTCTGAACGACATCAATGAGGATGGCTTCCACACAACTGAAAGGAAAAATTCCCATTAACCTGTCAGGAGATCGGGGATGACATGGTCCCTGGAGTTTTACATGGAGCACATGGTATGCTTTTGTTCCTGTGGATAACAGAACCTGTCATGGGAGAGAGCTGAGCTACCCATGCGCTGGCAATGACCTGTCATAATATTGTTTCTCAGAATTGCCTGCTATGATTCACATCCCATTCCCATTTGGTTGGAGGCTGTTATAATGTCACCTGTGCAATTTCTCTACCTTGCTACACAGCCTTTATCAAGGGCTGCCCAGCTTAACACTCACCCATCAATGAAGAACATGACAAAGTCCATGTTTCTTATGTCCATGCCATCTCGCTCTGTGATCTTTCCCCCTTTCAGTGAGACAAGAGAGTTGCTTGTTTAGTCACTCTGCTTAACTCGGAAAGGAGGTGACATTGGTGGTTTCAAATGGACACTTTACTCGAGGGAGGGGTTAATTCACTGCACACATTTTTCATGATGTGCTTCTTGACCCTGCAGCAGTGGCAGCCCTTCAGAGCCATTAAGAACAATTATTCTCATCCTAGGAGAGTGAAAGACTCTTGGGTAATTTTTTCATATGTTTTTCTTTTCTTTTCTTTTTTTTTTACAATTACATTTATATTATTACACATATATACAATAAACTACCTAGCAAGAAGAACCATGAAACAATCAAGGATTATATAAATGTCACATTCATAGTGTGTTGGCTAATTGTGTTTGGCAACCTTGAGGAAAATATCTTTCCTATCTCGGTGTGTCTAAAATTCTGAATGTAAATCAATATCTATCATATCTCATCTTTATCAACTTAAAACATTTATCTAGACCTAAAAGCATCTTACCCCCTAAACAACTAAGCTTAATTAAAAGCTAAATTCTCTGGTCGTGAGAAGGAATAAAATTAATTATTTCAGTAAGCAGAAAGTTCAGGTTAGCAGTCTCCAAAATGAGAAGATGACATAATTTGCTGCCTGAACGCTCACCCAAAACTCTCTAATTGTCAAGGAATCTTTTTTTAGTGTATTTTATTAATTTATTCATATTACATCTCAATTGTTATCCTGTTCCTTGTATCCTCCCATTCTTCCCTCCCTCCCTCCCTCTCATTTTCCCCTTACTCCCCTCCCCTATGACTGTGACTGAGGGGGACCTTCTCCCCCTGTATATGCTCATAGGATATCAAGTCTCTTCTTGGTAGTCTGCTATCCTTCCTCTGGTGCCCCATATTTGACCACAACCCCTGGATGGGGAGGTCTGGTGGCACTCAGAGTTCCTGTGAGAGTCAGATCCCACTCTCCATTCAATTGTGGAGACTGTTCTGTCCATTGGCTAGATCTGGGTAGGGGTTCGAAGTTTACTGCATGTATTGTCCTTAAAGTAATAAAATGTCTTTAAATGCCATATTCTGTTTGTTTCTGAAGGTTTTGAAGACTTTAACTATTTTACCTTATATATCTATAGATTATATCTATCTGTTACACCTAGGATGTATGTTCTTATGATAAAAACAAACTAGTAATTGACATGACCATTATTTGATCAACTAGCAATTAACTTTTATTAATTATCCTAAGCAGCTTGCAATAGCACTTTTAAAGTATTGGAAGTAAACCTTGTACTATAGTTGAGTTGTCTGGGTACAATACTTCATATTATAATATATATATATGTATATATACACACACATATATTCAGTGTGTATATGTGTATGAAGAATAATCTTAAATTTGAATTCTATACCAATGTATCAAAATTCAACTTATCTTGCAATAATACATAAAATTCTATATCAATGCATTAACAGTAATCTTGCAAGTAACAATTAAGGCCTTAGGTTGAGGAGTAGATTCAATAATTTACTTTTTGTCCTATCATCCTACATATTTCTATATTCCCCCTTATTTATTTTCAGCTCCTATCACCAAACCTAAGAAAGAAAGATAAGGGAAAAGAGAGACATCCTTGATTCCAATCTTGTTTTCCTCTCTGAATAAGACCAATAGTAACTTATAACCAACTCCTAATGAAAATAAATATCTATAGCCCAAGTAAGCAACAAAAAAATCCTACCCAGCCCTCTTAAGGTAAATGGAGCATTGTGCTCTTAAGGTTTCGTCTTACTGAGACAAATAATACCTTTGTGAGAAAGTCATATCCCATTCTCCACTCACGTGTGGAGACTGTTCTGACCATTGGCTAGATCTGGGTAGGGGTTTAAAGTTTACTGTCTGTATTGTCCTTGGCTGGTGCCTTAGTTTGAGTGGGACCCCTTGGCCCAAATCTGCCTATCATAATGTTCTACTTGTAGGTTTCTAGGACCCACTGGATCCTTCTACTTTGTTATTCTCCCATGCTTCTCACATCTAGAGTCCCAATAGGATGTCCTCCCCTCTGTTCCAGTTTCCTGGTAAGGGAAGGCTTTCGTGGGACATGCCCCTTGGGCGAGTATGCAGATATAAGTGAGTATATACCATTTGGCACTCAGCGGAAGGACAGCAGGTTACCGAGAAGAGACTTGATATCCTATGAGCATATACAGGGGAGGTAATCCCCTCAGGAACAGTCATAGGGGAGGGGAATAAGGGGAAAATGGGAGGAGGGAAGAATGGGAGGATACAAGGGATGGGATAAACATTGAGATGTAACAAGAATAAATTAATAAAAAAAAATAAAAAAATAATATCTTTGTAGGGGCCCAAATAAAATTGTGGAAAATGATTAAAAAAGCTAGGAATAGTATTTGTGGTCCAGATTCTATGGTAAATGTTGAGAAATTTCAGGCCTAATTAAAGTCCTGTGTGGGACAGTCTGAATTGCTGGACCAGTTGCAAACAAAAGCTTTCTTTGACGCTGTCATGGGAGTTGTCCTGCTCTGATGAGGAACAGCAACTGCAGCACTTGGTGCTGGAACATGAAGGATGCAGGATGTCAGTGTCCAGCATACTGAGAGGAATGTATCCTATTAAGTCTGATCCAGCATCAGTGTCTGGCTCTTTTGTTCTGAAAACAAATAATTTCTCACAAGCATTATACAGTTCTAAAATTATAAATATATTAGGTGTGCACGATGCACAGAACAATTAAGGCTAGTTCTCTGCTCTTTGTATGATCAGAAGAAAGACATCTGCAAATCTTCATTCATGCCATATGAATAATAGCATCTAATAATAAGTCACAGGGATTCTATAACCAACAATAAGCATTATCTATGCATAGACATTCGTGTCTCAGCCGGTCTCAGAGCTATTCCCATGTAGAGGGATAAGCAATATAAGTTATCTGTTTGTTCTGCAGTTTGAATTCTTTACATCCTGATTGTAGGCCCTCCCTCATTGTCTCCTGATCCCCTCTTCTTCTCTCCCCTAGTCCTTAGAAAGGGGAGCCCTGCTTCCTTAACATCTGACCTCAGCCTATCAAGTCTCATCTGTACTACCTGTATACTCTTCCTCTGTGGCCTGGCAAGGCTGCTCTACCAAGGAGTTAGGTAGATTTTCACAAGCCCTCTATGTGACTCTGTTGCTTAACAGGCGAAGAGTCATTGGTCTTAAGAACTGCAGTTTGGCTTTACATCTTTTAGAAGGTCATAATGCTCTCATATGTAGCACCTTCCTGGATCCTAGCCTTGACTTTTGAGACATAGTCCAGAGAAAGCAGAGTTTTTAGAGTTATCTCCTTTGTGCAGATGAGATACTCTGGTATACAAAAGAAAGGGAGATAAAATTTGCACATAATATATTAGAGATAAGGAGAGGAGAACTTTATAGGGTTGTGGGTATGACACGTGCATAGACACTGTCTTAGGACAAAAAAAAACAAGCTGGGGAGTAAAGGGTTTATTTGGCTTACACTTTCATATTGATGTTCACCACTGAAGGAAGTCAGGACAAGAATTTTTTATTGTTTTGTTTTTTTGAGACAGGGTTTCTCTGTGTAGCCTTGGCTGTCCTGGACTCAGTTTGTAGACCAGGCTGGCCTCGAATTCACAGCGATTCCACCTGCCTCTGCCTCCCAAGTTCTGGGATTAAAGGGATGCACCACCACATCCAGCAGGACAAGAACTCTTAACAGAGCAAGAACCTTGAGGCAGGAGCTGGTGTGGAGTCTATTGAGGTATGTTGCTTAGTGTCCTGCTCAGCTTGCTTGCTTATAAAACCCAAGACCAGCAACCCAGGGATAGCACGACTCACAGTGGGCTGAGCTCACCCTAATCATTAACCAATTAAGAAAATGCCTTGTAGCTGGATCTTATGGGAGTATTTTCTTAATTGAAGTTTCCTCCTTTCAGATAACTCTAATTTGGATGTCAAGTTGACATAAGACTAGCCAGCCCAGAGACTCTGAAGCTTAGTCTAGGATTAGAATTAGGCATGAAGACAAGAACATAGAATACAGCAAAGTGAGACTACATTTTGTGTGAATTAGAATGGCAGAATCAGATATGTGGGGGCATAATTTAGAGAACACATGTGTGAACCATGGATAGAAATGAGGCCCATTTTTATGTAAGACTGGCATGCTGACATGCAGATGGACTGATGCCTAGCTTTGCTCTGCAAGATGCTAGAGCAAATCAAATCTTAATATTGGTGTTTTAGAAAAGAAATTGAGAAATATTGCAAATATGCCATTTTTTTCCTCTTTTTTAATTAATTTATTCTTGTTATATCTCTATGGTTATCCCATCCCATGTATCCTCCCATTCTCCCCTCCCTCCCATTTTCCCCTTATTCCCCTCCCCTATGACTGTTCCTGAGAGGGATTACCTCCCCATGTATATGCTCATAGGGTATCAAGTCTCTTCTTGGTGACCTGCTGTCCTTCCTCTGAGTGCCACTAGGTCTCCCCCTCCAGGGGACATAGTCAAATGTGAGGCACCAGAGTACATGAGAAAGTCATATCCCTCTCTCCACTCAAGTGTGGATGGAGACTGTCCTGTCCATGGGCTAGATCTGGGTAGGGGTTTAAAGTTTACCGCCTGTATTGTCCTTGGCTAGTGCCTTAGTTTGAGTGGGACCCCTTGGCCCAAATCTGCCTATCATAATGTTCTACTTGTAGGTTTCTAGGGCCCACTGGATCCTTCTACACTGCTATTCTCACATGGTTCTCTCATCTAGAGTCCCAATAGGATGTCCTCCCCTCTGTCCCAGTTTCCTGGTAAGGGAAGGCTTTCATGGGACATGCCCATTGGGCTGGAGAGATGGCTCAGCCATTAAAGGCTAGGCTCACAACCATAAATATGCCATTTTCAACCTCTTGCAATGATAAAGGACAAAGAACAGTGAAGTAGCTATTGGTCAGTCCTACTATGTATGAGCCTAGAATTCCAAAATGTAAAAAGTTGATGTGGGATGGCAGTTTCATGAGCTCCCATTATGACATAGGTAGTCTAGCTTTTAATACTACTTACATAGAGAGGCATAGAGATGAGTGAATTTCAGGCATTCACATTGGGATCAAGAATACAAAGACACCGGTGGCAGTGGGGAGCACAAAGATGATGACGTCATGGGGAATAAGGTTGGGGAAAAGTAGGGTCAATTTTTTTTGTTTTTATTTTTCTGTTGTATAAGAATTTTATGCATCCATGTAATGTATTTTGTGAATGTGGGCATCAAATTCACCCCATTTGTTCTCTTGCTCCAGTTTCACCCATATTCCTTTGCCATTTGCTGTCTCAATTTCATACATTTTTGTTAAAAACTCACTGGGTCCACCTGCTGCTGCCTATATGTGCATGGGTATAGGTCCATCCACTGTAGCATGAGAGTCCTCTCAGCCACACCACTCCTGAAGAAGACTGGCTCATTCTCCCAGCAGACATCAATTGACAATACTAGCTCCTTAGGTATGGTGAGACTTCATGGACACCTCCTCCCAGTGGAAGGGATTCTTGGAAGGCAAGTAATGGATGGTAGAGCAGTTTTCTAAGCTCCCCAATTTGAGAACAACAGAAGATGATGCTTTACAAAGAATCGTTTGAAAACAGTATTTGGGAAGGCTTAAAGAGAGAGTAGAAGCCTTTATTAGACATATTGGCATTTGCAATTAGAATGTTTTGAAAATCACACCAGTGCTCTTGTCCACACAATGTTCTGTACAAGGCTGACTGACTGACAAATGATGGATTATCTAATAGCCATGTCATGTTAAGTCACCTCTCTTGACCTGAGTTTACTTAGCTTTACAAAGAAATGAAACTATTTTATAAACTGCCTCTTATCCCACAGGGTATGATTAGATTTTTTTCTTATATAACATCATGGCAAACTTTGTGGAAATGGTGTTGAGAACCACTGAATTTCCTTGATTTAGAGTTGATTCGATGAAAGCTAGAGTTTAAGAGAAATTATAGATTGATAAAGCAGAGATTTGCATTTCTGGGAACAACATATTATTAAAATAAACAGATTGACTTTCAAGATGACATACATCATAAAAAAATTAAACCACCAGAGAGCTTAGTTTGGAATAATGATATAGAAGAAAAGTAATATTTTGCAGTTGCAGAATACCATATCACTTATGTTAGTTTATGTGGGCTAAATCTGAAAAGGAGTGAAAATGCAGTAGCTAAAAATCCAATGACTTGTTTCCTTCTTGCCTAACATCAACAGGAATTTCTAGGTCAGCAGAGGTTGTGAGCAGTGAAAGAAAGGGAAACATTTCTGCTCCACAGAGGATTTTAGGGACTTAGGGGTAACAATGGCTTACCATATTGAAGGCGTGGTTTCAAAGGTCATCTTGATGGTTCTTCCAGCTTCTCCGAGAGTACAAGACGAACATGGACTGGTATGGACAATTTTATGGGTCGGATTTTGACATGGCACACACTACTTCCATCCTTTATCCATTGATGTGAAGCCTCATTTCAAGGAGGCTGAGAAATTCAGAGATACTCTCCAGAAAAATAATGCTGGGAAACTGTAAAATCTGAAGGGTGTTTTAACCTCCCGTTTTTTTCTGAAGAAGACAGTGTATCATTTCAGAAAACACTGGCTGGTGTCCATGGATCTAGGAAAGTTTCATTTAATTATCTCCCTATTTGTATTCCATCCATTAAAGTTAATTACTCCTAAAGAGTATCGAAAGAGATCCCTACTCTTCCTGTGTGTCATCTATTTGAATCTAGTGGATACCATAGTATCGTAATGAGTTAGTGAGTTACACAGGTACGATAGAGAAAATACTACCTCTACTTTTGATCTCTAAACATTATTTGAACACTGTGAGCTGAATTTTAATTTTTCCAAATTAAAAAACTGGGATTATAACATAATTACATTCCCCAAATTCCTCCCTTCAAACTGTCCTACATATCCATTCCCACTCTACTTCAAGTTCATCGTCTCTTTTTTTATTAATTGTTATTTCATGCATGTATGCATGCAATATATCCATATATAATATATATTCCTGAATACAGTTTGTTCAGTCCTTAAAATGCCACTTGTATATATGTCTTCAAGGTTGACTATTTGGCAATGGACAACTAGTTGGTATGCTCTTCTCTGGGGAAGGTAACCATTCCTTCTCCAAGGTTTCTTCAGTTGCCTATAGTTCTTTATGTGTTTTTGAGGCCTGGTGGGCTTTTCTCCGCCCACTTCAGCATGTTCATTGGTGTCACTCTTGTTCACATCAAGTTTGAGAAGTTATCTTAATGAGATGTTATAGGTGTGGCTTCTGACATTACTAGCAGATACAGTATCAGAACAATCTCCCTCAACCTCTGGCTCTTACAATCTTTCCACCCCCTCTTCCACAATGTTCCCTAAGCCTTAACCGTGGGAATGTTTTGAAGACTTACCGGACAGTCCTACATGCTCCAAAGGGTGTGGAGTTCTCTAGATCTTGAAGTGAGATTTCTTGTTAGTATATATAATTTTGCAACATATTGCATGGAAATTTTAATGGAAGTCATTCTATGTTTGCTTCTTCCCCATTGACAAGCTAATTTTTGTCACTCGTGAAACTCCTGTCCCCTCTGAGTCTTTCTATTCTCCCCCTCCCCACCAACTCTTCCACAAGACTCCCTGTGTTCCACACAGTGTTTGGCTGTGAGTCTCTGTATCTGTTACCATAAGCTGATGGGTGGAACTACTCAGAGGACAGCTATGCTAGGTTTCCATCTGCAAGTATAAAAGAGTATTTTTTTTTTGTTTTTGGTTTTGTTTTTTGTTTGTTTTAAAATTTTTATTAATTTACTCTTGTTACATCTCAATGGTTATCCCATTCCTTGTATCCTCCCATTTTTCCCTCCCTCCCATTTTCCCCTTATTCCCCTCCCCTATGACTGTTCCTGAGGGGAATTACCTCCCCCTGTATATGCTCATAGGGTATCAAGTCTCTTCTTGGTAACCTGCTGTCCTTCCTCTGAGTGCCACCAGGTCTCCCCCTCCAGGGGACATAGTCACATATGAGGCACCAGAGTACATGTGGAAGTCATACCCCACTCTCCACTCAACTTTGGAGAATGTTCTGCCCATTGACTAGACCTGGGTAGGGGTTTAAAGTTTACTGCCTGTATTATCCTTGGCTGGTGCCTTAGTTTTTGAGCAGGACCCCTTGGCCCAAATCTGCCTATCATAATGTTCTACTTGTAGGTTTCTAGGACTCTCTGCATCATTCTACTTTCCTATTCTCCCATGCTTCTCACATCTAGAGTCCCAATAGGATGTCCTCCCCTCTGTCCCAGTTTCCTGGTAAGTGAAGACTTTCGTGGGACATGCCCATTGGGGTAGTATGCAGATATAAGTAAGTATATACCATTTGAGTCTTTCTGCTTCTAGGTTAACTCACTCAGTATGATCATTTCTAGCTCAATCCATTTATCCACAAATTTCTAGAATTCCTTGTTTTTAATAGCTGAGTAATATTCCATAATGTATATGTACCACAGTTTCTTTATCCATTCTTCTACTGAGGGACACTTAGGCTGTTTCCATGTTCTGGCTATTATGAATAAGGCTGCTATGAACATGGTTGAGCAAATTTTCTTGTTGTGTGCTGGTGCATCTTCTGGGTATATTCCAAGGAGTGGAATAGCTGGGTCTTGAGGAAGCCCTATTCCCAGTTTTCTGAGATAGCACCAGATAGATTTCCAAAGTGGCTGTACTAGTTTGCATTCCCACCAGCAATGAAGGAGTGTTCCTCTCTCTCCACATCCTCTCCAGCATGTGGTGTCACTTGAATTTTTGATCTTAGCCATTCTGATGGGTGTAAGATGGAATCTCAGAGTTGTTTTGATTTGCATTTCCCTGATGACTAAGGAGGTTGAGCATTTCTTTAAGTGTTTCTCAGCCATTGGATATTCCTCTGTTGAGAATTCTCTGTTTAGTTCCAAGCCCCATTTCTCAATTGGGTTATTTGGTTTGGTGGTGTTTAATTTCTTGAGTTCTTTATATACTTTGGATATTAGACCTTTGTTAGATGTAGAGTTGGTGAAGATCTTTTCCCAGTCTGTAGGCTGTCGCTTTGTTCTCTTGACAGTGTCTCCTGCCTTACAGAAGCTTCTCAGCCTCATGAAGTCCCATTTATTAATTGTTGACATTAAGGCCTGGGCTGTTGGTGTTCTGTTCAGGAAGTTGTCTCCTGTGCCAATATGTTTCAGGCTCTTCCCCACTTTTTCTTCTAAGTGACTTAGTGTCTCTGGTTTTATGTTGAGGTCTTTAATCCACTTGGATTTGAGTTTTGTGCAAGGTGACAAATATGGAGCCAGTTGCATTTTTTTACACATATACATCTAGTTAGACCAGCACCATTTGTTGAAAATGCTATCCTTTTTCCCTTGAATGGATTTGGCTTCTTTGTCAAAAATCAAGTGACCATATGTGTGTGGATTTTCTGGGTCTTCGATTCGATTCCACTGATCAACCAGCCTATTGCTGTGCCAGTACCATGCTGTTTTAATTACTATTGCTTTATAGTACAGTATGGAGATACCTCCAGAGCACCTTTTATTGTACAAGATTGTTTTAGCCATTCTGGGTTTTTTTGTTTTTCCATATGAAGTTCAAAATTGAACTTTCAATGTCTTTAAAAAATTGTGTAGGTATTTTGATAGGGATTGCATTGAATCTGTAGATTGCTTTTGGTAGGATGGCCAGTTTTACTATGTTAATTCTCCCGATCCATGAGCAAGGAAGATCATTCCATCTTCTCATGTCATCTTCAATCTCCTTCTTCAGAGTTTTGAAAATTTTTTCAAGCAAGTCCTTCACTTGCTTAGTTAGAGTAACTCCTAAATATTTTATATTGCTTGTGGCTAAAGTGAAGACTGTGGTTTTCCTAATTTCTTCCTCTGCAATCTTGTCATTTGTGTATAGGAAGGCTACAGACTTTTTTGGGTTAACTTTGTATCCAGCCAATTTGTTGAAGGTGTTTATCAGCTGTAGGAGTTCTCTGGTGGGATTTTGAGGGTCACTTATGTACACTATCATATCATCTGCAAATAGGGATAATTTGACTTCCTCCTTTCCCATTTGGATACCCTTGATCTCCTTTTGTTGTCTTATTGTTCTGGCTAGAACTTCGAGTACTATATTGAAGAGATATGGAGAGAGTGGGCAGCCTTGTCTTGTTCCCGATTTTAGAGGAATTTCCTTGAGTATCTCACCATTTACTTTGATTTTGGCTATTGGCTTGCTGTATATATCCTTTATTATGTTGAGGAAAGTGCCTTGTATCCCTGATCTCTCTAAAACTTTAAACATGAATAGGTGTTGGATTTTATCAAATGCTTTCTCTGCATCTAAAGAGATGATTATGTGGTTATTTTATTTTCAGTTTGTTTATATGGTGGATTACATTGATGGATTTCCATATATTAAACCATCCCTGCATGCCTGGAATGAAGCCTACTTGGTCATGATGAATGATATCTTTGATGTTTTCCTGTATTCATTTTGCAAGTATTTTATTTAGTATTTTTGCATCGATGTTGGTCTGAAATTCTTTTTCTTTGTTGAGTCTTTGTAAGGTTTAGGTATCAATGCAACTATGGCCTCATAGATTGAATTTGGTAATGTTCCATCTATTTCTATCTTTTGGTGTAGCTAGAAGAGTATCGGTACTAGCTTGCCCTTGAAGGTCTGGTAGAATTCTGCACTGAAACTATCTGGCCCTGGGCTTTTGTTGGTTGGGAGACTATCAATGATTGCTTCTATTTCTGTAGGGGAAATGGGACTATTTAGCTGGTTTATCTGTTCTTCACTCAACTTTGGCAAGTGAAATTGATCATGAAAATCGTCCATTTCCCTTAGATTTTCAAATTTTGTGGCAAATATGCCTTCAAAGTAGGATCTTATGAGTCTTTGTATGTCTTCAGTGTCTGTTGTTATGTCTACCTTTTCCTTTCTTATTTTGTTGATTTTAATACTGTCTCTCTGCCTTTTGGTTAGTTTCGCTAACGGTCTGTCTATCTTGTTGATTTTCTCAAAGAACCAGCTCTTGGTTTTGTTGATTCTTTGGACTGTTTTCTAATTTATTAATTTCAGCCCTGAGTTTGATTATTTCCAGACGTCTACTCCTTTTGGGTGTTTCTGCTTCTTCCTTTTTTTTCCCTATGGCTTCAAGTTGTGTCGTTAAGATGCTTATATGCGATGTTTCCAATTTCTTTTTAAAGGCACTTAGTGCTATGAATTTTCCTCTTAGCACTGCTTTCAGAGTATCCCACAAATTTGGGAATGTGGTTTCTTCATTTTCATTGAATTTCAGGAACTCCTTGATTTCTTTCTTTATTTCTTCCCTGACCGAGGTGTTATTTAGCAGAGAGTTGTTTAGTTTCCATGTACGTGTAGGCTTTTTGCTATTTCTGTTGTTGTTAAATTGCAGCCTAAGAGCATGGTGATCTGATAGGATACAAGGTATTATTTCAATCCTCTTGTATCTGTTGAGGCCTGCTTTGTGACCTACGATGTGATCAATTTTGGAGAAGGTTCCATGGGTTGCAGAGAGGAAGGTATATTCTTTCTTGTTTGAGTGAAAGGTTCTATAAATATCTGTTAGATCCATTTGACCCATGGCATTGGTTAATGATGTTATTTCTCGGCTTACTTTCTGTTTCAATGACTTATCCTTCAGTGAGAGTGGGGTGTTGCTGTCTCCCACTATTATTATATGGGGATCGATGTGTGGTTTAAGCTTTTTTTAGCAGATCTTTTACAAATGTGGGCGCCCTTGTATTGGGAGCATAGATGTTCAGAATTGTGATGTCATCTTGGTTGACTTTATCTTTGATGAGTATGAAGTGTCCTTCCGCATCCCTAGAAGAGTATTTTTAATAGTGTCAGGGGTTGGCTGTCTCCCATGGAGTAGGTCTTAATTTGCACCAGGCATTGGTTGGACATTTCCTCAATCTCTACTTTATGTTTGTCCCTGAATATCTTAAAGGCAGGGTAAGTTTTGGGTCAAAGTTTTGTGTATGGGTTGGTGTTCTCTTTCTTCCACTAGGAGTTGTGTCTAGTTAGAGGGTACCCTCTTCAGTCTCCATGACCCTGTTATTAGGTGTCTCCCTGTTATAGAGTTACCCTCATATCCTCCCAGGAACAGAGCCAACTGGCCCTACTGAGACTGAAGCTCCAATGAAGGAGCATGCATGGGCTGGACGTAGGCCCCTGCACAGATGTGATTGATAGAAAGCTCAGTCCTCATATGGGTCCCCTAGTAAGGGTAATTGGGGCTAACTCTGATATGGACTCGGTAGCCTGATTTTTGATCAATTTCCCCTGGTGGGGCTACCTTGCTAGGCTACAGGGGAAGAGGCTGCACTCAGTCCTTATGCAACTTGATATGCTGGGGTGGGTGGATAGGGGGCTTCTCCTTTTCTGGGGAGTAAGGGAGTGGGGATAGGAAAAACAGGGAAGGAAGATGGGAGGAGAGGATGGAGGGGGCTATGACTGGGATATAAAGTGAATAATTAATAAAAATATTTTGATTTGACAGAATTCAACATTATCAATTACCAAGGAAAAAAGTTTATCATCTGTATACAGTTCTGTGATTTATATTCTCAAAGCTTTAACTATTGAGAACTGTCTAAATTTAATTAGAATTTTTGTGAATTACAATCACATTGGTGTTTATGGGAAACACACTTAATCTGTACATGCCAATCAAAAAAATTATATTTCTACATGTTGTGTATTAAAGGATTAAAAATTTTCAAAGAAAAAAAAATAATCATGGCTTTCTTCTTGTAAAAACATGTAAGATATTTGGATATACACACAACATGTGAATGGATAAAGTAGTCAAAAGCAAGAAAAGTAGAAGCTTGTAGTCTGATTTTCAAACTCCATGATAGACATTACTAGAATGCTATAAGACAGCCGAGGATTTCATTCCTTCTTCACCTCAAGAAATGAATGGTCTTATGAATAAAGAAAAATTTTCATATTGCCCAACTTGCAAGACGGCTGGGGAAAAAGAAATGAAATGTATGTAAAAGAAATCTGAATTTTCAAAGTTTGATACAGATTTGTAGCATCTTTGTAATGATGATCCATCAATAATGTGACTTTTCCATGAATACTGAACATGTACTTGCTATTGTGAAATACTTGCAATGCTAAGCAAGATGCATGTATTCTGTTTTGAATATGACACTTGAAGATCCATATATTATAATTCTACTCTCCAATATTATGTTATTTGTTTTAGAAGTATGACTTTCACAAGCTGTTTGGCCACAAACACAGAACCTTTCTGAATGGAACTAGTAATGCATGCATACATACAAACAAACATATTATTACTGATGTTGGGCATAGTAGAACATGTCTGTCATTCTAGCACTTGAGAGGATAAGGCAAAAAGATCATGAGTTCAAGTCCAGGCTAAGCTACTAGGTTACATAGTAGTCCTTTTCCCCCACAGAGCTTAAAACAAAATACACTGGTTTCTTAATATTGATCTTTCTAGCCTCCAACCTGTGAAAAACAAGTTTCAAATTTTAAAGTATATTCCATCTTGCTAATAGGCAGCCCAAAGCAACTGTCACAGAACACTAGTATCGGAGTAGGTAGGACACTTTGGATATGCATAAAGGTAGAGACTAGAAGAGTTTTGAAATGCACGCTGGGTAAAACCCATCATTTCCATGAGCAGAGTATTTACTGTGATTTTGGCCAGTTTTGAAAGAACTATAGAGAAAGCTTCAGCCTTCTTATGGAAAATCTATGCAACAGGATTGAATGATGGCAGGAATATGTGTTGTAAAGGACATTTTGAAATCTCAATGGAAATAAAGAACATATTATTGGGCATGGAGGAGAGGCTGTTATTGGTATTGAGTGGAAAAGAGCTAGAATGATTTGTGTTTATGCCCTAGTGTTAGAAGTGGGACTTGAGAGTGATGCAATTAAATATTTGTCGAGGCTGTTTAGCTAAGCAAAATTTTGAAGCAATGACTTCATTCTTTTTGAGTGATTATAATAAAACACAAGGAGAACCATAATTTAAAGATAGAATTGCTAGTTAAACAGGAAGCAAAATCTAAAGATTTGGAAACATTTTTAGTTTATCTACATTGAAGAATGTGGAAAACTGTATGGGAGACAAAGCAAGAAGACTATGGCCAAGGAATAGGGTGATAGGAAGGTTTGCATAGATCATTCATCTTGGTGGAAGCAAGAAGCTCAAGATTCTCTAAGGTGGAATCAGAACCCTGAAAATAATTCTGAAACCCCCAGTGGTTGCCCTTGCCATGCTGTAGGAGCTGGATGGTTTTATGAGCTGGGCCATTGGTTCTAGTGGAACTGTTCACCACCTCTTACTGAAGATTTGCTTCTTGTGATCTGGATCTGAACTCCCCATCCATTCCACATATGCCTCTAGCAGACCATGGTGCAGTAGGAAAATTTCACGTATTGTTGAGGAAAAGGATTGCCTTTGGAGGTCAAAGACTTAAGACTAGAGGCAAACAAACCTCTGCCAAATATTAGCTATGTGCTTGAAAATGTTTATTTATTTATTTAGTTGTTTACTTGTTTGTTTGTTTTTAAGAAAGTTTTCTTTTGGTGTAGTCCCAGCTGTCATCTGACTCACTCTGTAGATCAGGTTGGCCTCAAATTCAGAGATTCACCTGGCTCTGCCTCCTGAGAGCTGAGATTATAGGTGTGCACCACTACCTCCTGGCTGAAAATTTAGTTTTTAATACACAGAATGTCTTATTCTATATATGACATCATATGATTATTATTAAGGTTATATTATCAATGTATAGGAAACCTGTTAAGTTTTTCTTTTAATAGCTCTGATTAAAGTCACTACCTCTTGGCTGTCACTGACATCACTTTGCAGTAGCAGGAACCAGGTAAATTGAACTTTGGATTATTATGTGTTATTTTTCTAACAAAATCTCAAATGTTTGATTTCATCAATACTTGGAGGAGCCAGGTGCTGGGGTGAAAGCCTGCTAACTCAGGGAGGCACAGAAAGTACCGAGCTGACCTTCCTCCTCTGCCCATATCCTAAAAGAAGCTCTACTCCACACTGTCCCAAAAACCCCTCAAACTGAATGTCCTTCCCTTCTACTTCCTGTGCATCTCTTCATCCATCTTCTTGACTTCCTTTTTCTCTATATTTCCCCTATGTTCACTTCTTGTCAATTGGTTACTTGGTCCACCTCTTGACCTATGGTTGATTTTATTTAATCCTTTTTATACTACTCAAGTAGAAAGCTCTTGGATTAAAGGTGTGTGCAACAGCTAAGCCATGCCATAACTAGGAACAGGTTTCTAAAATAAATAATACAATCTCCAAGTTCACAGTCTGATCAAATATCCTACAACAATTATTGTTTGTGTTTAGTCAGGGTACTACAAAGGAAGAGAATTGATAGAATGTATTTGTATTAAAAGGAGATTTAGCTATTTGTATTTCGCAACCTTGAAGAAAACATATTTCTTATTTTGGTGAGTCTAAAATTAGGTTGCCAAATACAAATAGCCAAAACATTATGAATGTAACATTAATATAATTCCTGATTGTTTCATGGTTCTTCTTGCTGCATGTAGTGTCTTTTATATATGTGTAATAATATAAATGTATATGTAAAAAACCATTTTTTCAAAAGGGGGATTTATTAGATTGAATTATATCATAGTCTGGGTAGTCCAACAGTAGCTGCCTTATAGGCTGAGAGCCTGTTATTTGTCCAGTTCACAATCCTGGGTCACCAGCAGTTGCAGTCTGGCACCAAATGTCTAGAGGATTTCTGGAGAGAGGCTGGTCTTCAGTCTATGTTAGAAGTTCAAAGTTTGGTCTTAATATCAGTGAAGGAATGTAGGAGCAGCAGGTAAGAAAACAGATGAACTTGCCAGAAAGAGTGGAGACAATCAGGCAAATGCAAGAAACTTTCTTTTTCTACCTCCCTTATAACCCTGTGCACCAGAGGATGTCACCTACATTTAACATAGGTCTTTCCTAAGAATCTAATCAAGAAAATTCCTCAATATTGATTCCAGATCTCATCAACCTGACAGCTAACATCAACCAGCACATGTTCTTGGCATTTCAATGAGATCTGAGTGAGGTAAGGCTGGGATACATGAGATTCAGGCTTCCAGAAATGGATCTTTACATTGTGACATATTGATACTGGAGACGTTTAAAGACTAGTTTAGTGTAAGCCATCATAACACATAGAACCACACTGGATAGTAATTTTGAGAGTTGATTTTCTGGCTTCGGCTGTGAAAGTTCTAGGAGTGAGGCCTAACATAAAAAGGTACCTTTGTCTGAGCATGGGAGTCCATGTCAGAATTCTGCCTGGCTTGGTCTTGTATGCAGGTTTTGTGCAGCTGACCATAGCAGCTTTGAGTTCATGACTGGAATAGTAGCACCATTGCAGCAACAGGCTTGCCGTCAGAAGTTTGTTTATAAGCAGGCAGAATGACAGTGGTGAAAATGCATGAGAGCGTTACACCCAGAGCGTGCTGCATAGGCTGTGTTTTCAGACAGGAACAGCAAAGAGCCAAGTGAGGAAGTAAAGATGGGACACTTGAAGCAGAAGGAAGGCTCTGAGAATATAAAGGGGTTAGTGTGTGTCAGACTACAAGCTTGTCAGTCTTTGATGAACATCAAATGCCAGATGAGAAGAATGTATTGGGTCTGTGTATCGAGCAGGAACCAGATAGGTCATGGGAAAATTCTCAGCTCCTGAAAGCAATTTAGAAGTTACCTTTTTCACATAATTTAGTAGTGATGTGATATTATCTATTTACTGCTGAAAAGCTTTTCCTCTTACTGAGATGAAATCTGCCACCATGCAATTTCTGTCTATGTTTTCTGTTCTGGTCAATTATCAAAACATTGATATTTAAAGACAGACTACATTTTCCCAATGAGCCAAGTTTTCTAGCTTTGTGTGACATGACTGCCAGATTCCTAAGAACCCTAGTGTTCTCTAACAACCACCAAGGACAGGGACAAGAAATTTGTAGAAGAACTGAGTGTCAGTATTGGGAATCGGAATAGCTTAGTCTTGGATACAAAGAACTTGGAGTCATCACCTCCACAATAAGAGTCATCTTTAGGTCATTGAAACAAACATGTGACACAGGTTTCATATGAATTGGAGAGGTTTAGTTTTGTCTCTAGTTATATAGGTCCAAGTGGAAGACCTGCAGTGGTGGCCTCATTGTTTTGGATCTCATCAAGGTGGGAACATATATTAGAATGGGGGCTCACATCTCAACCTAAGAGGTGGAGTGACAGGATGATGAGTAACAAAGATCTGCTACTTAGTGCCTCCTTTTGTCCTGGTTTGTTTTTTTTGTCAACTTGTCCCAATCTAATATTATCTGGGATGAGGAGCATCGGTTGAGAAAGTGCCTGTCGACAAGTTTGTGGGGACATTTTCCTCGATTAATGATTGAGGTAGGAGGGCTCATATTACTGGGGACAGTTCCACACTAAGGGCAGGTGGTCCTGGGTGGTACAAAAAAGTAGTCTGAGAAAGCCAGGTGGAGCAAGCAGTAGAGAGCAAGCCAGTAAGCAGCATTCCTCCATTGCCTCTGCTATATTTTCTGCCTCCCCTGCCTTGTTCATGCCTTGGCATCTTTAAATGGACTGTGACTTGGGAGATGTAGGCTTTCGAAAAGACCCTTTCTCCAGCAGTTGTTTTGAGTTTTCTTTATCACAGCAATGGAAAGCAAACTAGGACAATCTCTTAAAAGAAGACCTCTAATTTTTCCACTCTGGGGATCAATCCTTTAACACATAAGCCTTTAGGGGAAGTCATCATCAAAATGCCAGCACCCTCTAAGCTTCCATGGAATTATTATTTTTTGTGCTACTTTAGTTCAATGCTCATTTATACCTAGGCCTGGTTTTTTCTCAGTGTCTCATTGATTTCAAGAAATGTTGAAAATCTCCCCAAATTACTATCTAGTATTTGGAATTTCCTTCCTAGGTTTACCATCTTTCTCACATTTCTGTATTTATATGTATTGTATTTAAATGTCTATGTCAATCGCATGCCATGTGTAGTTCTTGGCAGCTGCTGAGGGCCACAAAATATTTGTTAAATGAATGAGTGAGCCCACAGTCTGGAAACACTCAAGGTGTTTCATGGCTTCTCTCTGACTTCAAACATTTAAAAGAATACTTTGTTAAAGATGGATGGAATCAACAGAACAGGGCAGGAGTTTTCTGCTTTGTTCCCCTCCACTCTTCCAGTTCTCAAGTCCTCCGCACATTGTTCCCAGAGAAGTGAATTTTTTTTTCTCTCTCTCTCTCTCTCCATAATGGATGATCGTTCCTGTCTACCTCATTCTTAGAATTGTAAGTGATGGCAATCAACTTGAGTCCCACAATGCATTAGTTACCATTCTTGTTTCTGTGGCAAAATGCCTAATGAACGTGAACTGAGGAAGGAAGGCTTTACCTTGGTTCACAGATTAGGGGGAAGGCACATCAGAGCAGGAAGATCTTAAAGTGGGTGGTCACATTGCATCTGTAGTCAGGAAGCCGAGAGAGTTGAACTTCAGCTCTCAGCTCACTTCTTTTTACTGAACCCAGGACCCCTGCCCATGGGATATTGTTGCGTAGACTCAGAGTGGATCTTTCCATATCAACTAATTGAATCTATAAACTCCCTTAGGAACATGTTCAGATGGTTCTTTCCTAGCTGCTGTCTTTAGATCTTGTTGACAGTTAATATTAATAATCATAAAATGGAATACGTCTCCCAAAATTCCTAGTATGGTTGATTGCAAAAGACTCTCATGGAATCGGTGAATATCAGCTCTTGTGAGCTGATGTGATGTGGATACAGCATGCCACTGAAGGTGCTCACAGGAGAAAACCCACTGTGGTTAGGATCACAGAGACATAGCCTTTTCTCCATTGTTACATCCCAAAACCATTTAGCATGAAACAGACTTTCAAAATGTACTTAATAAACTTGGAAACTAGTACTTATATAATAAGTTGGGAGAATCAGTGCCCCCACTCAGAGGATATATGGGGATTTTTGTAGCTGTGTTTTGGGTTTAACAGCAACTGAAATGTCATAGCTATTTAGCAGGTACAGGTGTATAATTCAGTGTTCTGAAGCCATCCCCGAACAAAGAGTTATCCTGTCCAAGAAAACATGTGGCACACTCCTTGGAAAATTCTACTCCTCAGTGTCTCTCCCACAGGTTGGGTTTCTGACAGATCCTAGTCCCTCATGTTGGCCTGAACTTCTTTGAGGGCTCGAATCACACCCTGCTGCTTCCAGAAGGACAGTAGTCTCACTCTTAGTGGCAGATGCTCACTTCATCCCTAAACGGTTGAATGAAATGCATTGGAATGAAACTTTTCTCTCTATTAACCTTTAGCAGCATTTATAATGACTGTGTTAAATCAAACCTCATTCCAATGTAATGAGGCCTGACTGAAATACTGCAGGTACGATGCTCAGTAATTTCATAAATTATTAAATGGCAATTGAGAGTAATATGGTGGAATACATTTTTCTCTTGAAGGGAAAATGCATAAGCCTTTGGAGGGAAATCAGGTAGGCTAAAATAGAATCTATAAGAAATCGTCTGAGGCAGGGCAGAGAGGAGAAAAGAAAATTCTAAGGGTACTCATTAATGTTTGGCATTGGCTTGAAACAGTATTTTGATACTGAGAACTTTCAGGCACATTGAGTGGCACGTTCCCTTCTCTATAAAATGCAGATACCTCAGTTCCACTGATTTCTTGTATCTGGTTACAGGTCGTTAGGGCTCAAAGATCAAATTTAAGTTATAATATTTAATTTAGATTTTTCTATACACTGTATTTTGAACACATTCTTTCCCTTCCCCAACTCCTCCCAGGTTCTCCCTACCTTCATACCCACCCATCTTTATGAGCTCTTTATTTGTAAAAAAATCAAAAAACAAAAAGAAAATTAAACAAACAAACAAAAAATACAAAAAAAAAATACTCAATCCAAGCAAAAAGTGCACACACAGAAAATGAGTCTACTTTGTGTTAGCCAACTACTTCTGGGTATGTGGCCTGCTCTGGAGTGTGGTTGATATACCTAGTGTCCATTGTAGAAAACTGACTTTCCCTTTTCTAATATCTATCAAGTGCAAATAGCTTCTTGGTTAGAAATGGGGTTTTGGGTGTCCAGTTGACCTTCTCCTTGGTGGGATTTGGTCTAGTTTGAACTTGTGCAGATCTTGTGTGTGCTGGTATAGTCTTCATGAGTTCCATATGTTTATAAGGCCTCTTGTGTTTAGAAGATACTTTTTATTGGAGTCATCCATAATCTCTGGCTCCTACAACCTTTCTGCTTCCTCTTCTTTCTATGTTGCTGATCCTCAAGTAGAGGGCTTTGAGAAAGGTATCCCATTTAGGGTCAAATGCTCCACCGACTCTCATTCTCTGCATGTTATCCAGCTGTGGCTCTCTGTATTAATGACCATCTACTGCAAGAATATAGTGTCAGGAACAGATAAAGGAGAAACTAGATTAAGAGAATTAAGTGGACACGGGGATGGGAGTGCAAGGTAAAGGAGAAATTTGGGGAAGGAACACTAACAGCCTTTTAAAAAGTAGGCACTATTTTATTTGGGTTTCCCTAATGCCTCTACCTCCCTTCTAAAACCCACCCCCGACCCCTGACACACACCTTTGGGTAAGAGAGAAAGAAGGTTAGAAGAGAAAGGGGACATAGGTCTCTTTAGACTTAGTTCAAGCTGGTTAGGGTTGTCAGGTTCTTTGGGGCAATGGCAATCTCAGTTGTTAGGATGTCCAGCAGCAGCAGCTTTCTTCCTTCTCCATCTGTCCTCTTCCACCCCCACCCCCCCAATGATCTGGTGTTTATACCCTCTCAGAGTCCTCAGAATTAAACTATCTGTATCTGGTACAGACAATGACCTTCTCCAATTGAAAGGAGGCTGTCATCAGCTGTGAACAAACTAAAAAACAACTCCATTTACCATGCTTGGGATTAAAACAAAAACCTGTTTACATAACTGAGTTTATAAAGAAACTGAAACTTCCACTACAACTATCACAGATCCATCCTGAAATATAAACATAAATAAATGAATTTAAATAGTCACTGTATAATGGAGGAGACAATTACTTAACTAGACATCCTATGCCACCAAATAAAGCTCCTTGTTCCAAGAATGGTATATATATATGTATTTTTTTTTTTAGTTGTTTGCCAAAGGGAGTCCCACAGAATGAGCCCTTCCGCCTACCAGAACATCACAGACTGTTGCCAAGGCTATTGGTTACCTAATAATAAGGTCTTTTTGCTGAAAACATCACGTATTGCTGGTGTTCCTGACAAAGGGCCATGGGGGCTCATGGCCTGGGATTACAGAAGCATTGGTGGAAGGTGCCCAGAGATGAGCATCCAATGGCTGGCTCAGAGATGACATGGAGGAACTGAATTGGCTGGCCAAAGCCATACACCCTGCTGCCTCTTCCTGCATAAAGAGTCTGCAGCATCATATTCTTGGTTTGCTCTGCACTGCTTACCCCCTTGGCCAGAACCTTCTGCCCATACCCATGGGCTGGACCTTGGGAATAGGAGCAACAACATATGTCATCAAACTCGGAGAAATTGAGCTGATGCCCAAATAAAGGTTTCACCGCAAATGATTAAACCATCGTTTATATATTCAATCATCTCCTCGTTTTGGTTGTATGTTTTGAGCCAAAGTCTCCCTCTGTAGACCAGACTAGCCTTGCATTCACAGTGAGCTTCCTTTCTTAGTTTTCTCAGTGCTGGAATGCTTGTCTGAGCCATCACACTCGCCTCTTAGAATCTTTTGAAAATTGGTTTTATTCTTTGACAGTTTCATACTCTTGCCTCTCTCTTACTGACACACCTCTTTCTCTTAAGGCCCCTTTTTACTTTCATGTCCTGGAGTGTGTGTGTGTGTGTGTGTGTGTGTGTGTGTGTATGTGTGTGTGTGTGTGTGTGTGTGTGTGTCCCACTCAGTATAGGCATGAGTGGGAGGTTATTTACAGAGCATGGGTAACTTATCAGTGGTTACAGAGGTAAAGAAAAATAAAAAGCCTTTTCCCAGCTTCCATTAACTGCCAATAATCCCTCAGGGGGGGGTGGGGCCACATGAACTCTTCCAGTATCTGTAATGAAATATTGACAGTCTGAGTCTCATTAACTTCTGATGTACGTAAACACAGCTATATTGAGCTCATGAGTACAACTGTATGTCATATCCCTAAGATATATTTTACAGCCCACCTATCCTCTAGCTCAGTAATTCTCAATCTTCCTAATGCTGTGACCCTTTAATACAGTTCCTCATGTTGCGGTGACCCCCAACCATAGCATTATTTTTGTAGCTACTGCATAACTGTATTTTTGCAACTGTTATAACTTGCAGCATAAATATCTAAACTAGTGGAAAAGTAGTTTATCCTTCAAGGGTTCATGGCCCACAGGTTGAGAATCTCTTCTCTAGCTCTTCTATTCTTGTTATCTTCTCCTCTGTTATGTTTCTTAAACCTTTGGGTATTGTGATGTTAATGATGTCTTACCAGACTCCTAGGCCTTTGTTTTGGGCTATAATAAATAGTGCCTTTATATACATGCCTTTTGATAAATATATTCAATATATTATATGTACATATAGTTGTTTATATAAATTTTCTGGAATTGATAACACACATTAATGCTGCTACCTGCAGTTTTTCCAAAGCAATTGCAGGTGATTTGAATTTTTCCAGAAACTAGATAAGGGTTTCAACTGATATACATGTTTGCTTATATTTGGAGTAGAACTTATTAAAATATTTAAGAGTTTACTCAATTCTGTGAGAGCTAGTTACAATTACGGCACTAGTGTGTATTTTTCTTTTGAATAAGGGTGTGGAACATTATTGCAGCCATTTGAGACTATTCTTCAAAAAATGCATAGCCAAATCCAATTTTTCTGGATGCTTTCATGATTAATGATTTCAGTATTCTGCTTAAGAAATATTTACCTTCCCCAAAGAGGCTGTTGTCATGTATTGCCACCTGTACATGATTAAAATATATCCTTAATAGATCTCTGATGCAACTGACATTTTTTTTTGTGTAGAATGCAAGTTTTCATTTTTTCAGGTATGGGTTATTAATTCGATGCCCTTTCATGAAAGGACCATGCATTTCATGGACAAACTGTGTGGTAAGTCAGAAGTCATTGCCTTTGTGAATCTGTTTCTGGAGTCTTGTCTATTTCTTTACTATTCTTGAATAGCTGGAATAAACCTCCAATTGTTATAATGTTTACTCTTTATATATCACACATTGGTTTGCTGTCATACTGTTTATCATGTTTGTATATGTGATCAGTAGATGGACTGTCAATTGTTTTTATGTACACATGGTCATATGCCACATTTATTTTAGTAAATAATAGGCTTTTGTACAATAGTATTCTTATAAGATTATGTTGTGGAATGATGTCGTGGTTAATTTAGTATAACTACACACTGTCATGTTCATAAGGTCATGGAATTGTCAAATGGTGCTATGTCTTAGAATATATCTTTGTGATAAAGAAATGCATCTCTCTCTCTCTCTCTCTCTCTCTCTGCCTCTCTCTCTCTCTTTCTCTGTCTCTGTCTGTCTCTCTCTCTCTCTCTCTCTCTCTCTCTCTCTCTCTCTCGTGTGTGTGTGTGTGTGTGTGTGTGTGTGTGTGTGTGTGTGTGTGCGCGTGTGTGTGTGTGTGTTCTCACTGGCAGAGTTGGGGTATTGCAGCTATAACATCTCATCTATTCTATCCTCGTTCTGTTCCTGGGAAGATCTTGTGTGAGTGAGGAATTGTGTTGTAGGCATGCTTTCAACTTGAGGTTAAGACATCTTTGTGTCTTTTATTTGATGTAGTAACCACCTTCCTTCCCTTATATGCCCTCTCTTCCTTGAAGAAATCCTTTTTGTGACTATAGTGTTTATTTGCACTTTATTTTTTTTTCTAGAACTGTATTAATATTTGGTCTGCTCTCATTTTGAAAGGTAATTTCATTTTATTAAACAAAGCATTTTAAATTAATCCTTGTTTAATATATAAAAATTCATTATAATGTTTTTGACTTTTATAATTGCTAAGAACTCAGAACAGATCTGTTTCTACTTTTGCTCTTTTGATTTCTCTCAAATAATAGTTTCTAAAAGATGTTCATTGATGTTACTTTAAAATTTTCTTGTATTTATGTTGTTCAGGTTCTACAATAGTCTTGAATGTGTGGCTTGCATTTCTTAGGCTTAGGAAAAAACCTGAAAATGGATCTGTTAAAATTCTGACCAGTGTTCTCCTTTCTTCTGTGATAGAAGGTAGATATCTGTAGACAAGTTTTCCATATGCTGAATGCCTCCTTAATTTGTTTCATTATAATCATTTCCTTATTCTGCAACTCAATATAGATTATTTTATTAAAAGATTATTTATGTTCCTGTTCACTAATTCTTTTGACTTTATTTAATCTTCCTTGGTTTCTAATTTCAGTAGTAGAATTTACATGTGCCTTTTAAAAATATAATCTGTGAAGATAGTCATACTCTTTTTACTATTATATATTTTGTTGAATTCATCAGGTGTAGTTTTTTTAAAGCTCATCTAGAGGTACAATTGCCTGATTTTTTTTTTACTAACTTGCTATTATCTATATGTTTTTTGTTCTTTTTAATTAATTGGTTTTTATCCTGGCATGCCCCATATCTATTTTTTTAAGTACACCCAAATGTGTTTATAAAATTTTAGAGGTTATTGTTGACATTTCTCACTAGTTTTCTGGAAGTTATATAAATTATTGGTAGGGTCCTCTCTATTTAATTAAGCCTGTATTTCTGGAACCTGCATGGCTGCACAGTTTAGTAGTCAGAAGCAATTTTGGAGTCAAATCAGACATGTAATTTTCTTCTGTGACCAGGATCCTTCTAGTCCTAGCTGACATAATCATAATTAATTCTCACTTCTCCTTCCAGTCCAGTGAGACTCTGCACTTAGAACTAGCCACAATGTCCCTTAAGAACCAAATGGATTATGTGTTTTCTTTTTCTTTTCTTTTATTTTTTTAATATTTTTATTTTTTTATTAATTTATTCTTGTTACATCTCTATGGTTATCCCATACCTTGTATCCTCCCATTCTCCCCTCCTTCCCATTTTCCCCTTATTCCCCTCCCCCATGACTGTTCCTCAGAGGGATTACCTCCCTCTGTATATGCTCACAGGGTATCAAGTCTCTTCTCGGTGACCTGCTGTCCTTTCTCAAATGGATAAACAAAATATTGTATAGGTATATAGTCAAATATTTTATTTAGTCCTAAAGAATTCATGAGCTATCAGTCTATGAAAACAACAGAAAACACTGATGTCTAGGATTTTGTGTAGACATGTTTTCAACTTTCTTATCTATTCTCTTAGACACATGCCAAGAACTGTAAAACCGTATCTTTAGAAATAATTTGTTTCTCATCTAGAGTCCCAATAGGATGTCCTCCCCTCTGTCCCAGTTTCCTGGTAAGGGAAGGCTTTCATGGGACATGCCCCTTGGGCTAGTATGCAGATATAAGTGAGTATATACCATTTGAGTCTTTCTGCTTCTGGGTTAACTCACTCAGTATGATCATTTCTAGCTCAATCCATTTATCCACAGATTTCGGGAATTCCTTGTTTTTAATATCTGAGTAGTATTCCACAGTGTATATGTACCACAGTTTCTTAATCCATTCTTCTACTGAGGGACACTTAGGCTGTTTCCATGATCTGGCTATTATGAATAAGGCTGCTATGAACATGGTTGAGCAAATTTTCTTGTTGTGTGCTGGCGCATCTTCTGGGCCAAGGGGTCCTGCTCAAACTAAGGCACTAGCCAAGGACAATACAGGCGGTAAAATTTAAACCCCTACCCAGATCTAGCCCATGGACAGTACAGTCTCCATCCACACTTGAGTGGAGAGAGGGATATGACTTTCTCATGTAGTCTGGTGCCTCACATTTGACTATGTCCCCTGGAGGGGGAGACCTAGTGGCACTCAGAGGAAGGACAGCAGGTCACCGAGAAGAGACTTGATACCCTATGAGCATATACATGGGGAGGTAATCCCTCTCAGGAACAGTCATAGGGGAGGGGAATAAGGGGAAAATGGGAGGGAGGGGAGAATGGGAGGATACAAGGGATGGGATAACCATAGAGATGTAACAAGAATAAATTAATAAAATAAAAAAAATTAAAAAAAGAAATAATTTGTTTGACTTGAGGTTTTACTTAACAGAAGGATTAATATGATATATACTACTCAAAATAAGTGTGGTTGTTTCATTGATTTTGAAGACTGCATAGAATACCATATCTATTCTATATAGTCTATTTTATGTATTCTATCAATTCTATATATACTATAACATAGTTAATCATTTACTCATTGTTGAAATTCTAGTTTTTTTACTATCATGAATTATGTTGTGCAGAAACTCTTCTAACACAATTCTGTGCAAGAATAGCACAGATTACTGACAGTGGAATGGCAATATTCTATATCAGCTTTACCTGTATTATACTGGTGAGAACTCCGTTCCGTGTCTTTAACCTAATCTACAAAATAGACTATCCTACAAAATAGACTTTTGTGTGTACAGGCTAAGAAAATGCTGTGGTGAACATAGTGTTTTGTTTTAGTTCCTCTCTGCTATACTTTTACACAACTTAACCCAAAATACCATTTGTAGGAGACACTAGTGGATCTGATCTGATGAAATACTGGTCTGTATAGTAACTCAAAGTAAGGCAGTTTTGTATTATGGTTACTTTTTTTTCCCTTTGCACCACGGAAAGGGAAGGAGGGAGGGAGGGTAAGAGGGAGGGCAGAAGGAGGGAGAGAGGGAGGGGGGAGGAAGGGATGGATGGAAGGGGAGAGAAAGAGAGAGAGAGAGAGAGAGAGAGAGAGAGAGAGAGAGAGAGAGAGA
>OU015747.1:25942054-25970375 GCA_907169655.1 Acomys percivali | reverse complement strand
AGAGAGAGAGAGAGAGAGAGAGAGAGAGAGAGAGAGAGAGAGAGAGAGACTAAAGATTACTAAGACTACTGCTTCAGTTCCAGCTTGATTTTGTTTGTTTAGACCCATTCCGATCTGTCTTTGCAGAGGCAGCAGATGCTTGAATGACACACCTTTGTTACATGCCTCCTTAGCTCCCAGGCAGCAGTTCCAGGTTAGAGATTTTCAAGTGGATCTCTTGAGAGTTGTTTGTTTTAATCCATAGTGAGAGGACAGCCTGAGTGGGATTTCCACAGCCCTGTGTTTCAACTCTGCTTTTCAGTGGAGCATACTCAAAGCCTCATCTGGTTTGGTGTCATTCAGTTGTCCTTTCACAGACCTGGAGTTAACAGGTCCAATAAGATAACCCTAGTGAGGATGTCAATACTGTGTGCATTTTAGGAAGTAACACCAAGTCAACCATCAAACAGAGCCATCACTGCTGTGAAATCAGACAACTGCTTAAAAGTTTATACCAAGGATCAGGTAGCTCAATTAGGGTCCCATTTTTTTATATTTATGGCTCTAGGAATTAAGAAAAATAAGTTATTGGTATATTAGTCTCCATGCTCTTAAACACTGGTGAATAACATTATTGTCCCCAGAGGTCTCTTGAGCATTAAATGATATGATCTATGAGAAGTGCTTTGAATATTGTCTGGCATAGTGTGAACCTTGTATAAATGTTGGTTGGCTTTGTTAGACATTGGGGGAGGAGGACTCCCCTTTCTAAGGACTAGGGGAGGGAGGGAAGGAGGATGAAGGAAGGGATGGGAATGGGAGATAATTGGTATGTGGGATCAGGAAGTGATGAGGAAAGGGGCTGCAATCAGGATGTAAAGAATTCAAACTGCAGAACCAGCCGGTAACTTATATTGCTAATCCCACTACATGGGCATAGCTCTGAGACTGGCTGACACAGGAATGTCTGTGCATAGACATGGCTTCATGTTGGTCACAGATTCTCTGTGACTTATGATTCAAGGCCATTCTTAGTATGACATGAAGGAAGATTTACAAAGGCCTTCCTTTTGCTCAAACAATGAGCAGAGAACCAACCTTAATTGTTCTGTTTATCCCACACACCTCATACAATTATAATGTTAGAACTGTATAACGCTGTGAGAAATCTTTTTTTTTTTTCAGAACAAAAGAACCAGACACTGACACTGGATCAGACCTGACAGGATTCATTCCTCTCAGGATGCTGGATGCTGGCATCCTGCATCCTCCATGTTCCAGCCCCAGGCGGCTCAGCTGCTGTTACCCATCAGAACAGGACAGCTTCCATGACAGCGCTGTAGAAAAATTCTGACCCCAATTGGTCCAGCATTTCAATCTGTCCCACACAGGACTCCTATTAAGACTGGAATTTCTCAACATTTAGAAAAGGGACTACAAATGCTATCCCTGGCTTGCTTAACCATTTTCCCCAATTTTTTTTGGGGGGGGGGACTTCAAAGGAATTATTTGCCCCAAATCAGGCAGAAGAAACTTTAAGAGAACAATGTCCCATTTCCTCTAAGGGGGGTTGGGTAGGTTCCTATTTGCGCTCTTGATCTACAGATGCTTATTTTCATCAAGTTGGTTATAAGTTATTATTGATCTTATACAGAAAGAAAACTAGGTTGGACTCAGGGACATCTCTCTTTTCCTTTATCTTTCTTTCATAGGTAAGGAAATAGGAGCTGAAAAGAAAGAAAAGGTGACATAGAAATATAGAGGGACGATATAACAAAAGGTAGATTATTGAATCTACTCCTCAACTCGAGGCCTTAATTGTTACTCACAAATAAGGTTATTTTTAATTCATTGGTATATAATTTTGTATATTGATGCAAAATAAGTGTAATTCTGATACCTTGGTATAGAATTCAAATCTAAGATTATTCTTCACACACCACACACACACACACACACACACACTATACATACATACATACATATATATATATATATATATATATATATATATTCTCTAATATGAGGTATTAGACCCATCCAACTCAATTATAATACAAAGTTTACTTCCAATACCTTAAAAGTGGTGCTGCATCCTATTTAGGATAAGTAAGTAATACAAGCTAATTGTTAGTTGAACAAATCATGGTCATGTCAAATACTAGTCTAATTTTATCACAAGAATATATATCCTATCCCTAACAGCATAGATATTATATATATATATATATATATATATATATATATATATATATATGGTCTTCAAAGGCCTCAGAGACCTAATGTTTTTATTATTCTAAAGATTCTTTGATAATATGACTGGTTAACTCCTGGCAACACCCAGCCTACCTCAAAGAAGATGATGTGCATCAAAGAACCTCCTTATGGAGTTGGCTTCAAATGTGGTAAACCAGCCACTGGGCAAAATGTTCAGGATCCCAGTTGCAACTTGAGATTTTGCACCACGTGGCAACTACTTGACATCGTACTTCTTGAGAAGGAAGGGGTCGGAGAATGAGTCTGACTATATATCATTCAATTATGCACGTGAAATTAATCCCCATTAAACTTGGTGCAATGAGATTTGGTGGACACATTGATGTGACTTGGTGGTGAAACACATATTTATTATGCCAGGAGGATGCCCTGATTTTATAGGCAGAAGGCAGGGATATTGCACTCAGGATTGTTATAGATGCTGTCCTATAATACTAGGGTCACAGTTTTCTAAGTTCTAGCAAACTTCAGTGGTGCCATGATAATTGCCTAGGTTTGTAGGCATCTGAGAAGAAATGCAAGTGGCCCAGGGATCTCTAGATTTGGCTGCTGTATGGTTGGAGGGAAGTTTTTTGGCCATTGTGGCTTTAATATGAGGTTTGAGGATTAGTATTTTATTTGTACAATACTACTTATATATCTTCCTTAAAAGTGCGGTTTTTAAAAGGGTTAAATATCTTTTTTTTTTTTACCTTTCTCTTTTTTTTTTTAATAATCTATTCTTGTTACATCTCAATGGTTATCCCATCCCTTGTATCCTCCCATTCTTCCCTCCCTCCCATTTTTCCCTTATTCCCCTCCCCTATGACTGTTCCTGAGGGGGATTTCCTCCCCCCTGTATATGCTCATAGGGTATCAAGTCTCTTCTTGGTAACCTGCTATCCTTCCTCTGAGTGCCATCAGGTCTCCCCCTATATCTTTTGTCCACCCTTCTGCCAATTTAAGTTCCCTCCCTTTAAAAATGAAACACCTTGCATGCTTACCCATGGCCCCCCTACTCCTTTGAAATGTTTCTTTTATAATAATTCATGCCCAGCACTGTTATTTTGTGTTTGCCTTTCTTTTGACATGAAAAGTAATATATTTTTACATTTGTCAGAATTTTGAGGGTTTTTCGTTACTCAGAAATTCTGTTTGAACATCACATATTTATAGTTACCAGATTAAAAATAGAACATCAACAGAAAAGCCGTTTTGCTTATCTAGTCCCCTTTGATGGGCATGTGTATTTCCTTCCAATTTTAAACTCTCCTTCAAAATGTGATGAAACAAGCATTTATACTTGCATCATAGACTATACTCGAGAATGTTTCTAGGGATGGTATTTTCAAACAAATCTGCTTTGTGTCTTTGAAAATTTGGCTGACCTTTCAATTATGTTTTGGCCCCATTGAAAATCATTTATTTAGTGATAGTTTGCTGATTATAATCAAAGCCCAGGAATTCTTACTGTAGATAACCATTAGGAACAATTGGGACATAGGTCACCATTTGTCAATTTACCAGCAGGGACAGAAGTTTATTTTTTATTTTTTTATTTTTTGTTTATTTTTCTTATTAGCTAGAAGAATACATTTTATTTTATCTTATTGTAAGTTTAAAGCATTTGGAAAGTATGGATTTTAGGGAAAATGATTAAACCTCTTGTTAGTATTTGTTATTTTATAACTTGTATTAGTTTGCTTGCAAATTATGTATGTGTGGGGGAGAAGAGGGAGGAAGCGGAGGGGAAAGACACACACACACACAGAGAGAGAGAGAGAGAGAGAGAGAGAGAGAGAGAGAGAGAGAGAGAGGACATGTAACCGACTAACACACTCAAGAGAAGCATGGTAAGTTAAGGTGAGGTTCTATGATGCTGAATTTATTCCCCAATTCTTGAGAGTGATAGTGATAGGTATTATACATAAATAAAATTATATTCCTTATGGACTTTTTATCCTCCTCTCTCCTTTTCCTTCTGTATTGACCTCCCACACAACTCTCCAATTAAAGGCAACCATTTTCCACATTTTTCCCTTCCTATCACTTGTAGCCTCCTTTTCCCCTCTCTAGTGCTGCCCTCAGATATTTACTTCTGCAGTATTAACCCTGGAAATTCTTAGACCACATGGCCAGCCCTTTGGCTCCTGATGAGACAGTCCTCCGGCTTACGTGTACTCATTAGTATTTATTTTTCTTTCATTTTGTGTATATATGTGTGTATATACATAATATGTGTGTACACATATATTTATGCATATGTGTAGGCCCATGCTTAACATTGGAGATCTTTCTCAATTGCTCTTCTACCTTACATGTTTATACAGTGTCTCAGTTGATCACTAAGCTAGCTGATATGGCTAATCTCTCTAGCTAGTTTGCTTTCTCCTTGTCCCTAGGTTCAAATCACAGGTGGCTCATCAAACCTACGGGGGAATTTTTTTGTTGTTACTAGGGTATCAAACTCCAGTCTTGTGAGGCCAGCAAATCTTTAACCATAAAGTCATATGCCCACTCTCTTGTACCAGATTTCCTTCTTAAGTCTCCAAATGATGTCATCACACAGCTACTTAAATATTATGATTCAGTCCCAGGGGAATTAGTATTTTTATTTCTAACGTTACAGATAAGAAACATAGCATTTAATGTCAGAGGAGATTTTAGGGTAACCACAGGTGGTAACCCCGCTTCTACACAGTGTTTCCTCTTGGGCAAGGCTCCTTATTTTATGGATTTTGATTAATTTTATCCCTCAGATAATAATAATTGTTTTCCTGTCTGGTTGCTCTCCACAATGTACGTTTCTAATCTTGTATGTAAGAAAACAAGAGTCAAGATTCAGCCTATAGTCAGTAGAGGCGATGCTGTGTAAAGTCTGTAATGTCTTCCATTCAGAATGAAGGCTTGGTCACCAAAGCCTGCCCTCTCCATAGTTATTCTTCTCCCCCATTTTGTGAGTCCCTGGCCAACTATTTTCCTTCTTACTGGAATGTTGCTCACTTTTACACTTCTCCCTATTTTCTCCTTAAACCCATTTCATGAAGCTCACCTCTATGAAACTAATATAACATCAATGACAATGATTTTTACTAATAATAACATTTGCATATTTTCATCTAATTCTTATGCTGATCCTAATGTTTCAAGGTTAAAACAATCAAGTCCATATTTCCCCAGCAAAATTGTTTTACCTAAGGTCACCCACAACTGGAAGAGCCAGTAGCATCCTATTGTCCTAACCACTTTACTTTATCTCAAGTGGGCTTATTGCAGTGGGTGGAGGTGGAGATCTTTTGTCTCAATCCAGAAAATGAACTCTGAAATGTGCAATGAACTCGTTTAATTGGCTTCATCTTCCTGTTCTCCTGTTTTTGCCACCTTGCAGGTCCTGTTACCATTGGTCCTTCAATAGAGTGTACTTCAAGGTTGACCTGAGGTCTCCCTCACTTCTGCCTTTGCCCTCAAAAGGTGGTGGCCAATCTGCATTTTAAAATTGTCTCAAAGTTATGCTCAAATCTCCAGGGTCCTTGCAGCCTTAAGAGTGCTGGTTCTAATTCTGAAATGATTTATCTTAGCAGTTTGTGCTAATATCATTATAAATCATCAATTTACATAGAGTGAAGATCTGATTAATTCAAATGTATTCATTTATTTTAGATTAGTATGCACCTACCGACTAACCTCGGCATTCATTTACACACAGGATTAAAAACAGATTATTATATCCAAACAACTACCTACAGCAGACAATCTGAACAGAACTGCTCATTTCTGGTGGCTGCAGAATACTTCGGTGAGAGTTCTTGCCATCTCAAAGGGCTGGTGAGAGAAGTGTCAGTCCTGGTTCATCATTTTAGCAACAGGCTTTCAGCATCTGGTCTCGTACCACCATGGCTGTTTGCATGGCCTCTGGGTACACTGATATTTTACCAATTTGCAGTCTACAGAGGTCGGAAGGATTGCAGAATGCCGACTACAAGTCTGAACTAGAATAAGGGATGAGGCTTTATACACACCAAATCCTTTCATACTTGCAGCATCCCTGTGAGGTAGGTACTAACGTTCCTTGATTTATTATTGTTGTTTTATTTTTAACCTTTATTTTAATGCAAATATTCTTTCAGAATTTCATACATGTATATAGTGTATTATGATTATATCTACTCAGCCACTTTTTTCCTCTCCCACTTTTCCCTGTCTTCCCGAAATAATTCCCCCAGTGTCATGTCCTCCTCTTTTAAAAAGAAAAAAAGAAAACCATTGTGGCCACTGGTGCTGCCCGTATACTCATGAGTGTGGGGCCATCCACTGGAGTATTGGCAACTCATCGGGGCCCACATCCTCAAGTAAAAACAACTCTCTTGTCCCCAGATACTATCAGTTGTAACTAGCTCCTCAGCTAGAAGTGAAGCGTTGTGTTCTCTTGAGTCTCCCATGTTGGAATTCTAACTGGCCTGATCTCACTCAGGTGTTGTACAGGTAGCCATAGTTATGGCAATACCCATGTCTTTTTTTTAAGTTTATTTATTAATTTATTCATATTACATCTCAATTGTTAGCCCATCCCTTGTATCCTCCCTTTCTTTCCTCCCTCCCGTTTCCCCCTCTACTCCCTTTCCCTATGTCTGTGACTGAGGGGGACCTCCTCCCCCTGTATATGCTCCTAGGGTATCAAGTCTCTTCTTGGTGACTTATTATCTTTCCTCTGAGTGCCACCAGGCCTCCCCATCCAAGGGACATGGTCCGATATGGGGCACCAGAGTTTGTGTGAAAGTCAGATCCCCTTCTCCACTTAACGGTGGAGAATGTCCTGTCCATCGGCTAGACTGGGTAGGGGTTTGAAGTTTACTGCTATATTTTCCTTGGCTGGTGCCATAGTTTGAGGAGGACTAGAGGGCCCAGACCCGCCTGTATTTTTCCAGGACCCACTGGATCCTTCTATTTCCTCATTCTTCCAGGCTTCTCACCTCTAAAGTCTCAATAGGATTTTCTCCCCTCTGACCCACTTTCTTGGTAGGTAAAGTTTATCATGGGGGCGTACCCCTTGGCCTAGTGTCTTGTTCTGAAGATAATATTTCACAGTATTCTTTCCCATTCTCTATCTCTCATTTTTTTTTCTATTCCCTCTTCTGTAATGTTCCATGAAACTTTGTGGGTGAGGGGTTGATACAGATTTCACATTTAGAGGTAAGCACTGACAATCATTTGTTCTCAGCACTCTGATAAGTTATAAGTCTCCATATTAACCACTGGCCCATTGTGAAAAGAAGCTCCCTCTGACCAAGGTTAAGACCAACACAAATCTACGGGTGTATGTAGAGGAATGCTAATTCAAAACCTAGCTGTTCTAGCAAGAGATCACATCCAGAGATCTTCTCTGTCTGTGTGATCTATCTGGAATCCAAACACACCTTTAATCCAGGAGACAGAGTCAAAAAGATCTGAGTTCAAGGCCAGCCTGGTATAGAGCACATATCAGGTAAAGAAAAGCTTAGGTCCAGGCATGGTGGTACATTACTTTAATTCCAAACAATGGCAAAGTTAGTTTGTAGAAGGAAGAACCCATGTTTGAAACTAATGTTTAATTGAGTGGCAAAAAAGGTGACAAATCAGGGAAGATTTGACAGAATAGGTTATGCCCAACTCTCATGAGAGAGAGAAAGGAAAGCTACTTAAGAGCCAGTTTTATAAAGAGAGCAGGAGTTTTACTAGGACAGTAATAGAGGAATGAGTTACAGAGAGAGAGAACTCATGTGAAGACAGAATGCACCAGAAAATGAGAAGAAGCCAGAAGATTAGAGAAGATTGCTGAGTTAGTTTGAGGCCAAGCAGAGCAATTCTGGGCTGAGAGAGAAGCCAGATTAAATAAGTCAAGCTGGGAGAAGAGTTTGAGCCAGAACAGCTGAGTTGAACCAGCTCACAGCTCAGAAAGTGCAGGTAAGGGTGAGCTTATTAAGCAGCAGTAAGTCTCAGAGGCTAAAATATTCTAGGCCTCAATGAGATTGTATGGAGGCTAGAAGCTTCTAGGACTGGGCCTAGGTTGGCAGAAGGAGGCAGTTAGCCTCCCAGATAACAACTGAGCCAGGAGAATAAAAGTGACTTTTACAGGTGTAGGTATAAATGTTTAGAGTGTGACAAAATGTTCCTGCATTGAAATGACAATAATAGGTAGATCTACACCCTCTCCAGCTGTGTGCTGTGACCAGGCTTAGAGTACTAGGTTAAATTCCTATCTAGGGGAAAAGAGCTTAACTCCAATCAGAAAGTGGTAGGCTACTCCCCAGACAGCCATGCCATCATTGGACAGTGAAAACATCTTGGCTGACAGGATCTGCGCAGTATTTTGTGGCACCACGAAGGCTAGCTAGAAGGAAAGACTTTCAAGTCACCCCCGAACTGATTTCTATGTTCTGCAGTCAAAAAAGAAAATATGTGTAGTGGTAGGATCTTACCTTCTAGTTATGGTGGGCAGCTAGGAGCAATGGCAGTAGCTTGTGTTGTTTTGGGCACCCCCATAACTACTTTAACAAAAAGGAAGTAGTGTGGGTTCTCATATCTGACACTTGGATTTTTTTTTTTTTTAATAATCCATGTCTTTTGAGGTATTGTCCACCTGTGCAGGGTGGACATATAAACTTCTTTAAAATTGTATCTTATAAAGTAGTAGGTTTCCATAATATTTGTTCATCCATAATTCATTTTGGTAACCAATCCCCTATCTCATCCTCATATCCATCCTTATTGACACCTTGAGCACCAAATACTACCCCTTCTTTTTTCATATCACATTTCTTCTATATCCTCCAACTTTCGTTTTAAATTGGATTGCAATGTATTATGTTTACATACGTCCTTTTCACACACCTTCCATTTTGTGTATCACCCCCTTGTGTGTATATGTGTGTGTATATGTGTATGTGTATGTATGTATGTATGTATGTATGTATGTATGTATGTATGTATATATGTATGTATGTATGTATGTACAGGTGCATGCTGTGCTTCTATGCTTGGAGGCCACAAGATAATGTTGCTCTATTATTCTACATTTTATTCTTTAGAGTCAGGCTTTCTTTCTCATTGATTTAGGAGCTAGACTGGCTGTTAGCAAGTCCCAGTGACCTTCCTGTCTCTGCTGTCTTCCCCCATGGTGCTAGGTTACAGGCATGCATCACCATTCCTGGCTTTTTTTTTTTTTAGGGTTCTGGGGATTTGACCTCAGGCTCTCATGATCGCACAGAAAGCCTTTTTACCTGATAAGTCATTTCCTCAGACTAATTATTTATTTTCAAAGAGAATGAAGGTTTCAGAGAGGCTAAATAATTTATTCATCTCTGATATCATGATTGTTTCCTGAATCTCTGAGAATTTGAACCATGAAACTCTGTGTCTGGGATCCATCATCTTTCCTTATCTTGCTAGACAGCATTAGATCCATCAGAATGAATCTGGGATGGAAACTTGAAGATATATTTGAAACATTTCTTAAGCTAATAAGTGGCAGAGTCTTGCTGGCTGAAGTAAACACTTTTGAAATATTAAGACACTTAGTCCAAGCTGGGTGAGAGTCAGCTGCTCCGCCCAGGCAGGTGGGGAATGCCGGTGACTGTTCTTCCTCCAGTAATAGAATGATCAGAACTGGGATCGAAATCCTTGCTTCATGCTCAGTAATTCTGGAATTGTGAAAAATGAGCTTGGTCTCTGTTTCTTTCAGTTATCCATCCAGTCACCATGTGCACGGTCTCCAGAGAACCCCGGTTTGCTGCTGAAATGGTCGTGTTGTTTCCCTGGCTGACTTCTTTAGGTTGAGCCTTGTGCACTTTTAAAACATCTGCTTGATACCATGGTGAGGTTCATGGGCAGTCCAGGTCTTCATTAGCCTGGGCTGGAGGAATGGATTTGCTCTTGCTTTTCCCCATGCGCTGTGCTACTAAAGGAGAGTCCAGGAAGCAGGTCACCTGTTTCCAATCTATTAAAAGTTTACAGACAAAGGCATTGAGTTGACTTTGAGCACAAAATATGATTAATGATTTGAAGTACTAATGAAATGTTGGCCCTGCAAAAATGCCTTTCACATATATTTCCAAAAACAAACAAACAAAAAAAAAACCCTCTCAAACCTAAGACCTTGAGTTTTAAATTATATTTCTAGGTCCACTTTTTATATCCCGAACATGTCTGTCAGCCACCTATTGTGTGAAAAACATTTTGCCTGCTGGGATAGGAATGACATTAACAATAATAAATACATCATGTGCTTGTAGAGCAGAGGTTTTCATGTGCTTCATCATAACTTTGAAAGATCAGTGAAATGAGACCAAGGATTGAATAAAACTTTATCTTGACTGAATGACCTTAGAGAGGTCATTGTCCCTCATTTACTACCAATCTTCCTATATAATTTGGGAGCACAACTGGTTAACTTGAAGTATGATTTTTTTATGATGCATTGCTACTCTGCCTTAGAGTAGTTGCTATAGATCTCATGAATAAAATGCCACACACAGGGGACTCAATCAAGACTCGCTGAAATACACTAACTGCTTTAACATATAGACTTCAGCATCAGGCTGCTGGCATTTCAATCTTGCCTTTACTGTTTTCTACTGGGCATGGTCTTTGACTTCTGTTTTGACAACTTTAAGTATAGTTTTAATAGCACCCATCTGATAGGTCAAGCACAGAGTAAATCTGCTAATTAATGGAAACTGCTTGAGCAATGCTTGCATTTTCATAGGTACTCAGCAAACCACATGCATTTTTGGTTGGCTAAGGAATGTGGAGCTTACCAAGACACAGAATGCAGAATTACCATGTGTGCGTATGGCTTTGAGACATTAATTTCCAATGCTGGAGCCTAAAGTAAAAGTCAGAAGAAGGCAGACCCTCTCTCCATATCACCACATTTAGGGGTCAGAAAAGAACAGTTAGGTCAGGTTATAATTTTATCATAGATATGAGCATTTTTATAGGGCTGATTTTGGAGCTTACATATTTTACTTCTGATAACACAAAAAGTCAAAATTATTCACATAAAAGTGACATATTTCTTCCTGTTAAATTTTTTTATGAGGCTGGAGAGATGACTCACTTGTTAAAAGCAAATACTGCTCCTGCAGAGGACGTGAATTTGGTTCCCAGCACCCATGTCAGCCAGCTCCAGCTCCAGGGGATCCAATGCCTATGGCTTCTGCAAGCCCTAGTGTAAGGCACACATGAAGAGATATGTACACTCACTCTTTAAGAACCATATATTTGTCCAATGGCTTGATTTTCCAACATTTTACACATTTTTAAGGTTTTGCTGTCATCTCTAATGGCCATTTGCATTGTTATTCTTATTACATCCTTTAGTGGGAAGTGTCATCTTCAAACATCCAAAGAAGCACTGAACCTACGGCTCCTTCCTCCCCTCAAGTGCATCCCTCTATCTCTATGTTGTTCTCATTCTCCATTCCAGGTCAGGGTCACGCTACCCTGATGGTAGCCGGTTCTCTTACCATCCTTTCTGCCTTTGGGTGAGAATCTTTTATGACTTCAGATGTTGAATTCAATGTCTTTACAGTGCAACGGGAAACGGTGGTAGGTTTCTTGTACAGCTGAGCCTTAGGTCCTTGGGACAGTTACTTACCTTGCCTTGCTCGGTTTTCTAGCTTCTCAAATGTAGACAGTGAGAGCAATAACTGCTTCACAGTGTTGCCGCGAAGATAATCATCTGCGTTAGGTTTTGTAACACGGGGTCTAACTCATGGTCAGCCTTAAAACTCAACATTGTACTATTTGTAATAATACCACCTCTGGTGAGCATCAACACCATTATGGAAAGTGGGGCAGGAGTGGGTGGATTGTAGATGCTGTTTCAGGGTCAAGCCATTGCTACTGAATATAAAGGCTATCAGCACCTGAAACTCAACAGATGAAAGATATCTAAGAGCAAACATGCTGGGTGTGGGGAAGTGAGATTACTAATAGTAGTTAAATTTTTTATAGACACAGAAAGTTAAGAGTACCTTTGCTAGTACAACTACTACTGTGACCACTGTGGGACCAGGCACTACGTGAGATCAAGGCTCATCAGTTTTCCCCAAGAGCCGAGAAAGCTGAGCCAGCAGAAAGGGAATAGATCACACTGGATTTCTGTTTAGGTTAGCCTTCCTAAGAACATTTGGTTGTATTATTTTACACCTTACAAAGGCAAACATGGCAGAACTCTTCTCAGACACCATGAGCCCTTCCCTAGACTTATATGGAGTTCTTTCTGACAATATATCACATTCTGTATTAGAGGGAATAAACTGCTGTAGGATGGAAGTAGATTTCCTTACTGGAATAATTCAAGCTCAAACCAAAGTGTGGGTGGAATTTCAAACAACGAAGGGGATAAAAAAAAAAAAAAGGTGCTCATTGTAGTCTGAGGCTGAGAATCCTAGGCTTAGTAAGGTAGTGCCTGTGGATGACACTGTTCGAAGGCTTTGGGTTTGTTTTTATATAATTGTATATTAAAAGAACTCTTCTTTGAGTCTTAGAAGTTCTGTGCCACCCTCAAATAGAACCTCCAATTGGTGAGGACTTGTCCTTTAATACACTTGTGTAGCTAGTAACTATTACCTATAAATCTTCTCAATGAAAATCCAGGCCATTTGTCATCCACAAAACTCCACAGAGGGGCATTTTCCTTAGCTAATCTCAGAATTTTCTAACCTTCTCTAAATATTCACTCACATGAAGCAGTTAATAGGATTACTCATGCAGAACACTCTTGGCCACCAGTTGAAACAAAAAAATCTCTGAAAGATGGATTGCTTTCCCATGGCCTCAAGACAAGGGCCAATGGGGACCCTTGTGCTGCCTGACACCTCCAGTTAATGTCAAGCCCCAGAACACCAATTCTAGAGATAACTGAAGGGCGATCTGTGCGTTCTTGTCCTATCAAGCCCAGCTCTGCTGGCTGAGGATGGCAGGCACAGGCGATGTGCTGCTGCAGGGCCTTCTATGCAGGAGATGCCATGATCTTGCCTGTAGACTAACTCAGACTCTGTTTCCCTGATGTTTGTTATTGCATCTTCTTGCAGACGAAGGGGCTGTGGCTCACATAGGCCAGATCCCGGCTATCAACACCATAACTACTAACAATTCAAATTTATCTCTGAGATAAACCTTAGTGATCACACATGTCCACTGGATCTTGCGGGCACTGGGTTCTAGAGCTTAAAAAGCTCATCTTAAAAAGCTCTTTGACAGCATTGGCTTTTAAACATCAACTCTTCAATGTTCTTGAGAAGTATGGTGTTTTGTGAGGAAAGCAAACAGTGTGCTGTTCACAATAGACATTTCCAAGCCCTTATGTAGCTGAAGGGTGATGTTAGTAGGACATCCAGGGTGGCAATAAATGCTGGTGAACCAGAGCTGAACTAGGTCATCTGCCTGTCCCCAGATATTAGCCCAGCTTATGTAATTAATGTGTGTTAGGGTTCAGACCTGGGTCTAAGGCTACAGTTTCTCCTTTTAGGACATAATCTGCTTATCCACATATCTTAAAAGTAGAGTCCTTCAAAAATCATCTCAGCAAGATTATCCCAGAGAAGCTACGCCCCTCTCTTCCCCCCCCCACCCCCCCCACCCATGGATCTTTAAAAAGTTGTCTCCTTTATTATGTAAACCATGCAGTCATTCTGTGGGTCTTTAGCAATATGGTTCCTGATAATGTTTTTCAGAACCTCTCTGTGTATCAGCTTTTCCTTCTGAAACAGGAGCTCATGAGTTGCCTGAATCCTTTTAATACGCCCAAGTTCAGAGCAGTCTCCTAACTGCATAAGAAGAGCAGACAGAATATTTAGTGCAGTAACTGGAGCTATAAAAGAAAAAAAATAACCAAGCTTAATGGGCTTCCTGTTTATTTTTCCCATAAAGTGACCAATTGATAATAAATGCCATTCTGATTTTTAACAGGTGAATGGCCCAGCTGTGATAAATGAACCAGCATTTTCTGGAGGAAATATATTTTACTCTAGACAAGTTTAGTGTGGGACTGTATTTTTCAAATGACTGTGAAGACACTTTATTGTGGGTTACACTCTCCAAACTAGTGTGAGGGCCTGGCTAAGAGAGATCAGGTACTCCTGGGGTTGGATTCTCAAGTCAAAGAGGAAAGTCTTTGTCACAATCTCTACTTATCCTATCTCAATGTTTTTATTTGGTCCCACATAGTCTATGAGGAGAGAGATGAAGAGAGGGAGAGAGGGAGAGAGGGAGAGAGGGAGAGGGAGAGAGGAAGAGGGAGAGAGAGAGAGAGAGAGAGAGAGAGAGAGAGAGAGAGAGAGGGAGAGGGAGAGAGAGACAGAGAGAGAGAGAGAGGGAGAGAGACAGAGAGACAGAGAGAGACAGAGAGAGAGAGAGAGAGAGAGAGAGAGAGAGAGAGAGATGCAACTAGTTTGCTCAAGGTCATATACCTTGTGGGTTAGAAGTCTAGGAAACAGCATATTACTTTTCTGTTCATGTTATTGCACTGAACTTTTGCCTCACAGAGGATGAAGAAAGTTCACTGCTGAGAGGAATGAATCCTCACAAAAATCTATACATTGGTGTGTCCAGACTGCCTTCATTCCTCTTGCTACCATCCATCCTTGTGTTAACTTCTCAAACTGCTGCAGTCAGTGACACTACAAACATCCCGCTACCAAACGAGCTACTACAGAGAACGCTCAGTGTTTCTGCTTTATCCTCTACCTAAGTATCTTGCAGGTAATATCAATCTTCCCTTCAACTTATTTCTTGAGTCTTTCTATATATCTCCATTCTGACAATACCTTCTTCAGCTCAGACTCTCATAAACTCTTGCATAGATTATCACATTACAACTTTATTCTTACCCTATGCCCTATCCTATTTGATCAAAAAATTCCATTTTCTCTTTTGAGTCTCTAAGAATGACTGAATGTCTCCAAGCCAGTTTCCAGCCCACCCAAAAGTTATAGTGTGATTATCTTTTAAAACCTTCCTTTTCTATCTTAAGACTCTAGTTTGTTTTTGTTTTTGTTTTGTTTTGTTTTTTGGCCACTGGTGTCTAGAACCTTAATGAAGGCTCACGAGATGGTTTAGTGGGTAAAGAGTTTTCAGTGAAAATACAAGGACATGGCTTTAGATTTTGCACCCACATGAAAGCTCATGGCAGTGTTTATGTATGACTCTAGTGTTGGGGTGAGGAGCAGAGATGAACAGATCCCACAGCTCACTGGCCAGCTACCCTAGCTATTTGGTAAGCTTCCAAATCAGTGAGAGACCTTATCTCCAAAAACAATATGGAGAATGACTAAGAAGACATTCAATCCCTAGCTTCTACATGCTCATGCACACACAATCACATGCACATGCACAATCACAGGCAAACACACACACACACACACACACACACACACACACACACAAATAAAAGAGCTCTAGGGAACACAGCAGTCAATAATGATCTATAAGACTGGTTCAAAGAAAGTTCACATGAGGACAAAATCTGCAGTGGACACTAAAGTTGAATCTTGCCATCTGAATGAACATTCCAAGGCCAATATGAGACACAGACATGGCATAGCAGTGTCCTCAATTTGTTGGAACACATTATTGAATCTGGAAGTTATTAGTGAACACTTGTCGTCTCATGGAATGTGGTACAGAGTCTTGAGACCTGAGTTCTGGTCCAGGTGAGGCACTTTAAATAAATAGCTTACTGCTGAGTTAACTAACCCTTCTAGTGCTGGTTATCCAACCTGCGCGTGAGAAGCTGATAGGTGTTACAGGCCCGTTCCTTATAGGGTGCAGGAAGAATTTCTTCACCGAGTCACACTGCAGTCATGTATTCATTCTGAAGAGGCAAGTCTGGGGCAGATCGTTCTTTATTGGTAAAGAGCGAGCCTCTGACAATGAAGCATAACGCCCCAGGGTCTGCTTTAGAGTGGAGTTCTCTTGGGGTGTTTGTTGCTGTGAAGAGAAACTATGACCCCAGAAACTGGTAAAGGAAACCATTTAATTGGGGCTAGTTTATAGTTCAGAGATTTAGTCCATTGTCCTCATCGTGGGAAGCATGCTTCATGTAGGTAAACACAGTGCTGGAGAAGGAGCAAAGAATTTACATCCAGATGGGCAGGCAACAGGAAGAGAGAGTGACACTGGGCCTAGCTTGAGCTTCTGAAACCCCAAAGCCTACCCCCACACACACTTCCTACAACCAGGCCACGCCTCCTAAAAAGTGCCACTCTTCTGTGAGCCTATGGGGGCCATTTTCATTGAAACTACCACAGAAGTGATTGATTAGAAGGATAATAAAATAATAGAATTTTTCAGATTATTTTCTGGTTTTCGAGAATCTCAAAGTGGGGGGGGGGCAACGCGCAAGGCGAGGATGATGATTGGAACCTGGTTACTAAGGCTGGGGGGCAGTTATGAGAGAGAAGATCAGCTTGGAGACTTCAGGTCTCAGCAATCTGATAGCACGAGTGCGCTTCAGGAGAAGGATGGTCTAGAAGACGTGACCGACGAGCTGTGGAAGCAGCAAAGCACGCCTGAGGATGTATTTCTTTTCTGGCTCAAGCTACCGTGCTTTTCCTGTTCTCGGAGCCTTGTGTAACGGCTGCCTCTCACATTGGCACTACGTTTGATTGCTCTGAAGAATGAAGAAGTCGCTCAGTCCGTGTATCAGGTGAAGACAAACAGAGATGGAAAAGGACCAACTAGCTGCAACATTTGAAGCGAGAGGTGAGAGGCTCCAACCGGGAGACTGCATACACCAGATATTTCTCCCCACCCAGTATATAGTCCGTAGGCATATTCAGGAGGCCTTTTTTCCTCCCTGAAGAGTCATGCACAATAGGGCTTGAGTTACTTCCTTTAAAAAAAAAAAAGAGAAACCAAGTCAAAAAGGAGAAATTCAAGTTGCATCCATGCCAAGCTTACTAACCCATTTACAAAAGATTCTCTCCTTCAGTATATCTTAGACACTTTCTATGTCTTATTTCATGGGGTCCTCGTAAGGGTTAGCTTTGCAATAAACGCCTGGCAGTAGAAAAAGCAAAACCTCCCAGAGCAACTGTCTGGGGCTGCCCCTGCATGGCCAGGTGGGCTGATCTGTATCTGTAAGTGGAGATGGAACTCTTAGCAGCTCCCTTGCAGCTAAACAAGCTCCCGAAACTGCACACCTTCTTACTGTCCACCATCAGGTGTAATAACAAGGTGTGCAGTTGCTGCAAGGCCCCTCAAAAATGCAAGGGTGGTGGCCATTATTTTATTTTCTTGGTGACAAACCAAAGCAGAGGGAAGAATGACAAGGGAGCTGTGCCCACTGCTTGGACAAGCTGGTTGCGGTGGCAATACTATGGAGCCTTCACTATAGCTCGTTCTAATTTTACTAAGTGCTCCATAGCTACTTTTGTTGAGTAGGGGTTTGTCTGTCCACTTGCAATTGAGCTGTTTTAGGACTAGAAGTTAATGTCATCTGAACCTATCCCTTCTACCTACTGCAGACTAAATCTGTCCCCTAAGAAGACACGTTCTAGTCCTTAGCACCTGTTACTGTGGCTCTGTTTGTTAATACTCTTTGCAGATCTAGTTAGGGACATTGAAATAAGTTCACAGACTGGCCCTGTGACAGCACGGCTGTTGTCCTTGTAAGAAGAAGCAGAGATTTTCAGAGACAAGGGCACATGACAACAGAGACCGAGACTGCAGGAAAGGCAGCTGCAAGCCCAGGGCCGCTAAAGATGTCCAATTGCAACTAGGAGTTGCCAGAGACCAAGCAAGCTTCTGCCCTTCAAAGAAGCGTGGCCTTGCTGACACCTTGCCTTTGAACGTCTGTCCTCCAGAACTGTGAGAGATCAGTTCCATTTGTTGTCCCAGTAGCTCCAGGAGGCTTTAACAGGCCATCTGGAATCACCGTGTGCTATGGTGCAGTTCAACACCTGCAGTCTCATCCACACTCGCAAGGATCACCCATTCTCATCCTCTGTGTGTGTGTGCTGCTGTGCCAGGTGCTCTATAAGGACTCTAAATCCAAGTCGTAGTCTCCAGTGACCTCCAATATTGGATAACGGGAAATGCACACAGGAGTGCCAGAGATGTTAGCTAGAACGCATGTCTGTCTCAGTCTCCAGTATCAGATAGTACTGTGTGTGACACGACATGGGGCATCAGACATGTTAGACCCTAGAACTGCCTGGCTGGGTAGAACCTCAGCCTTCCTGTACCTTCTCCTCAGTCTCTCTAGAAGGGGTTTTCTCTTTTTCTCCAGCCCTCTGCTACATTGTACCTACTGTTTACTTTCTTCATAACTCGGTTCCTGAAATGCTCGTATTTGGTTTTTATTTATTTATTTATTTATTTATTTATTTATTTATTTATTTGAGGTAGACATCCTCCTTGTTGACAGGGTTGCCGTCTAGCTCCAGAGCACTTTGTGTGGGGACTGTCCTGGTAATTGTAGGAAGTCTAACAGGATCCTGGCCTCTTCCTACTAGAAGCCAGGAGCACTCTGCCCATTATGACATTATGACAATAAAATTCTAGACACTGCTGAGTGTCCCTTGAGAGGAAGTCCTGCTCAGCTGTAGAGTGCTGGTTTCAGGCTTGCTTCTTAAAGTAGGCTCCATTTGTCTTTTTCTTTACTAGCTTTCTAGCTCCTTACATAGTGCTAAATAAGCTTAGGCTGTCAAGTCAAAGAAGTGCTGCCTTGGAGGACAAATGCCCCATCTCTGGTTTGAAGACTCCCAAAGAGAGGCAGCTGATATGTGAATATGCTCCATCAAGGTGCTTTACCCTAGTCAGAGGTGGGCAGTGGGTATGCCTGGCTGCTGGTCAGTTCTGTAAAGGGGAGGCAGTGGGCTGGTGCATGGGCTTTTTGGTGAAATACTCCTATGTGTGATGAGTGTGGCAAAGTGATAGAACCTTGAAGGAATGGAATGAGGCTGGGACAAAGGATAAAGTTTCACCTTAAGATGTCGGAGTAGGAAACGTCCCTCTGAAGTCATTCCCATGCCTGATTATTCCCTTGATTTGTGCTTCTTGCAGACAGATTAGAGCTTCATGAAATTCCATTACCCCTATAGCTCATATTTCATTAACTTTACTTTTGCTCAGCAACTATCACGTCTGATCATTTTTACGTTAATTGTATATAACACCGCTTTGCTTTAAGCATATTATTTTAAAACATTTTGTTTTACAGTTCACTTGCCAGCTAGAAATTCTGTAGACAGTGGCCATAAATCTCTCTTGAAAGAAAACGAAAGTTGTCTATTTTAATTTCATATCAATTCCCTACAGCTTGGACAAAGAGATGGAGGACAGGAGAAAAAAAAACCTCTCAAGCACTTGCAATTATCTACATTTTTTTTCGACTAGTGGGTTGCTGTTCTTAAGCTGAATAGATTACTTTCAAAATGCATTTGTTTGAGGTTATGGTTTGAAAATGTGTTTTGGGACAAGGTGAAAGATTTTGAATAGAAATAGCAATTGAATTTTGGGACGTGTGTGTGACCAAAAAGATAGCAGCAGTGAGATTTATAAAGCAGCAGAGGTTCCTGCTAGATAGATTTTTCTAAAATTCTGCTTTCAGTGTCCTGTTGTTCTGTAACCCCGATGACAGAGGAGTGTGGCCAATCAGTCCCAAAGCTCAATGCCATAAAAGAGAAACAACAATAACTTATTTTACTCACAATATTTTTTTCTTCTTCTTGTGCAGGTATCAGTATAGATGACTTGCCTTCTGGTTCTCATGGCAACACATGCAGTGTTAAAGCATCTAGGATGAGAAGAGATTCATCCTGGAGTTATAGGATGCATTTCCAATGTGACATTCCCATGTGGCTGGTGATTTGGCATTGACTTTTCAATGATCTCAGTTGAGTGCCAACAAACGGTCTCTATATGAGGACCTCCCAGGGTGACAGTCCACAGGCATTGCATCATTTACATAATGTGGCTTTTCTTGGAATGGTAAAAATGGGTCTGCCCAAATTGAGGGTATTGACAGGAATATTGCATCATAACAGGATCAGAACAAAGTCACATTAGAAGAACATATGAAATGAGTGATATAATAGTTTGCCACCAAGAATGCAGAGCACTGGCCACTTTGTAGATTGTATGCTAGAAATAAATGCTTAGACAGTAGTAATAAATCAGGTTTTGGGGATAATAATTTTATCTTTTCCTACAGTTCAAGATCTATCTCCCAAAGTCTGAGGATTGTCACCTATCATATGGGAAGGCTCATGGGTCATCCTGTTACATTTAGATACCAATCATCCCCAATTCAGGCCCATTTCATCCACAATATAAATCAAACACACCACAAACTTCTATTGTGTTTGGCTTTCTAAGAGCTCAAAAATCTGCCCGTCTTCCTTCTTCTGTCTGGCTACTACCCTAGACTAAGATGTCACAATATTTTGCCTGAAATATTTGCCTGTCTGAGTCAGCTGTCCCCGAGTCAGCTCCCTGTTGTAGCATCCACCTAAAAGCAAATCCAATCATGTAGTCACAATTGCCAAACACGCCTGTGCTACCTGGGTCTCCTTAGATTAAACCCCAAATCTAAGTGAGCGTCTTGTGCATGGACGGATTGCCTGCCTTTCAACCTCAGCTTGTGTTAGTACTTACCCCCTACTTCCTCCCTCTGGGCTTCAGCCAGGCTGGATTTCCTTTCCTTTCTGAGACTCCTCGACAGAATTCCAGGGTCTGTTTTACTACAAGGTCTTTTCAGCTGCTGCTGTCTCAACTTGGATGCTATTTCTCTTAAATTGGCTTACAGAGTGATAATGATTGCGTATTATCTCGTATAACGGCAAGCCTAGAGGCAGGGCCAGGCTACAGAGATGGTTCTTTCTATGATCTAGTAATGCCATGCAAATCTTTCAGAAATGAGGATCTTTGAGCTTCTCCATTAGTAGTTATGTGCATTATGTTCAACCTAAAGCAGGTTTGTACTTAGAACATGGCTTCTAGCAGCCGTAAATGCTAAATACTGACTTGGTTCTGTTTGTCTCAACATGGAATACAGATATTGTTCCTCAGCATAGTTGGACCAATAGTTCACGGCCAAAGCACTCTTTATGTCAACATGAGTCAGCTGGAAAGTATCAGGGGCAACTGATTTGAAAGTATCTGGACTCACTAATAGCTGTGGAAGAGGCATTAGCATCTTCTGGGTCTCATTAACATTGTGGGGAAGGATTAAAACAAACAACATAACAAAATTTGGGTTACATTAGGTAGAGAACAATGGGAGAGGGCAGATGCTAGGGGCCTGCCAGTGGCATTTCCTCTGAACACCTACAGCCCATCTTAGTATAATTTACCATAAGTTGTAAGGTCAAAGATTAAAAGCTGTGATGAAATACATATAAAATGTATGCCTTGGTTTTTGAGCCTGGAGTATAATGTCACTAAGAGTGACTACATTGTAAACTCATCGCTGTCCATCTGAAGGTGTGCACCTACTAACCCACACCACTACAATGTGTGTTTATCACCCCATCCATCTAAAGAACAGCATCTTCCCAAACAGAAACAACCTACTAAAGAGTCCCCCCCACCCCGCCCCCACCTCAAGCCACCAGTAATTACTGTCGCTGTCTCTCTGAGCTTCCCTACTCTAAATACCTCATATGAGTGGAATCATGCACTGCTCATCTTTCCATAACTGGTTTATGTTACTTAATGCCCTCAAAGATCATCTGTCCACCCATCAAGCACACATCAGGGATTTCTCCATTTTTAAGTCTGAACACACTTGCCCATTCTGTGTGTGTAGCACATTGTCCGTTGTATCTGTTCACCTATTGATGGACACTTGGGTTGCTTCCACCATCTGGCTGATGCAAACAATGTTGCTGTGAGTTTCTATTGTAATTAGTTATTCTTGGGTGCTTTGGGGATGCACTCTGCTTCTCTCTCCTCCCTATGCTGTGAGCTGCGTCAGACACAAGCTGCAACTTCTGCTTCTCCTCAACAACACTGTCTCTCTACAACCCTGGATGGCAACTGGGTGAATGCAGGTGCTCAGCCTTTATAAACTAAGAGAGCCTGGGAGGTCTTGAAAATCCTCTCAATTCTCCATAGTCGCTTTTTAAAAAAAACAAATTCTCATTATTATATGAAAATACAGTGCTTAACTGGCTGTACATAGAGAGGAACGAGAAAGATGTGTTACATGATAATACCACAGCAAGGAGAGATTTACTTGCCTTTGATTGTTTTCGGCAACCATGGCAATATAGAATCACATAGCTGGTGTTTGCCATAACACCTGAAGCAGTGTTTAGATGTCAGATTCTCAGGATGTGATCCAAGGGCTTTCGTTTTATTCAGACCTTCAGCAGAGGCATGCTCTATTTCCAATTCCAACTCATGTTCTCCTCACTAAAACACTGGGAGGAAATCTTAGCTATTCTCAAGAAGTAACCAGCCCATTGAATATTTTGTCTAACTCTATTTATGTTAAGGTTAGTTAGTAGTTATAAAGTGTATTATGGAGCTTTTCAAAACAGTATTAATAGTAAGCTCTCATGAGCTCATAATCCAATTATAACAATTATCAACCCAGGGCTCATATTTTTTCATCTGTTGCTCTATCTACCACTCCCTTTGCCTAGATTATTTTGGAGTGAGTCCCAGACACTATATAATTTAATCCACATGGTTTTTGCTATGTATTTAATAAGTATCCTTAAAGAAACATAACAGCAATGCAGCAATTCTTTATAGCAGCAATTAAAAATTATTTTATGATAATATTCTGTGTTGGGATTTTTGTAATTATTTTAGGTTCTCAAATAGACTGTTTTATCTGTCAGTGGACTGTACTTCCTACCTTGCCTCCAGGCCTTGAGAATACCCCAATTGCCCTTAGCCACCCTCACACCAACCCTGCAACTTACTTGTCAAATAAAATAGTTGGTTTGGCCTGCAACTGTTCCCACATTCTGAGTTTGCTGTAACTTGCTGATTAGGGTTTGAAACATGAAAGATCCAAGCTGGAGTTTTGGGAACAAATTCCACAACTTTCAAGATTTTTCCCTCATGCATGAAGAGCTCTTTCTTTCCCATTAGAAACCTTTGTGGCTATGTTTGGACCCATTATTTCACCAAGACTCAAAAATGTGAATTTCTAATTTTATCGCTTTTTTAAAAGAGTGAATTATTTCTGTAAACAAACCCACTCTCTCATTAGCCTTTTGGACAGCCTCAAAGTGTTTTGTATAGAAAAGTCAGCTCAAGTATTTTTACTCTCATTTACCTTTCTGTTTGTTTGAGACAGGGTTTCTCTGCTTAGCCTTGGCTGTCCTGGACTTGTTTTGTAGCCCAGGCTGGCCTCAAACTCACAGAGATATGCCGGCCTCTACCCCCCTCCCCACCCCTGAGTCCTAAAATTACAGGCATGCAACCAGCTTTATTCAGTATTTTTCCAAACTGTGGAAGTGACAATGCGATCCCCATCCCTCCATTTCTTCACGTCTACCTCACCATTTTTACCTTCTTTTTCATGAACTCATTAATGATATTACTGTGCATATAACAAAAATAATCTTTATTAACCTGATCATATTTGGTGAGTTCCATAGGGCTTGTTACTTTTTGATTTTAAGGAGTGTGTTGGTATTAGGGAAAAAAATGTGTACAGACATCATTACCACAATTCCTTGATGATGGCCTTAGCTATTGACTCTTTCTTAAGATCACTGTGCCTGACTTCTTGTTATATGATGTCAAACCTCTTTTTCTTTCTAATCCATAATTTATTGGGGTGTCTTCATTGATGCGTTTGTTCAAAGACAAATACCTGATATGTGTGCGAGCTGAGTTTCAAATCTAGGCTTGATAATATGTAATATTTATGTCATCTCGGTAAGTAATGTAGAGAACCCATGGGCAAGAAATACAACTTAATATTCAACACAGGGCACTCCCTCATTAACTCTTTAATTACTCTTACCAGTTCTTTCTGCCTGAGCAGGGGAAGGTATGCCTCTGGCCCCATACAGCGGGTGGGTAAAACAATATTTTGAAAATTAATTCTTTGCAAAGTACAAATCTGTTCGTAAAGGTTTTGTTTAATAAATGACACTTGACAATATTATTTGATCCATTGCACTGTTTTAATTTAATCACTGTAGTCTTGATCTCAGATCCACATGAATAGTGTTCGTGGCCTGAATTGGTCCTAATTTCAGTTAGAAATTAGGAGACTCTAGTTTACCAGTGCACCTTCAAAATCTATAGGATTTTAGGACTGATATGAATGGTCCATAATTCCATGATCAGCCTTGCATAGTAGGTCTAGAGAATTTTATAGGATCCAGGTTCTTCCTCTAGAGCATGGTGACAAATAAACCAGGAAGCTGGTTGGCTCTCAGAGAACCCACAGACGATGTAGAAAAGCTTTCCAGGCAGAAAATGTGTGTAATTTTGCTCCATGTTCTTCTTGAGACCACAGTCCTCTGAGCTGAGGATGCTGTGGTTATCCTTGACGATCCAAGGCCTTCTCCATATGCTTCTCATATCCCACCTGGAACCTCAGGCCAGACCTGGAACCTTGGGCCAGACCTGGAACCTCAGGCTAGACCTGGAACCTCGGGCTAGACCTGGCCCCTGGAAACAGAACAATACTGCTTAGGTACCTGGCCTGCGTGCTTTGGGCTGTGGGGGTGTTTTGATAATTCCCTCTCCTCTTCCTACCATGTTTTCATGTTTCTGATAGTTAAGTTCTGTTTGTGAAACATTTATCCGGCGAGTGCATGAGCCAGTAGTGTGAGATGCCAAGCTCTAGGAAATGAATATGCTATATCATTCACGATAGAGCTTCTGAATTGATGACCACATTCTTCCTCCCTTGACAATGTAATCCACCCTTCAGTAGGGCTTATGAGTCACTGACTAGCTAATGGTGTTCTCCTCTGTGGCCTCCCCCTCAGTCACTGAAGGTTCCCATTGGAGCCCAGATAGTGTCTATCTTCACAATGCTGCGGCTCCTGCCTTTCGGCCAGCAGAGACACTTTTCACTGTATCATTCTGACCAGATTGAGATCTTGCATGTTGTTCCCCTGGGTGGTTCTTGCCCACCAGGTGGGGAGACTACAGGAAGAAGGCAACTCTGTTGCAAAAAAAATAGCAGGTTACTATTCTGGCTAGATGAATGCCCAGAACACCACCTGCCACATCTCAGCACTCTCCTTTTGTCTGTCCCTATGCCTCAGCACCCAACATATGATCCCTGACTGCATTAATCTCCCCCTTCCTATCAGTAGTCTGTCATCACAGCCGGGTCTTCTGGTCTTGATCTCATGCTCTGGCCTTATCTTTTAATCTCCATTTCCCATATCCTCCATGCCCTTGGCACTAGGCTTAGAAGGCTTCTTCTGCCACTCTTTGCATGGACTTCAATGCCCACCCAGTCTTACACTTAATTTACTATTGACATTTCAAACCAATGAGTTGGTAGTCTCAGTTGGGTCCTATGTGCATGCAGAACTCGCATGCTTTGGAAGTACATGTGGAAGATGGAGGAAAGGAAAGAAGAAAGAGAAAAATATGAGAATGATTTTAGTCATGTAAGTCATGAAAGTGCCCACCAGGCTGTTCTGGTTTTGTTTGTTTAAAAAAAAAATGACTGGAGGCCATAATGTTTGAACTTTCCATTGTCAAGTCTGCTGAGAATTCAAGCAAGGCTGACCCCGGGAGACTTCTCTTTCTTTAGTTCCGGAGATGGAAAAAAAAATGAAAGCCCAAATCTTATTAAGCAGATCCACAGGACATGAGTAGAAAGAAATATGAAAACAGAATTCTGTGATCAAGACTGGAAAGGAAAATAACCTCAGAGGGAGACTGACATGCTTTGGAATTCTATAGCTACACAGTGAGATCAAGACAGCGTATGTGTGCATAGGGGTGAGTGTGTGTAGTGTGTGTGTGTGTGTGTGTGTGTGTGTGTATGTGTGTGTATGTGTGTGTGTGTGTATGTGTATGTGTATATGTGTGTATGTGTGTGTGTGTATGTGTGTATGTGTATGTGTATATGTGTGTGTGTGTGTGTGTGTGTGTTCATCTCCACAATGAAAAGAACTTGTTTGAAAATTTACAGAAGACATTCTTTTCTACAATGCCTATAAAATATGTCAAGTTACTTTTAAGCATGGAACTTACATGCTTTGGAAAGGGTGCATTCGTCCACCCTCAAACCCTGGGAGGGATGTTCCACCCTCTGACATCACAGTTCTGCAGATCAGTAACGCCCTTCTCTTTCTTTGTAGATGCTCTGTAGCCTTTATCATCTGTCCCAGTAGATCAAACTCATGCTTTATTAATCTGTCTGGAAATAGGCTGTGTGGCGTATAGCCACTGACGTTTATTTCTCATGGTTCTGGAAGCTAGATCTCAAGGTGATAACAATCCCTGGAAGCAGAGCACTGGACGACAGAAAGAGGAGAATGATATGATTTACTGGAGCCCGAGTACACTAATCCCATTCAGGACAGCTCCCCTCTCAGATCCCAATGGCTCACATCCTAATGCCTCTACCTGCTCACACATAGTCTTGGGTGTCAGGGTTTGTTATATTTAGATATATGTCCCACCCCCACATATTCTCATGCTGTCTCTAGCTGGTGGCTCTGTCTTAAAGGCCTGTGAAGCCTTTGTGATTGGAGCTATAGTTAGTGGAGGTAGGTCACCAGGGGTGAGCCGTTGGGCATTATAGTTCAGCCCTGCTTCTGGCCTGAGCTTTCCCCCCCTTTTTAGGAATGTCCAAGTTCTGAATAAGCCACAAGCTCTCACCACTAATTGAACTGCGCACAGATCACACTCTGTCCACCACAATGGACTATGAACATTCTTGGCTTGTGAAACGAGGAAGATTACAGTGTAGATAGACAGAGACTGGTAGGATATGGTCAGTCCTAGATTCATCAGTCCATGCCATTTTGCGATGGAGCATTCAATTGTCTCCCAGATAAGATGCCCAGATATTTTACTGCCCTTAGAGATAGTGCCTGAATATAGGGGCTTCTCTTGAATGACATCTAGGTGTTTGACCTCTGCAGGTCTTGAAAGAGAATAACTTTGGTTCCCTTGAATCCCCCTAGCTATGTTTAGACATATTTGCAACATACCTCACATGCAAGCAACTGATTTCTCCCTGTCTCTGCTTTCAGAGAGGATCTTTACTTTTTCTAATTAAAATTCCCGGCAAGTGGATTCCTCTAAACTGTGTCTTCCATCACACAGGAATTTGAGCCTCTTCCTCAAAGACAGAGAACTGCTGGCAGCTTTCAAATGTCAGGGGCATGCTTCTGCCTGTCAAGATTTCCAAACACACATGCATGAGGCGCTGCCGGTGCGGCACAGAGCACGTCAACCATATTCTGCTTCTCCCATTCCTACTCAGCCACTAAGGCTTACATTAGCATGCTGTGCTGCCTAAAACTGATGAACCGGCTCTGATGTAAGTATTAATTGAAATCTGTTATTTACACCAGCAGACTCTGGTACAGCTCACAGAGTTTTGAAATATAAAATACATCTCATATATCTATCATCATAGTATCCCAATGGCTTCCCTACCCTAAAAGACCCTTTGTACACCATCTCTCTTCTATCCTATACACTTACCATGTTAAACCGCTCATACAATTTTACCTTTCCCAGGATGTCATGGGATTGAAATCTTTTGCCAAAACTACAGCCTTTGCAGTAGTTTTATATAAAAAAAAATGGTATAGCAGTTCTGGAGCTTTGACACCATCATTCTTCTTACTTTGTTCTCTGCTGTTCAGTGCTGTGTGGACTATTCGGAGTCTTTCAGTTTTCTTTGTGAAGTTGAGAACAATTCATCAATATCCAATGAGTAGCTAGCTTGTCTTGGTGGTTTGATGGTGAGCACAGCTGCCTGGCAAAGAATAATTTGCTGATATGATGAGGAGGATAATGCTGAATCCTTTGACGTTGTTGGAAAGAACTGATCTCTTTGCATTGCAGAGTCATCTGATTCCTTCATTGATATTTGTGTGTGTGTGTGTGTGTGTGTGTGTGTGTGTGTGTGTGTGTGTGT
>OU015747.1:25911457-25929052 GCA_907169655.1 Acomys percivali | reverse complement strand
AGAGAGAGAGAGAGAGAGAGAGAGAGAGAGAGAGAGAGAGAGAGAGAAGAATCCTATCACAATTTGTACTTGATATTTTATGGAAATATGGAAACTCAAATTGTGCAAAGAAAATAATTTGCCCAAAATCATGATACCCAAAATAGCGTGGGATTAACAAGCAAAGACATCTGAGGAAGACAAACAAGTTCAAGAGAGGTAGGAGAAGGAACAGCTATCAGGTTTGTAAAGACTTATATGTTGTTGTCTTCTGGACTCTCCTGAGAGGGTTTGGATGGGCAACTAAGCTTGAGAAGATGAAGATGGCTTGGAAAAAAGTTATGCCATTGAGGTTTCTTTCTAAGCACCTGGTTTATTGCTGTCACCACCTGTAATATGGATTAATTATAGGTAGGCCTGAGGTAATAAGGATAATCAATCAAACAATCCATCAGTGAGCTTATTGTGTTCCTCCATTATAAAGGCAATACATACTCATTACAAACATTTTGGAAAGTGCCAAAAAGAGGAAGGTAAAAACATTGGTCTTTGAGTCACTTCCCAATGAAACCGCTATACATTGGTGTCTCTCTTTCTTTTTGGGGTTTGCTTATGTGATCTTTATTGTAATTGTATAAAAATTGTGGCTTTATGTTCACTCAGGGCACTGTAATATAACTTTTGTAGATATTTACAAAATCTATAAAGACATAGACACTGAGTTGGGATGTAACACAGAATTATAGCACTTGCCTAGCATATACATGCCCCTGAATTCAATCCCTAGCCAAAAACATTTGGAAAAATTATTGCAGCTTCCTAGTTGAATATATCACATTTTATATGAACAGGATCTTAGAGTTGGCTATCTACATATTTGATACGTTTCATGTTTATAAATAAAGTTTTCACAAGTATCTTTGTACTTTAAGTTTTTTTTGAAGGCCAAAGTAACTTTTTCTCCTAAATTTAAAATTGTGGGATGTGTATGTGTGCATGTGTGTGTACATGCCATAGAACATGTGTGGAAATCAGTGAATAGTTTTCCACAAAGTTTCCATCAGTTCTCTCCTTTCACCTTTAAGTGGGCTCCAGGGCTCAAATTCGGGTCACCTGGCTTGTGTGGCAAGCATTTAACCCACTGAGTCATCTAGCCAGCTCCCCTATGTGTGGAATAAACTCCTAGTTTTACTGCTATTTAGTTAAAAGGCCATATGTTCTTTCCAGTTCTTATAATATAAAATAAATGCCAATTAAAAAATACAGTTTGTGAAAATATCCTAGACTGAATCAGAACCTATATTCTTCTTGACAAAAATTATGGAATATCATGGAGTAGTAGTGGCCAGAAAAATTATGAACTTGAATTGTGTGTGTGTGTGTGTCTTTATGATTTCAGTTTAAGATAAATGAGTAAAGAAACACAGCATTTAGAAGACCCTTAGGAAACCTCCTGGCAAAGCAGTGTCCAGAGCTCTAAACCTATCACCTGTTGGCCATTTTTAGATCTACTGGCCTAAGCCTGGTCTTCTTAAAGTAGTGATGCAGCCCAAACCACCAGAAGCATGGTGTGCTCTGAGAAGTTATAGTCGCTTGGTTCAGAGATGGCTGTAACAAGATCTCCAACAAGAAGAATATGGTTTGCGTAAGGTTTAATCCATTTCTTTCCCATCCTTCCCACTCCCAATTTGAAGACAAATAAATTTCAAATGCAACTAATGTGCTGCGCCATTCCAGCCTTCTACAGGGAGGGGGGTACATCCTCTTCTCTCCAGGTTTCCCAATTCAATTAGATTGCTCCCATTTTGTCCAATAAGACCTAAAGGGAAACCTGCTGGAGGAGGGTTGTGGATGCTGTCTCCGCTCATAAAAAAGAATGATGGAGAAAGAAATGCCTTATCTTCGGGATATCGTTGTGTCTGCTTGTGTTGCCTGGAACTTCAGGAGCAACTGTGACCATGAAAGAGACTATGAAAACCTGGTAAGGATTTTAGAATAGAAAGACGGGTCTTGGATTGTGTCTCTGAATTGACAACTTGATTCTGAGGCCTCTCTGCACTTCTTGCTATGGGAGATAAACTTTGCTCATTCTTTAAATGAGTTGGTCTAGGTTTTCCATTGCTGGAAGCTGGAATCACGCAGTAGATTATTTACCCCAAGGTGTGTTGCCATTACAGGGTCAATTTTTCCCATGTGTGTGGCTACTGTACTTCTATAATAAAACAGCCTAGAAAAAAGTTAACAAAACTAGTAGCTATCACCAATTCTTTTTTGAACATCTATACATATGCCAGATGACTTGCTGATATTTTATATATGAATGGATGCCTCTATTCTGGACAGGTTTATAAATTGATAAAACATCATTTTGCTACCATCTCCTCAAGGAGGTCTTCCTGACTTCTGTTCACCCTCCTGTTTTATTTGGATTACCTGTCTCTCTTGAGTTCTCATAATAGGTACTTTGATTTTTATTGCATAAATAATGTTTCTGACTCACCACCATGCTATGCACATCTGAGGGATCATTGGACTTTATCATTTATCTTCGTAGCTGTATACTTAAGAGTTCAAAATGAAAAGCAGAATGAACTACTGCTCAGCAGCTCATTGGAACTTCCATTTTACATGAAGGTACTTAAGTGATGAACATTTATGTTATTTTTAATGGAATTTCATATCTGGGGCTATTTGTATGCCTCTTGTATTTTTAATGTGTTTTTCACACTGAGAACATCTCTCATGACCAAATATAGTTAAGATGAAGCCCCTGTGCTTCCAGGGAGACTTAGGGACTCAAAGGATACTGCCTTGTTCGAGAGGCAAGTTGAAGAGCACATGGGAAAAGGATTCCTGTTCAGCGTGCTGAACAACTCTCCCAAATGCTTTTTGGTGCACTTTCAAAACATTATTTTTTATTTTGGGTTCCTTAAATCTCTTTGTCCCTACACCTCAATCCCTTCCAACACCCTAACGCCAGGTAGGGGAGCAAGAAGGCTAGTAGGGTGATGGGGCAGAGTTTTCCTTAGCTGCTTCCTGATGTTCAGGGTCGTTAAGTTCCTTGGGGCAAGTCCAATCTTGGTTTCAGGATCTCTCCGACCTCTCATCACTCCGCATCAACAACAGGGAGTATGGGGGGTGGGGTCGGTGGGGGGGACACACCAGCAGCCTTCCTCTTTCTCAGAGCCTCCAGTCTCTCTTTGGGTCTGGCTTTTATCCCAACTCACAAAAACCAAGCTCCTGCATTAGGTACCTCACAGCTGACGAACATCACGTGCCCTTTCAGGAAGCAACTATCAGCTGTGGACAAACTGGAGCAGCCCCCATATCCCACACCTGGGATAAAAACACAAACATGTTTACATACAACTGCTGCTGGCTGCAAGATGTCTGCCTCTTCTTACAAAACAGACTGAATAACTTTGGAGTGTGTCTGAAGCCACGTCTAGCTCCTTGGCATTTGAAAAGCTGCTGGAGGATTCTGTAGGTGGCTTGAGGTTCGACTTAGAGGCTTAGAAATTCGTGATCTATAATACACACTGGATGACTAAGCTGGAACATCAGGAAGCTCACTGATGACTAATAATTATTCTCATTCCACAGTGTATAGTTTGCAAAACAAAGCAAGCAAGGCCTCTGCTCTTTTGTCCTGTGACTCACTCCTGTAAGCTCTTGGTGGTAAGGCTGCGAGAGCACCAGCAATGCCCTTGGGCACACTTGCTCTTCTCCACTTCCCTCTGCCACAGACTTCATCTCCCTGAGGCTGCAAGTTCATTTTTCCAACGCTTGAGGAGAGATGCTGTGCTGTGGTTAAGAATCAGACTTTGCATTTTAATTTGGATGTTCGCATCTGGGTGCCACCATTTCCCAGATGTGTAGCCTTGGGCCAAAGGCTTAACTTCTCTGAGCCCCACTGGTTTTCATCTCTTAGGTAGAAATAACGACAAAAGTTAGAGGTTGTTATGGAAACAAGTGGCTATAAAGTATTTAGTACACAGTTGGTACAGACAGAGAGATGAAGACGTGGTAATTATTATTAAGATTAGCTGCAGGTTTTCTCCAGGCTATTTCCAAAGAGTGAAATACATACGTGGTTTGGAGATTAAAAAAACTTCTCTAATCTAGTGTTTATTCATTGCAAAACCAACTACAACAATTTTGACTTTGCAGCTTTTTAAAGGGAGCAGAGCAGGATGTAGCAACATGTCAGGAAAGCATGCTTCCTTTAACACATGTTTTCTTTTCTTTCTCTTCAGTGCACCGAGACACCGTGATGTGTTCAATCTCCTAAATGTGCTTCCAGATCTTCATAGTGGAGGAGGATATAACTTCTTATGTTTAATCTTTGTGAGCATGCACGTGTGTGTGTGTGTGTGTGTGTGTGTGTGTGTGTGTGTGTGTGTGTGTACATGTACCTACAGGTAATGTGTGTATGTGGAAGTCAGAGGAAAACCTTGGATATCAGTCCTTGTCTTCCACATGGTCTGAAACAGGGATTTTAAAAACATCGATGGCTGTTGCATTCACCGGCCTAGCTGTCTGCACCTTCCATCTCACCATATGGGCACTGAGACTACAGTTGTGTAACACTGCAGTCAGCTTCATATGTGTGGTGAAGATCTAAACTGAGGTTCTTGAACTTCTTTGATAAACATTTCATTCGCTGAGTGACTCTTCCAGGTTGAAATATTCATTCTTAACTATTTACCCCAAAAGGATATACTTGAAACACCAGTTTATAGATGGGCATCAGCCATTTGCACTTCTTGAAGGAGAAGAGACACTAATTCCTGTTCCCTTCCACAGCCCGTGATGATCAGCGGGGCTTCCCTACCACTCTGTCCACTAGTGGGTTGTTAGTTACACTTGGCTTTGACAAAGTGATGTGGCACTTCTTGGATGCTTGGGTTTGTAATGATTATGTTTATAAGAAACATGCAAGGGAACACTTCACTACATTTTAGTTATAATGTTTGGTGTGTGAATCCTGGAATGAGAGAGGGAGCAGAATTATTTGTATTTTCTCTTACCATCTTGAGACTTGAAAGCAGGTCACTTAATCTTTCAGGACCAGTTTCCTCATCCATGAGGTGTGGTGATTTAGATTGGTACTCAAGAAAGTTTTTGACATTACGAGTCATGCAATGAGATCTAGCTGGCATAGTTGGTCAACTGCCTGCTGTTATCATTAGTATCAGTATGATTGCGTAGCTGCGTTTCAAGAGGCGTTGTGCTCCCCTCACTGCATGTGTTAAAGATGTGTTAGAAGGTAAGCATCGAAGTTTGTCAATTCTACCCATATACTGTGCTCATTAGCATTCAGTCCACATGTTTCTGGGGGTGTGGTATAGCCAATTATGTGCAGGCTTAGGAATAATCCTTTGAGAATAAGCATGCATTTTCATATAGATGCTCTGAATAAAATGAGCTCTGAGATGCTGAGAAAAATCCAAGGACAAAAGCCATTTGGAGGGGAAGATTTAAGGTGTTTTCCTTAGGAGGTAGATGGAAAGAGAAAGGGAGTCAGTGTTTTGGAAAAATAAAAACATTGCAGATTCATTTATAACACTCTTTGGAGATCTAAATACACTTTATTCTTTTACCAAAATAAATCATGTCGCATAAATTGTTTTGTTCCCATTTTTCCTTTGAAGATCTGAAGGCTTGGCTTAAAATAGGAGAAAAATAAAAACAAACCTCTAAAGATTTGGAGAAGGATTTTCTTTATTGCGTATAATGCTTTATTTTTTGGGGAAAAAAGAGTCTGGTTTAAAAACATCTCTAGCCACATGTAGATTTGTGAGGGCGTGGGGTGGGGCTTCATACTCTAGTCAGCATGGGCTCCTAAAACATAGCCCTTCTCTTCGTTACAGTTCAGTTAAATACATTTTATTTTACTGAAGTTTGATGTAACTCAATTCAATTCATTCCCTATGTATGGAGTATGAGGACAAGTACACATGCTCTATTCTTAGTCATAATGGGGACATGAAAGGAAGAACGTCAGTCTTTTCTGGTTTTAGGGCTCCATTGGGTGGGATTGAGGCTCTTTCTATCATGGTGAGTATTTAGAGCAGCTAGGAACTCAAACAGATGTGGGTGTGAAGAGCCCCAAGTGCATATTCTGCCTCCTCACCTACTTCACTTTCTAAGTTTCTCTGTGATATTGTTTTCAAAGAGATTGCATGAGCAGTGAAGAAAATTGAGTGATATGGAAAGATGTTAAAATATCTGTGTATGTGGCAGAAATGGGATAAACGCCTACATATTCAGTACCCTTTACATGTTTTTAGGTTCATATAAGGTAAGGCAAGAATCGTAACTGTCATCTGAGGTTTGACTCTTGACACTGAGCAATGAATATTAAGATGTTTTCATTTTCTAAAACTATATTCTAAACTATCAGCTAAGCATTTGCAAAGGAAACAACAACCAGCTTGGTTTTTGTTTGTTTGTTTTCATTATTAATTCATTGTCCACCTCTGCACAAAGGATGCTAACAATTATTGGGAGTTTGATTATTTAGAAAAATATTTTGGAGAGAACTATTGGAGCCGACTACTCCAATCTTGTGAAAAGCAATGTGTACCAGTCAGCTTTTTATAATAATGCTTCATAGCAAATAATTACATGATTTCATTAGTTTACAACAATGGACATTTATTTTCTTAGATTTTCAGATTGACTACAATTTAAAAACTCTAAACTGGGATTGTCTTGGTCCTCTTCCATCTTGGTATGATCAGAATTGTTTCTAATTACAGATTGAGTTCAAGTATATCCCACGAATCTCATCACTCTGGAACTAGTGGCACTATAAAACATGGTTTTAGAGTGGTAATAGTGGAGCAAAAATTAGGTTGAGCATTGTATGTTTCTTACAATCTTGATCCATAGCAACAACATTGCTTCTCAAAATTAGGTGGATGGAACAGGCCATATGATGAAGCCCATAGCATCTGAACTGAGGAAATAAGATCTTCCTTTTAGAAGACTTTATTTGTAAAACCAAATTTGCAAAGAAAATTACCATAAAAACTTCACATAATGTCTTTTGATATTGGATAAGGATGAGTATTTGATGCAGAATTCAGAAAGTATATAGAGTATTATGGTAAGAAGAAACCATAAATACAAAATTTAGCTCTACTATCTATGTATGTCCTTGGTAGGCTAGATTATGACTGGTGGAAGGGAAGAAGCCACAGAATACCTTGTCAGAGTTTTCAGAGAAGAAAACTGACTAAAAAGACGAGAGAGAGTAAGTGTAAAGAAAGTCACAGGTGGAAGAAATATTGCATGACCAGCATGGGGATACAAAAGCACCAGAAACTAAATTTTTCTAATGTATTTACTTAGGTTGAATTAAGAAACCCAATCATCATGGTGTAGAGTGCTATAGAAAAGGGGCTGGAGTTTTGGATCACTTCTAGTGGAGAAATCATGCAAGGCTGGCATGACCCTGAGGTCACTGTGGTTAACGCGGGGCCAGCAGTTAGGAAGCCAGATGGTCAAGTACAAGGAAGAACAAAGACACATTGGAACCCGCGGCCAAGGTAAGATGTGTTAGATCCTGAGACCTCTGTGAGGCTACTACCACCTGACACCCTACCTTAATAATGTGATAGCACGCAGGAGAAACTGGAGCCCTTCACAACAGAGCAGCATATTCACCCTAATTAGAAATGAAGACAGGAGTGAAGGAAAAAAGTCAAGAGAGAGCCCGAATACCTGAAACCCTGGGTGCTGCTCCTCCCCGTCAAAGCAGCAAGCTGTAAGGTCTGTAGCCATATGCACTAATCACACTGCCACACAGTTTGGCACCTACACCAACAGTGTAGGCCCAGACAATGGCTTCTGTTTCACCTGGTCTTCTGTTCCCGAACACATTTCTTTAATAGTCTTTCTAATCTAGAACCTCACAGAGATCAGACTCTGAAAGTAAGCTCTTGGTTAGCTAAACGGTTGCTCTCAAAAGCCGCTATATGCTCTAATTTGTTTAGAGTTTCAGTGAAAAGCAGAGGACAGAAAGTAAGTCAGAATGGGAAAAAAAAAAAAAAAAAAAAAAAAAGATCTGCCCTTGAAACCACTGCATCTTTGACCACTCGAGGTCTTCGGCCAGAGACAGGTGTTTGTTATCAGAAGAGAAGGAGCTTCCAATAGCCAAGAGACTGGATGAATCTACACTAGACTTTGCTATCTTTGAAAGTGCGTACAGAAGAATTTCATGCCGGTGCTGATGAGATGGGACAATGTGCGAAAAAAAAAAAAAAAAGATGCTTTTGGTCTTATTTTTATTTTGCTCAGATTATATACTTACACATACATAATTATATACCCCCTCTGTGTGTTTAGATTTATTGAAGCGTATCAAGTTGCTGGGTTACAAACATCAAAGAATTTTCACCCCACCCACTGTTCTCAATAATGCTGCTTTAAATTTCTTTTGCCTGTGGTGCAGCATGCTCCATATTTTCATATTGCTTTTTGTTTAAAATAACTTCTTCCAGTTCAAGAGATGAAATTCATTTCTTTCTCTGGTGCTGTTAGGGCTTCGGAGATTGGGGGGGGGGGCGCGAGGAACTAGTAAGCGTCAGCTCTTCTTCTCTCAAATTTTTTCTTCTCCTTGCTTGTCTGGGTGTCAGATGCTCTATCATATCACAAGGAGAAGTGAAGGGGGATAGCAGAAACACGCATCACTTATTAGAGTAACCATGACTGCAGTGCATTGTTGGTTGTCACCACGTCTATGGGACCCCACATATCTCTCTGCAGCACAGTGTCATCTCTGTGGCTTCTTTACTGTAGATATTGTCTTAGTTTCTTTCCTTCTTGTCAACACAACACACTCCCTGAAAAGCAACTGAAGAGAGAAAGTGTTTATTCTGGCTCAGAAGTCAATGGCACAGCCCGTCATAGTGGGAAGTCAGGGCAGCCAGAGCTTGAAGCAGTTGGTCCCATCACATCCATAATCAGGAAGCAGAGAGGGATGCTTGCTGCTGTTCAACTTCCTTTCTGCACGTCTGTAGTCTGAGAGCCCATCCAGAGAATAGTGCCTCACAAAGAGAGCAGGCCTTCCTTCAAGTAATGTAATCAAGGTGATCTTGAACAGATGGGCCTGAAGCCCATCTCCCAGGCTATTGTCTAGTGTGTCAAGTGTTAGTGATCACTATACATCACAGGTGCACTGATACTTTTCTGAAGTTTTTCTTAAGATGTCTTCTGACTGAAGGATCTCTCACTGCTGTTGCTAATTTCCAAGCTTCCCTCAGATGCTCCTTCATTGTTCACTTGCATCCTGCTGCTCAGGTCACCACCCTCTTTGGCCATGTAATGTCTTGAGTGGATGGTCCCCATTGTCCCCTGGACCTCTAAAAGTTTGATGTATCTCTTCCAAGAGGATTAGGGGAAGCTACCCCACGAGTGTCCTCTTTCTGCCCTACTACAATATGAAGGCATAGTTTTCCTATTTAGGCAGGAGCAAATCAAGTCAACAAGGCTACTACTGTCTAATCAATCTCTAGCCAGGGAACAAGGAGCAAGCATTCACTGCCTGAAGTTTTCCCTAATATTTTTGCATTATTTTTGGACACACTTCACAGGTGTGAATATAAGATATTCATCTCTCATGTATCACAGATCCCCATTTGGCTCTTGGATATACTTTAGATCAGCATTGCCAGCCAACAAGGACAGGAAGCTCTTTTTTCCTCTCTTTGATCTGTCTTAACAAAGGGAAGTAACATGCAGTGGTGTAGCTGCATAATGGTTAGTGTTAGAAGTGAAGTCCAGCTACCTTTCTACTTATTTATTCCTGAAAATTTATAGTTAATTCAGGTATGATTGACAGGGACTAACGGATTTAATGAATACAGTTTGATGAATTTTGTAAGTATATATCCATGAAACCATTACCAATTTTTCTATCCAGCTTGATTTCTGTTACCGTGATAAAACATTATGAAGAAAAGCAGTTTAGGGGAGGGAAGGCTTTATTCAAACATACAGGCCAACACTCCATCACTGACTAAAGACAGAGCAGAAAGTCAATCAAGATCTTTTTGCATAAACCATGAAGGAATAATGTTTGTAGTCTTACCTAAAAGCTCAAGGTCAGATCGCTTTCTTGTATAGCCAAGACTTTCACAGGGAATGGTGCCATTTATGCTGATCTCCTCCGCCAACTCCCCCCCCCCTCCATAGTAATCAACAATTAAGACCATCCACTACTTCTGGGCTTACAGGCCAATATGATCCAAGAAATCACTAAATTGAGACTAACTTCTCAGATGACCCTAAGCTATGCCAAACTGACAGTTAAATCTAACTAAGACAAGGTCGTAAACATACTTTTCATGATTCCACATATTTCATTGTACTGTCAATCATCATCATCATCATCATCATCATCATCATCATCATCGTATTAGAGATCTTTTCAGTAAATTTTTAATATTCCAATGCTGGCTGTAGGCACTAAGCCATAGATCAGCCCATTGGATTTTATTTTGCTTTTGTGATTGAATCATCATGCAACTTGACCAGCATCTCTCTAATTCCTCTTTTCTAGAGCCCTGGCAAGGACCAAACAACCCTTGGCTTCCATGTCTTTGACTAGTTCAGAGTCCTCAGAAGAGTAAGATTTTTACAGAATTTTGCTTTCTGTGGCTGGTTTATTGATATGCTTAATACAATATCTTACTGTTTATTTCATGTTATCACAGGCTGAAGAATGCTCATTTCTAACTTCTTAATCCATTTATCCATTGTTGAGTGTTGAGGATCTTTCTATATCCTGTCCTATAAGCAATACTGCAATAAATGTGGGAGTAAAGATACTTCGATAATATGCAGATTTTTATCTCCTTTAACAAATGCCAAGAACAGAATCACATATTTGTTAGCAAGATTTGAGGAAGGAGTTGGCTTTATCATACTTAATTAATATCTCCTTATTCAAAGCTTTGTTACTATTGGACTATCATGTCTTATTTTTATATGATTCTAACACATTATACATATCTGCATACACAGACCCTCCCCCCCACACACACAAACACTCTCCCCCACGTTCACAGTTCATGAGTTGGAAGCTATAAGAAGAAGAAATTTTTTTTCTTAGTGAAATGTTTACAGTGGCTGCCATTAGGTAATAAGAATAAAAAGAGAAATCTGCTACATGTCCTTCCTTTTCTCCAAAGAAAGCACAGCCCTCTTAAAATAAGAAGACAAAGTACAATAAACACGATTTTCAAAATACTTCTGAGCTGTGGCACATTCCACTGATGGGCCAGATGTGTGGGGCAGGGTCTTGGGTTTTCTGACCTCCTGGGGCTCTCTGCAGGCTCAGGATTTTATGAAGCCTCAGCTGTTCTGCATTCCTGCAGCACCTGCCACAACAAAGGGAGGCCTTCTGCTGAGCATACTAATGTGGCTATACATGCCTTCAGAGAACAAAGAAACCCAGATGAGCAGGTCGTTAGCCTCTCTTGGACACTGTCCATCTTATCCTTGCCTGAGCCCTCTGGAGGAGGCACAAATCCACCTGCAAGGGAAGATATCTTTCATTGAGTCCCCAGATTTCCCTTTGTCCTTTCTGGCGGTCTCATTCTTTCTTGTTCTGGTCCCTGCTTCCCATTTGACTTAGGCTATGGCTTCTGTCTTGTTCTGAGACCTACTTAGCATCTGCTCCTCTGGCTTTGCCTCTGTAGTCTCTCTTGAACCCCACTGTAGTCCCACACATCAAGTCTATGTCCTAGGTGACAGGTTGGCTCCTCAGGGGGCCAAGGACAAAGTGAATGGGTTACTCTTCAGTCCATGTAGCTTGTTCCCGTCTGCTTTCCTACATTTCCTACTGCTGCTTTGACTCATATTAAAAGTTATCAGCCTTCTTTTTGAATCCCTTCAGAGAAGGCACACTGATGTCTTCATATTAAAATTTCACTTCAAACTTTACTCAGTTCCTGCCATCTTTCCCATATGGAGAGTTCCTCCTTCCCTCTCCACTCCCCTGATCAAGAAAAGGAGAGACTGATCTGATAGTATCATCTGAATATCTATCTCAGATGTGTTCATATGGGAGTGAGATAAGAGGGTGTCTTAGAGGTAAGCTATAAGCTGTACTCTTCTTCGTGCTTAACATAATGGTTTCTCTTTTGTTTCTTTCTTCTTTCCTTTGAGGAGCCTATCCTTACACAAGGGAACTTGGTGCATAGTGAGCCATACCTTACTTCTCCTTTTGACAGTGTGGTGAGGCAGGCCAGTTATTCTCACCTGTATAATTACCTGGCTACATGCACGAAGAGGCTTTCTGTTACTCAATTTGAATATATAAGTATATATGCATGTGCATATGTATTTGGTTCTCTTTGCTTGGTTGACTTTGTGATACGGGGTATTATGTAGCCCAGACTGGCTTCGAACCTTTTTATATAATCAAGGCTGGCCTTGAATTTGTGGTGCTCTTGCCTATCTTCTCCTTCAGTGCTAGAATTACAGTGTGGGTTAACACCTGTGAATGTTGTAAATCTTTATTTCCTTTCTAGTACATTTGAATTTGTTATTTTCAAGCTTTCAAACCCAAGTGATTCACTTTAATCCAGCCTTGACCCAGATCACAGCATTAGTCTGAAAACCTATGGGCTTGAGAGGTAAGTTTCCTGGTGGTATCTGTTCCTTCAGTGCAAGCATATGTGTAGGTGAGAGCGAGCGAGCCTGTGCAGTACCTAGTAGAGTCTGGACATTAGGCAGATCATTGTCCGTAGGAACTCTCTGTCTTTCCCTAGGATGACTTTTGACTAAGTTGCTCTCATCCTCTCATTGTTCTATGCCAAAATGTCACTGTAGAGATTTGGTTCTTTTGCAGTAGTGTCTGTGAGACTCTCACAGTTTCTCTGTGCTCTGGGACCAGTTTATTTCCTGACCAACAAGAGGAATCTTTGCAGCCTTATTTGTCCTCATGTAGGTGAATGAATCAGACCATGTGCTGTGTTGAACTCAATGTACCCAAAGAAGAATGGAACCTACGGTCTCCTCTGACTGTTCTCTGATGAACAAGGCTTGAAGTGGTTTGGTAGAAGGTGATAAATGTTATATAAAACTTGGCCATGTTATCCTTATTATCAGTCACCAAGGGCGAGCAAACCAAGGTCTTCTGGAAACTTGGATCCTTCTAGAATCCTGTGGGAAGAAGTATGACACAAGATTGTGATATTTCTGACAAAAGAAAGTGATGAGTCCTTTCCAGTGTGGGGCATCCTGGTTAGAGATGCAGAAACCCTGTTTCAAAGAAGAGGAAAAGTATCAGAGAGGTTAGAAATTTGAGATTTAGATCCACATGAGTTAGGTCTGAAAACTGATTTGTTTAGTATCATTGGGAACTTGGACAAGTCATTGAACTTATTATTTCTGTTATCACTGTCATAATTTCAGTGGCAAAATGATAGATGCTTATGAATAACCCACAGAGTTGTTGAAAGGACTGACCTAATTAAATAACATATTCAAAGTTGTTCAGCATAGGCCTGGTCATACAACACTTGGTGGATAAAATTCTGCCTCATTATTTTATTATAGGAACATTGCATTTTCACTGTGATGGGTTAAAAATGGAGCACAAAAAATAAGGTGATGTAAAAGCAAGGGATCAGAAATAGGTGACAACCATAGATAGGTGCTGTCTATATAGATGCTCAAGGTCAAAGGTGATAGAATATTCAGGACACTGACCTGTTTTCATTTTATCACCAGGAAGCTCTTTAGGGGTCTTGGGTAGAGGATGTGCTTGGAAACTGGAAAAGGCAGTAGACATCCCCTGAGAGACTGCACTAAGTTAAGCTTTTCTCTAACACACTCTGTTCCTAGGGCATACTGGAATGGTTGCTTTGCTTCCTAATCCATTTTGCTTTGCTCTTTGCTATGTGACTTTGTAGATCCTCTGACAAAAGATGGAATCTTGGCACATGTCTTAAAATCTGGGATGGCTTTGTGAATGGCTTCCCAGTTAATGTCTAGACATCAAGAGAGCTGTGTCTTTCTATTTCTCCACTCTTCTGCCATGCTGAAAAGAGTATGTGTAGTTATTACTGTGTTGAGTATGAGAGGCACATAGACTAGGACCTAGTCACTCCATTTGAAGCCTGGAATGTGATCTACCTTCAGGTCATATGAGTCAGGTGAATGAAGGGGTGGGGGCAGGGCAAAGTCATCCACAGCGACAACCTGAACACAAAAATAATAAATGATTATGGTGTATGAGGTTTACTGTGTTTTTTCTCATGTCCCATTACTGTGTAGAAAGATAAATTAGAAGTGACCTTGGTAATAGAATTTTATGTTATTCCCCACCTTACACTCACTCACTCATCCAGCATGTATTGGCTGTACACCATGTGTTAGCCTGTACAAAGCAATGTAGTACAATCAAAGAGGTGATAGCATTATTTTTAGCAGGAAAATATGGATAGAGACAAGACTATGCTATGAGAGGGGAGACATTTTCTCCTTTATTCACCAAAGCATTTTCATGACCTAGAACAGATAGCTATAACTCTGTGGGTGTTTGATAAGTATTTGCTGTCTTAGGCTGAAATAAAGGCACAGTGCATCTGCATTATCACGTGTGTACATGCTTATGTGTGTGTGGGGATTGTTTGTGTCTGTGTTACAGAAAACCAATTTACTATTTGATAAAAGTAGGTAGCCCCATTGCTCCTGATCTTTTCTGGGCTGGTAGGAATGACTTGTCCCATTATTTCACCCAATCAGTTTTTTTCCCATCTTCCTACAATGTCACAGGAAAAACTTCACTATGCTAGAAATGTGCCTCCATAATAGAATATAGATGCATAAATCAAAACAGCTTCTAACGGTTGTCTGCAGTAACAAATGCTACAGAGGCTGCCCAACTGGCAGTGTAGGAGAGATCATACAAACCAGTGCCTGCAGAAAACACAGCATCGTGAATAAACCCAGCCTTGAATTATTTATATATTTCAGGCCCTATTTTCTCTCCTCCATTCTGCAAGTCTGAGAATGATTTTTACAGAGAGCTAAGAGTGTCTGAGTTTGGCTCTAAAATAAAATAAAATAAAATAAAACAACAAAACCAAACAAACAAACAAACAAACAAAAAGCCAAAACCAAAACAAACAAATAAAAAACCCTGCAGATAATTGTGGGCTCAATGTGAGGATAAGAATGGCTGGAGAATGAACAAGGCAGGCAGTGTGGTACAGTGAGTGGATTCTGCATGAGAGGCCCAACTATTACCCAGTATAGGTATCACCAGGAGCTTTCTGAAACACCTCAGGGACCTGCTGCTGTAGGGAGAGTCCCAGGAGTTACCATGGAGCTGTGGCTTAGCTCACTTTCCTGTAGTAGGCTTCAATCTACCATTTTACTATATATTAAAAACAAAGAAACAGAAAACAAAAAATTTGTAAACCAGCCTGATTTTTGATGCTTTTCAAGTGGGCCTCTTGTCCTGTTGTCCACGCAAGTCTTTTGAAGTCTTTGAGAAAATGTAAATGCCAGGACCTTGAGCTGAATCAATTGCAGGATTTCTGTAGATGGGTCTGAACATCAAGACTTTTGTTATCTAGTTTCATAGTTCATTGTTTACTCTTAATAACAAGGTACCACAGACTGGCTAATTACACAGAAAAGAGTTCTATTTTGGATCATCTTCCTCCTGTTCTGTGATGCCTGGATTTGATTTGGTTTACTTTGATTTTTATATATCCTAGGCATGAAAAAGCTTTGACCACCAGGCCAGGCATCAAGCTAGGATGAATAAAGGACTGTCATCTGTTATTTTCCTGACTGATATAAGAAAGCCACCATCAACAAGGTATCTCTTTCCCCACTGCCAGGGGGTAGGAGGTTTCTTCTTAGTAGTAACATTCTTAGGTGGCCCAGGATGTCACATGTTAAGAGGTCCAGGAGAATGTTCTGGTCTTTCTCCTTCTTCATATGCAGCCAACAAAAGTCAACCACTCAATCACGAGGCACTGCTCTGCTGATTTGATCTAATTCTAATCATCCCCCAAAGGCTCCACTTCTCGATATCATCTTCTTACTGACTCCCATGGATTTTAATTTGAATATGAGTGCTTATCAGAGGACTGGCTGCTAAATGAGGAAAGAGGAAGGCTCTATATTTGTGCAATTTGTTGTTTAGTAGAAAGTTCCAAAAAATAATTACTTAACTAAAATCTGGAGAATGTGTGTTGTTATGGGAAAGTGAGATGTTGCGATGTCATGATAACAACAAAACAGATGCTATTTATTGCTAGGATAACATCATCTCAGTCCTCTATTAGGCTGAGGGACTGTGTTATATAACTCATACAAAATCTATCAAACTCTCACCACAATTCTGTACATATGGTCTCAAGAGTGGGGGAATGACTTACCCAAGGTTGCTTAGTGCTCCGAGGGAGAATGTGGGAGGGGCTTTTCTTACTTCCTGAATCACAAGGATATCTTCATGTTTCATATCAATCTGGATGTTCTGCAAAGAAAGCTGCAAGGAGTGGGGAATGAAGGAGCACATGCTCAGGGAAAAAAGTTTCCAAGACATGCACCAGCCTGTGCACACATGCATGCACCTCCCTGCCTCTTTTACAAATTATTACATATAGAAATGACTGAGCAGCCTGGCACAAAAATAACTGATGGTACATAGCCTTATGCCATCCTGACATGAGAATGCAATTTCTGATTTTTTCCTCATGGTCTTTCTTTTATTTGTACGTGCATGTGTCTCTGTCCAGGTGCAAGACAGAATAAAGAGTCAAGAGTCTTGGAGGCAGAGTTATAGGCATTTGTCCAACGCTCTGATTGCTATTTGGGTGTTAGGATCTGAAATCTAGTTTTCATGATTGTGTTACAAGAACTCTTAACCCATGAGCCATCTCTCTAAGTTTTTTTTCTTCATCTTGCTTTGACAGTTTTCACTGCATGCTCTTGCTTACAATCTCATAAATTCAAAGCCAGCTGAATCTATACTGCCTGGTCTTGAAGCACTTCACTCTGAAGGCACCCTGACTCACCAAACTTGTATTTCAGATTTCAGAAGTCTCATTTCTTTCCATGAGTGATGAAGGGAAAAATTTCACAAGGCAGTCATTATCCTTTCTCCTTTTTTGGAATTGGTGGTCTTCAAAGGATGCTGAACACTACTGGTGATCTCTGATGAGACTACCACCTGCTCTCAGATGATATCTTTAACTGTTCCATCTGAATTATCTAGCTGTGCCTACTATTAACATCAACACTCTTCTTCAGTTCCAAGCTACTAACTAGATCAGCTAATTTTATCTAGAGAACTTAGACACATGAGTTGAGGACCATTGTATGTAAGTGTGAATTTTCCCTCTTATTGTCAGGGCTGAGGGTTGTCCATCTTGGGTTAAAGGCTCACTGTCTTTATAATATGTAGAATCACAATCCTGATCCAATGGAGGAGGAGCATAAGGCAGCAGTGGGGGGGTAAAGAGTGGTGGGTGTTGAGGGCTCGAGGGTTATATTAATTTTAATGTATTTGATGTCTTGTTCAAGGCCAGCGAGGTCCACCCCGGAGGCATCACTGGGAATACGGGTTTGGAATCATCC
>OU015747.1:25858047-25911447 GCA_907169655.1 Acomys percivali | reverse complement strand
TAGGGTCAGTGGAGATCATCCAAAGGGTTAACTGAAGGACCTCCTCTTCAAGGGGCTAATTGAATGACCTCCTCCCAGAAGGGAAGCACTTTTCTTCTGGGAGAGTTTTCCCTTCTGCGAGAGTTTAACTCCTCACAGTTTGAGGAGGGGTCAGAGATTCTATTGGTAGGCAGCAGAGTTTCCTGTGACAGAAATAGTTGGAAGCACTCAGCCAAAGATAGTACTGTGAAAATTCTGAGGATTTCATCAAGACCAGGGCATAAGCATGCCTGCAACTTTAAAAAAGCCAACCAGTGACCACCCTGAGGGCCTTTAACTGGTCATTGTGTTTCTTGAGTTTTGTTGAGAGGTCTAGAGAGGTGATTCTTCCCAACACCTGAATGGTTGTCAGGGTCCAACCAAAGGGCTAATGTTATTCAGTCAATGGTGGGGAGTAGCCCTTGCCAAAAGATGTCAGTTGCCCCTTCATTGTAGTTGGTCCTTTGGATGGCTCAAATCAAAGTTAAGGCAAGAAGGAAGAACTAGCCAATTCTCATGTCAGGATGGCAGGGCAAAATGCTGATGTCCCACAGAGGGAAGTACTCACCCTGTTCTGTGAATCATGGGGTGTCCTTGTTTGGGCACCATGGGATGTCTGAAATGAACTGTGCTGTTGAGAAATATTCCTGCTGTTACTAGTAAAACAAGCATATATTTTACAAAGATATTTTGGAAACAAATCGGCTGCTCTCTGTCCCATATTGGGGGAATTGTATTGTGCTGGTAATTTCTTCCCTCCCTTCCCTCATGTTTTTAAGAAGAGAAAACCCAAGATTCCTATAAACCTCCTGCTGATGCCTCCATATTATGCCCTAGGTCTCTGAGTCTAGAAATGATTGCATGATCTTTAGCCAGGGAACTTAGAACAACACATGACAACTGCGTGCTCATCTGATTTTCTTGAAAGGGACCTGGGATATGAGGCCTTCTTTGTAATTGTCCTCAGACTTTCATGTAGCCATGCTGGGGAAGAAATATGGTACTCTAAAAGCTTGCTAAGGCTGATATAATAAATATCCACATGTAAGATAATTTTAAATGCAAACTTTACACTCTGATAACTATAGAAGCTAGTTATTATCAGGACTATGATCCTTTCCATAAACATAAGAGAGATATCTTGCTATGTTCCTTTTCTGTTTTCTAGTGATTGCTCACCAATCTTAATATGCCTTGCAGGTGCATCACTCCAAAATCTGTCTTCAATACCACATGATGTTCTCGCATGCAACTTTGTGCATGCATTTCATAATCAATTTTTCCTCTTCTTGCAAGAGGTAATGATATCAGTAATTACTCTGTTTCCAGATATGGTCACACTGGTAATGGAGGTTAAGAATTGAAAATATCTCTCCGAGAGATATAATTATAACCATATAAATTATAACCTATGCTTAATAATGGAAGTATCCCCTTGTTTTTCCATCCATGGGCAGACATATTAAATGTGGACTCATTAATTTTATTGTAAATTATATTTTCCAAGATACAATGCTTCTGCATAGGCTGGGCACAGGGGCATGCCATGCAGACAATGAGTCTTAGTGACCAGATGCTTTCTCCTGTGGTTGTTGGTTTCATTGTTTGGGACAAGTGACTCCTGTCATCCTGCAGTGCTCTGCAACTGGTAAGCTGTCTGTTTTGTGCCTTTCACTCTGTTGTGTCTTACTTTGGTCTTATAAGAGCACTTCATAGTAGTTTACTGACTCCATTTGATCCGGGGGCCATGTCATCAACTTCTCATTGGAGAAAGATGTTTGTTCTCTTGTTTGGAGGTAGTTATCTAAATTTTCATGCTACTTGTGTTCATTTCCAGAGAAGAGCATGGTATCTAGAATGTATTTATGCTTAATGAGACATTAATCCCTGATGCCTTTACCTTCAACTGATTAGCAATAAGACAATGGTGCTATGTGTTGATAACATTATTGTGTCCCCTGGAGGGAGCTCAAGGCCTCTTACCACTTTCTCTATCCACTTTACAAAGAGGGAGGCAATCTGTGAGATTAACGATTGAATGACAGATACAGAAAAAAAACTGTATTTAATTGGAATATTTAATTGGAAAGAAAAAGGAAAAGCTTGGATTTTTTTTTTTTTTTTTTTAGCAAGGAGAATGACTAAAAGTTCATCTTTAAAGGGCAAGAGAGTGGTATCTTTCCATCTTTTAGGTAGAAATCTATAGGTTAGGTGTCTACAGGTATGGGAGGTGACAGGCAAATGGAGTCAGTTTTCCTCTAGTTTGGAACAATGACACGGGAAGAGAAGATGTAAAAGGAATCAGTTAGTTGTGGCACAGACTGCAATTTTTCAGAATTCCAGCTTCCCCTGATACAGTGCAAGCATCACACCTGCATAACAAGCTGTCAGGAGATTTATAAGAACACTGGAATGGAAACAACTAACCTGATATACATCACTGTGCAGTTATTCATCAAATGTTGGCTGCAACCCTAAGCATGGGTCTGAGTATCTAATGATATTGGGAGTTGCTAATGAGCCCAATGTAACAGGTGACTAATAATGTGTTATTTCATACCATCACCTCAACAGTTCTACTAGGTATATCATCATCATCATCATCGTCATCATCCTTATTCTCTGAATGCTGCCACAGTAGCTAGAGAGACTGAGAGACATTGTGAAGTCACACCCTAGTAGATGTTTTGAGCTGGAATTTGAATGCACATTGGTCTGTTATGCTATGGCAATGTCTTCCATCTCCAAATATGGCCTGCATCAGTAGCAAATATTAGCTAAGACTGCACCATATATATTATAGGTCCTGTGTGTGTGAAGGTTTGGACTGAGGATGTGGTTGTAGTCAGTCTTAGCACATTGCATAGATGCAGGCTTCTGCTTCAAGCTCCAGCTGTAGAATAGTTCTCTCCTCAATAGATTCAGAAGATGCTGATACTCTGAGTGCCACTTTTTAATCAAGGAGACTATCCATCTCCTGTTGTCATTTGATCTTCCTGAAACAACAGCCACAATTCTCCAGGCAACACAGATGTGATGCGGGCAAAATGAAAGCGGAGGGAGTAGCATCTTGCTCTTGTTAATGGGTAAGGAGAAAACACACAGCTCTGCTTCAAGTGTTTGGGGAGTGTGTTATTTTTAGAAAAGAACATTTTGTGATTTTAGTTGTTTGATTTCTGAGAAGGCTTTTCTTTTTAAGTTTTTTTTTTCACCCCAGTAAGTTGGAGGATCAAAAGGGAATGATAGATTGAGCAAAAACAATCAATCGACAAACACATATTGAAGCCTTTGGTGTGCAGAGCACAGAGGTAGAAAAAGTTAGAAAGTGGCTAGGCTTTGTCCTTGCTCTCTCAGGTGCTTTGGACCTACTCAGAAAGATTGCAACACTGTGCATGTATAGAACCCAGATAAAGCAGTTGGACTTACTCTGGTTCACTGCTTGAATAATTCCAGGGAGGTAAAAACTGTAGAGCCTTGACACATGGATGGAGGTGTTTATTCATTTGTCCTTCCAATGAATATGCATTGAACAGCTTCTCTGTGTGTGTAGGAGATATGAGAAAAAGAAAGCTAAATAAGACCTTGCTCCTACCCTTGAAACATGTGTACATCAGTGACAGACAGAATCACAAACCAAGAATGTCATGAGGTACAGGACTGAAATTTGTATAATATAGGTCCTCAGTAGAAGATGCAATATGTTCCATCTAGAGTACAGAGGGCCCAGAGATGCTTTATGGAAGACAGGATGCACAGATGGATGTTAGAAATGAAAGCCAACTGACCAGAAGGAAGAAGAAATATTTCTCAGACAAAAGAAACAAGACATACAAATATCTGTGAACCAGAGCCACATGGGTGTGGGCATGCTCATAGCTGGGATGCCCAGACCTTGGAATGGAGGAGTGAAGATAAAGAGGTGGCTGGTGGGGGAAAGAGACATGATTTAAAGGATAGATGCAATGGGTGACATGGTCAAATACATGTTTTGAGAAATCAGGGTAACACAGTTAGGAGGAGGTGACTAGTTAAGCCAGGGTAATAGAGCTGTGTGGGTTTGAAAGTGAGAAGTGAATGTCCTGCCCACAGGATCAGTATTGGATCCAGATACTTTTTTTTTTTTTGGAATGGATAGAGCTTTGGATACAGCCATGTAGAATTGCAGCCACGGGGGTAGGGCTTAAGAGTTCCAGGCTGTGCCCTGTCCAGCCTTGATGTGATAATATGTGCCTGGCTTACTGTAGCTTGTTATGCCATGTTAGGTTGATGTCCCTGGAATGCCTGCTCTTTTCTGAGAGGAGGAGAAGACTGGTTGGAGCTGTGGGAGAGAGGAGGTATGTGTGCAGAGGCTGGGGGAAGGAGAGGGAGGAGAAATTGCTGTTGGAATGTAATATATGAGATAAGAATATAAATAAAAATAAATAATATAAAAAAAGAGTTCCAGGCTGTTTCATTTCCTATTTCTTATTTCCTTGCTAGCTACTGAGATGGGAGCAGGCTATACCACATGGTCCAGCCACCATGGATACCTTCATGCCTTTTCTACCTTGCTGGGCATCAAGCTCTCAAATCTTGAGCCAAAAATCAATGCTTCTTTCTCTGGTTATCTCAGGCGTTCTATCTCAGCAATGAAAAAGGTGACCAACACACAAATGATTTGAGTTGCCGTAGGAATTCAGAGAAAAAAATTACCCTTTTCAGCCTGAGTCTGGCTACTGAGGACTTCTTAGAAAAAGTGATTCGTGCAGAAATTAGCATGGAGAAGTGGGGATAAGTCAGAAGAAGACTACTTTCCAAGGAAAGAGAGAGACTTGGAGCCAAGTTTCTATGTGACTGGAAGATGGCGTGTGAGTGTGTACAGTTCAGGAGACATCAGGCAGGAGTGCTAGGACTCTGCAGGAGCTTAGAAAGTCCTCTTCAATAGCCTGTTGGGAATGCAGGGGTTTAGGCAGGTATAACCTTATAAGATTGGCCTTTCAGGGTCATCTGGTTAGTGTACAGGAACGCAAGGGAGGCAGGCTGCTGTGGAAGAACAGTGCTGGGGATATTTCTGGCGTTCTTGTCCATGGCTTACACCAGAGCAAAGATTGGAGATACGGAAAACCTGAATTAAACTTAAGAACATGTATTTTAGGGATAAGAAGACAAGAAATGATGATTGTTGGAGTGCATTGGGATGCTGGAAAGACATAGTAAGCTAGCAGTGAAGATTTCATGAAAACGTGGAAAAGGATGTATGTGGGTGGTGACATCCATCATAGAGATACAGTTCACAAGACAAGGCAGTACTTGAGGCAAAGCAGAAGGCTTTATGGTCAAAGGATGTGACTGGTATTGTTGAGGATGGGAGTGGAGTTCCTAGTATATAAATAAGCAAGTAAGGAAGAAATCATATTTCAATCCAGTGAGCATCATTTGAGTCACTGTGGCATCCAGGTTTTAGGCTACATGCTGGCACAAAACTCCAATAAAGAATATTTTCAATAAATCCTACATTAGGACAGAAAAAGACACACACAGACAATATCATTACAATGCCCCTATGTGGCTGCAGGCCTGTGTAAAGGCCAAGAGAGTGTGACTTGATGAGGTGCTAAGGCTAAGGCTAAGGCTAAGGCTAAGGCTAAGGCTAAGGCTAAGGCTAAGGCTAAGGCTAAGGCTAAGGCTAAGGCTAAGGCTAAGGCTAAGGCTAAGGCTAAGGCTAAGGCTAAGGCTAAGGCTAAGGCTCATCTTCCTCTGTGCCGGGATGGTGCTAGCTGCTCGGGTTGTTGCAGTGAGTGTGTCTAAAAGAGTCTTTCCTAAAAGAAAAATCATTTTTATTGAGGATACTTATCAAACAGATAAAAATGGACAAAGATTTATATAAATACTATTATGTTAGTTGGGTTCTGTGAGAGGGAAGAGTAAGCAAGGTAATGGAGGGAGTATGAAGAGAGAGCTGTAGGCACTGGGGCTAGTCATCAGATGTCAATACTGGTCCAACTCCACAGAGAAGAGGAGAGAAGAGAGGAGACAGAAGTCTTTAACTGCTATGCAAATCTTTAGCAAGGCCCACTGGGGCTTCCAAGAGAACATGCATGTCAAAGGAGCTCTTACTGGTCTGCCTCACATAGTCACTGGGCACCACGAACCCTTTGGAAGTGTAACTTTCAGAGCGTGTGTGAGGTTGAATTATAGAGTGTGGCAACAGAACAAAGCAACTATAGTCCAGCACTGGGAAGTCTGCAAGGCTGTGCTTACGGTCAGTCACGACTGAGGAGTGCAGTTGCTAGGAGAAAATAAGCTAGGAGAGTGGATGAAAAGAAATGAATGGTTTTTCTGGGAAGGCACCACTAAAGTTAAGACCAGAACATGTGGAAAAAGCCAGCTGTGGGAAAGCAAGAGAGAGAACAAAAGGTAGAGCATATGGTGATGTCTGAGGATCACTCAGAGAACTATGGTTGCTTGGACATAATCAGAAAAGACTGGCAGCAGCTATAGAGAGAAAGTTGCAGTTGGGGTTGTGTAGGTAATTAAAAGCAGTCCAGAACACATCATGTTTGCAAAGGTAAAGCAGTAAATGAAGTAATGGAGAGAATGATGGAGAAGTAATGGAGAGAGTGAGATGACCCAATATGTTCATGAAGACCGTGTCTGTCTGTTCTGTGGAACAGGCAATGTAGGTTTCAGGAGTGGAGATAGGAAAGTTGACAACAAATGGTAGTTTACATTGTCAGAGCACACTGGCCTCTCTTGGATGTTCCTCGGGGGTGGGGGTTGGGGGATAGAGAAGACAGGTATGGTAAGGAGAGGCTTTGTGGAAGGGAGCCCATCAGAGTGCAGCATTGAAGGGCTGAGTTTTTTAGAAAAAAGATTCAGAGTGGAAATGACATTAGCGGTGACTCTCACTGGGTCCGTGAAAGGAGGAACAATTTCGTAGCATTTTCTAAAATTGCTTCACTAAAATACAGAGCCAAAACATCTTTTAATTTAGAGCCTTTTATGGGATAGAACACGGTTCAGAGGAAACCAAGGACATTTGCAGGTGAAAAGTACTTAAATCAGAAAGACAGCACAGTTAGGGAAAAGCGATCACCCATCTCTTGCTTTATGGCAGGGAACATTAACTGGATACGTCAGAAACCGAAGCAGAGAAATGAAAAGAGCCCCAGTCTTCCTTCTGAACTTGGCTTTGTATCTAAACTGTAGCTACACTGTGCTCCATTCCAGACTTGAAGACTGAGGCAAAGTGGTGTTTGGATGGCATTAACAGCTTGGTTTTCAGAGCCCACTGTTTGACTCTTCTTTGCTAAAAAGCCAAACATCAAGCTGACCTGTCTCCCCACACTGGCAACAATGACACCAGTAACCAAGTCACTGGTCAGAGTCCCAAACACTTGGCAAGGTCACTCCTGCCATCAGCCATCAGATCTGTTGTGATCAGCCATATCCTTTCTATTATTTGTCATTGGCTCTGCCTTGGGCTTATACCTTTGAAACATATTTCTGCCTCTAGACTCTTGCATTTATACACAGATCAAGTGCAAAATTAATGTGTTGTTGGGTAAACACCTCACAGACACTTTTGAACTTTGCAAATTAAAAATATCAGACAGTTTTATATGAAAATATGAAAATGCATTCTTTCCTGTTTCTCTTAAAAATTCAAGTTGATCTGACCACTCTGGCTCACAGAGAACAACAAGGGAAAGCTGAGGGTGGCCCAGTCATCAGATTTCTTTTTATTCCACCATAATATCCCTACTATCATTTTATTTCCCTTTTTTGGTACTTGCCTGATCCAGGAAGTAACTGGATTAAAAAACATACAACCTTATTTTTCTAAGACACAAATATGATCATTTCTTATTTTTTCTTTCATGTTCTTAGCATGTTAACCAGGAGGATGAAATTCAAATTCATCACCTTAGGTTAAAAGTGTCTCTGTCTTTTCTTCCCTTCCTTTCTTCCTTTTTCTTTCTTCCCTTCCTCCCTCCTTCCCTCCATCCTTCTCTCTCTTCCTTCTTTCCTTCCTCCTTCCCTCCCTCTCTCCCTCCCTCTCTCCCTCCCTCCCACTTTTGCTCCCTATAACTATCCTCTTAAAGCTGAAATGTCATTTTCTTCTCTACTCAGTCAAACATCTGCTCTTCAATTTCAGCCCTCTTGAATTCCATGACTTCTGCTTTTAAGGATGCATCTCTGTATCCTTGCCACTTTGGTATCAGCTCTGTTATTTCCCTTACCACATTGTCCTGCCAGTTACAGATCCTTCTCCAGAAGGCATGGCCATTGGGTTTGTAGCCTTTCTTTTTTTATTTTTCTTTTCTTTTTTGCCTTTGAAGGTTTAAGGCAAGAAAATTGAATAGTATTCGCAATGGAATGGAGTAGTAACACCCTGTTCCTTTGGCAGAGGGTGGCAAAAATAGTGGCAGTCAAATGACGTCTGTAGCAAAACTGTTGACAAAGCAAACTATAAAGTAATATGTGAATGAAATAAATAATACAGAAATGATATTCTTAACTTGCTTAAAATGATTTATTTCATTATTGCCATTGAAAAGAGCAACTCAGAAGTCAGGGTGCCCAGATTATACATCCAGTTTTATTGCCAATTACCTGGGTGGCTTAGGGTGAATTGTTCTGGCTCTCTAAACCTACAGGCGAAGCTGAACTTTAGAAGTTCTGCATTATTTGTTTCCTATTCTATGTATTTTTTCCCACCAGTTTCCTAGGGATAAGGAAATGTTTCTTTCTTTTTTTTGGAAGACATTCATTCTTTCATTTTCTGGATGGAATGTTAACCAAAATTTAATAATGAATATACAGTAATCATTTTTTCCACTGAGTATACAAATCAGCAATATTAACACTTGTGCAGTGCTAATTAGCAACATTTTCATAACCTTGCATTGTTTTCTTTATCTAATCAGCACTAACACAGGGAAGCACAGAGCACAGAACTGGAAGAAAAGAGCAATGCATCATGAAGTGTCACTCTCCTCCAGCCTCTTGCTCTGTGTGCACGAAGCAACTCCATCTTACCTTCCACACCTCTCAGAAGTCACCCATGTGATTGATGCATTTGAGAGAGCTGAGGAAAGCAGGAGACTGGAAAGAAATGAAGCCTTTACTTCTTAAAGTCTTGCCTTTCTTGACTCTCTTTCTAAGTCACACTGATAAAGTTAACTCACTCACTGCTCATTTAAGACAAAGTTGGCTATTGCTCCTGGCATAGATTTCCTGTAACGAGCAGTAAAATACCAATGAAGGCTTAGAAGAAGATGCAACCTCAGAAAACAGCCCACAAACTAGGCCTGGTAATCACTCTTGCCTACATCTGGGTAAATGTTTTCAAACATTAATGCCAATAGATTAAGTGAAGTCAGCACATTCTATGGGAGAAGAGAAGGTTCTCTATGAGGAAGTGGTAGGAAGGGTCATTAGCCTTTTTTCTTTGGGCTTCTGCTTGGCCATGCTGTCCCTAGACTTTATATCCCTGCATAGATGCCCCGATAAAAAGTCATGTACAAATAGAACCCCACTGTATGGTCTCACTGGGAAATGGATTCCCCGAAGCGTGATCAAAAAAGGCTAAAGATGAGACCGTACTGGGTTGGGATGGGTCCTAAGCCCAAGGAGAATGTTTTTTTGAGGAGACAACAAAGCTAGAGATGTGTAGAAAACAATGTCTGTGTGAATGCAAGCACAGATATTGATGTGGTACAGAAACAAGCCAAAATATGCCAAGAACCACCAAGGCTTAGAGACAGAGTTGTGGCCTCTCCTCCGGATGTTACTCACTATTTAAGAGATAGCCATTTCAGAGGTCAGTGGTCAGAGTCTGGAGGGCAAAAGCAGGGAAGGTAGGGCCTAATGGTAATGGCAGAGGTCTGAGGTAGAAAAATGAAGTTCTCATACCCTTGGGAGTGGAAAGAAAAAGATATCAACTCGTGCATTAGTATATAAGGAAAACAGCTCATCTCAATAGAGTTCTAACAGGTAATGATCCGAACCTGTTAGAATATAAAGCTTGCCTAGAATGTGTGGGTGGTTATACAATGCAGAAGAGGAGTTGAGGAGAAGTAATAAAGCCAACCAATAATTCCTTCCTGAGATCTCCCAGCAAACCCTAGGCTTTAATACATTGTTTTTGTTTTTTAATTTGGGTATGGGAAAGCTGTAAAACATGAAGGAGATGAGCTTTAACCTCCCACAATTGTCTTCCGAAAGAAATTGATTTGGTTTAGAAAAAGTATTTAGTGTCGTAAAGTGAAATGCAAGCAATGATAAGCCTCTCAGAAATAGGATGTCATGAAGTGAGAAGAAGGAACAATAAGATGGCATGTAAAAGGAACCGGGTAAGATGAGGAAGAAAACTAAAAGCATAATAGCAAAATCACATTAGCATTGAGATGCAGTCAAGGAGATAATTGAGCTGAGGGGAAATCACACCATGGGATGCATGTTAGGCATCTTTTAGAACGTGTGGCACACAAATAAAAAAATCAAAAGACTGGATGTTTTCTGAAAAAGGTTTAAACAGAAGCTTTAATAATTAACTATAAGCTGGTTCTACTTGAAGGACAAAAGAAAAAAGATATATTTCAAGAAAATTTGAAGCTTAAAAAATCCACGTAGAAGCTATTTGCAACTAAGGTGCAAGAGAAAAAAAATCAGTTTCCTCCGATGGAGTGACACTTGGTATATAAACTTTACTCTAGGCCATGTCTTGTGCTCACAAGTAGCTGCCTAACACAAATACAACTCCATTTTTTGTATATTTTTTTAAAAGAGAAAAAGACCGTGAAGATGGCTCTGTAAGGAGCCATGACTATCTAGGAGGAGAGTGGGGAATAAAAGGAACACTATTAAAATGTATTGTATGAAAAATTAAAATAACTTTTATAAAACGTAAAAACATATACATCTGTGTGTAGCACAAATCTTACTAACCGTATCAGGCTACCAAGGCCAGAGACCAGAGAAGAAATCTCCTTAGTAACTTGGTCTTCACTGGGGATTATCTAACCTTTAACAATGAACCGTACAAGATCATTTAATGTGTTTGTTCACATGCATGTGTGTGTGCATGTGTATGTTTATGTGTGATGTGGACATAGATCCCAGAGTCTTTTGCTTGCTGGGCAAGTGCTCCAGTGCTGAGCTATTCTTGTGGTCCAATTCAACGTGCTTTCAAATGTTTCTCGGATGAATGTTCAAAACTTCTCATCTTACAGTAAACTAAAAATCATCAAAAGAGAAAAAAATAGAAAAAAGAAAAATATTCCTTGGGACTGATTTGCTTTTGCATTACAAATAATGGCAGTGAAAGTAGCAATAAACAAAACAAAGAAATAAAAAAATCACTCAGACGCACAACTGCATCAATTTTCTCCTTGTCTTCATTACAAGTTACAAAATATTCAAACATCCTAGAAGAATAAAGCACAAATAACACAAGATGCCCCATGCAGAAGGTGTTGGTGTTAAGATATGAACAGCAGACTCAAGCAACTTCACCCTGAATCTGCAGCATCTCCAAATGTCAGAAGTTGAAGAGGAAAGCACCATTTCAGTGAGCACACGTTTGTGCCATGCCCTCCACCCTTTTGTGCAGAATGCATTGTGGTTGTCTCTTGTCAGAACATGGTCCTCCTCCGTTCACTATGTGAAGCCGATGAAGAGGTTCTTCCTACCCATTGTGCTGTAGTTCCTTCCACTATTACCAAGCAGTTTTTTGTTTTCATTTTCCACTCCAAACAATAAAGTGTAACTGCTCTTTGCACATTACTTACAAATAGGCTTTGCTCAACAATCCAGAAAAGTTTCTCCAATATAGAATTACTCTGGTATTTCAGTTTCACTTAAAGATATAAACAAAGGAATTCTGCCATGAGTATAGGTAGACATGAAATGAAGCAGATAAAATGAAGTTACCAAACAGGTTACTTACAAAGAAGCAGAAACCAGGGCCTTCCTTCGGAATCACTGAGGGGTCAGAATGTGAATGAACTCGCATCTGCGGTATTTTCAAGTGGAAAATCAGGATTGTGGACAGAGAATATTGTTTTCCTCCAAGTAGTCTTTTGTATGAAAAAAAAATCACTCTCTGAAAAACTTCCTGTCTGCTGCTTGATGGGGTGACTAAGGGCAAGGAATTGAGGGCTTGTTTCCCGTTATCAGTAGCTAATTGCAAATGAAGAGCCAAGGATCCAAAAAGCAGGGCCAGACGAGGTGGCAGTCTCCCGGTCCTCAGGTTGGACCTACACTTGACAGGCAGCTGTGGTACAGGGTTGTGCACCCAGGGGCACTGATGTGCTCTGATGTGATGCCCTTTTTGGCTCTTCTTTTTCTCCCACTTCCTAAAACACATGTGTCCAGAATCCTAAATTTCATCCACTCAGGTGCAATCTTTGTCTGTGACTGATGCCCATTTGGAGCAATAATTCTTACTATTTTACCTAAGCACTTGGAAATGATTGCTAGAATACAAAAACACTTAAGACACCCCTGAGAAAATTAATAAACAACAAACACAATCCATTTCTTCTCTATAGAATTCAGGCTGCTGACATATGGCCATTTTCATGGAACAGGAATAATGACTTCCTGCCTCTTTAGAATGTACACTGGAGCTAGGAAGAGCTTGTGGGTTTTTTTTTTTTTTTGAAAAGAAATAAACCACCCACTGGCAGATATTATCTGTCATTAAGCCACTTTTTATTTTATTTTCCATCCAGGAATTATGAACATGTCTGAGTCCTTTATGCTTAAAAGCAGTATTATGCCATTATTTCAAGCACATTAAAATCCATGAAAAACTGTAGGGCAAATGCAACTGGCTATTTCTGGTTACCATTAGTTACACACTTGATTATCACTGCTTTTAAAAAGTCAAATTGTTCATCTTATCCTTTGTATTTTTAATTTTTTCCTTTTCTACACAAAGAAATTTGCTCTGTTCTCATGATAGGTGAGTGGACACTATTAAAAATAACTTTAATTTTAAGATACTGTGGTATGGTGACTAAAAACATATCCATCATTCAGACATGAATATTAATATGTGAATATTAACAGTAATTGTCTGAGTAATGAAAGGACGAACTTTCTTCACATATTATCAAGAGCCTTGCTATTTTAGATTATGGAAAACAGTTTAAAGTTCTCTCTATATTAAGGATGTGCTCAAGAAGAATTTTGTAGACACTTATTGTGAGAATGTCTTTGTGGTTAAGCAGTAAGTGAAGCATGGTTCATTGTTCTAGGACTTTCTATTGTCACAAGCTATTCTTTTCTCAATTGTCCATGTTGAAAAGTGAGATGAGAAGAAATGACTTTCCCTGGTGGAGAGAGGCCACATAATAGGTTTTCATGTCTAGCTGAGATGGCCTGAAATATACGTTCAGCATATCTTGGAGGGAAATGTCATGAAGTTTAGAAAGCATGGTCCACAGTGTCAGGACTATTTGGGTTAGAATAGGCTGGGCATGTGACCCAGGACTTGGTTTTCTCTTCTTTAAAATGCAGAGACTACAGTTGTAGGAAACGGAGCATCACAGTTGATTATCTGGGAAAGTCGTATCTTTTTTTCTTTATCTGTAAGATCTAAAACTTCTGGTAGGAAGCACTGAAGCAGCATGTCACTGCTTGCAGCTGAATTCCACATCCATTCCTCATTTTAGTAGTCCACTAGTGTCAGGAACCACACTAGACTGGATGTGGAATTTATGGGATTAAACAGTAGCCCAGCAAGTTGACAGATGAGCTTCTAATAGACTAGCAGGCTTAGTCTCCAAGTTCAGAGGGGCATGTCCCAGGCCAACATGGGGGAAAGGCTGAGTAACTTGCATTTTCCTAAGTCAGGAGGCTAAGTTCCTTCTTCTAAAAAAAAAAAAAACCTGTTTATTTTTTATTTGTATGTGTGGAGTGTGCCTGTTTGAGTGTGAGTGTGTGTTTGAGATGGGAGTGTGGTAGGCTTCCTGAAACAGCCAGAGCTTACTGTAGCTGGAATGTAGAAGATGGGGCAACAGATGGCAGAGTATCTGAGCCTGAATCTCGTTTTCATTCTGGATAAGATGGAAACTCACAGACAAACACTGAGAGAAATGTAATAGGTTGGAGCTCATATGGTAACAGGATCACTATGACAGATGTACGTGTAGAGTAAGCAGAAATATTGTCACAAGTGGGTAATATAGAAAGCTCCCTCATTCTTGTCTGGTTCTTGCCAAGTTGCAGGACAAAGACTTGAGATTCTGATTGGGTCATAGTTTTTATGTGGCTGTAAAAGTATCTTTTATTTGTCAGATGTAATTGTTGTCTCAGAGGCTTACTGCCTCCTGCTTCTAATCTAGGCTTAGTCCTGGAAGCTTCTAGCCTCTATACAATCAAATCTAGTTCTAGAATATTTTCAGCCTTTGTCATTCACTGCTGAATAAGCTCACCCTTTCTAGCTCTTTCTTAACTCTGGTTGGCTGGTTCAGTCCAGCTGTTCTGGTTCAAATTCCTCTCCAAGCTGACTGATTCAATATGACTTCTCTCTCAGCCTCTGACTGAATTCCTCTGCTTGGCCTCAAACGAACTCTAGCAATCTGTACTAATCTTTTGGTTCCTGCTCATTCTCTGGCTTGCCCTGTCTTCATCTGTGCCTAGCTTGTTTTCTCTTAAACCTCTTTCTGTAAGACTCTCACAGTAAAACCTGCCTCTGCATTCCACAAACTGAACTGCCATGAACTCAACTCCACTGCACTGCCTCTCGACTCACTGACTCAACTGCACTACCTGAACAGAACTGACTAGAACCCAGAAATCTGCATGCCTCTGTCTCCTGGAATTAAAGGTATGTGTATTCCAGCAGGATCACTCAGGCCTAGAAGGTCTTTGGATGTAATCTTTTACCAGAGCAGTGATGTTTTGAATTAAAATTCCTCTACACAGCCAGGCTGTGTAGAGGCACGTGGTGGCACATGCCTTTAATACCAGCACTATGGAGGCAGGGGCGACTGGATTTCTATGAGTTCAAGACCAGCCTGCTCTACAAAGAGAGTTCTAGGAGAGCTAAGGCTGTTAGAGAAACCCTGTCTCATAAAAGAAAAACCAAACCAAAACAAACCAGTCCTCTACATGTGGCAGAGGTATGCATAAGAGAATAGGCCTCAGAAGGGATCCTCTTGTGGGTGTGAAGGATGGAACTGTGATTCCAGTTGACTTTTTCCACCTCTATTACTTTCCCTAGAGACACTGAGGTGCTGTAGATGCAAAGACATCTCTCATAGCTATTCCTGATGGCCTTGAATGGAGTGTGTGTGTGTGTGTGTGTGTGTGTGTGTGTGTGTGTGTGTGTGTGTCCCTGAAAGAAGTGCCAACCCCGCCAGGCACCTTGGCATGAATACCTGTCTGCCTTTCCATGACACAAGACTGAGAAGCCTTTAGCCATACATTATTTTGAGTTTGAAGGATAGATTTTAGGTAAATGTTCTCAAATCACCCTTGGCTCTTTCTACAATCAGCCTAATATTTTTCAGTTTAGTTATGATTTTTCTAGATTTTGGCAGTTATTTTAGGTTATTTTTTATTTAGGTGAACAGTCATTACATGCTCCTATGTATCAGGTACCCAGGGAGAGAAAGTCAGGGATAAGGATAATATGGTTATTCTCAAAACAGCACCTACAAGAAAATCTTGAGAAATTTTGACCCACATAAGAACATTTTATAAATTATTATAAAGAATTTGCTTGTTTTTTCCTACTAATTTTAAGTAATAATTAAAATGTGTTGTGCAAGGAAAAGAATAGTCTCATGTTTGGAACTTACAAAGCTAATTCTGGCCAATGAGAATGTCTAAGAAACACGTGGGCTGTCTTGTTGACTACTCATCCCTAACTACTCTAAACCTGCTTTATTTGAGTCCATCTTGAGCTCCAAGAATTCAATAGTCTTCATTTTTTATTAACATGTTGCTCATATTTTCCTCACCCCCACCTCCTCTCTGATCTTCTAGACCTCTTATCCAGGTAGCTTTATGTTCTTTCTCTCTGTCTTAAAAAAATCATAAAACAGAATTCAGAACACACACACACACACACACACACACACACACACACACACACATACACACACACACACACACACACACAGAAGACTGAAAACAGAAAAACAAACCTCCACAAAACTGAACCCAACAAAGTATGAAACCAATGCCTGAAGTATGACTGATATACCCAGAGTAACAGTCCATTGGAGAAAACTGATTTTCCCAATCTAGCAGGTATCAATTCTTTACAGCTTCTTGATTAGAAGTGGCTCTCTTCACATACACTTCAGATAGTTATGAGCAACTGTGTGAATCCTTAAACATTCAAACCTCAATTCTTGGTCAACCTATCAGAATATTTTCCATTTTGCTCTTCTGTATCAGAGTTTGAGGCTGGTAGGCTCAAATCTATGCCTTATTTTAGCTGGTTTTCTATTGCTTCACACTGCAGACTGAGAATTATAAAGAAAACAAACCTTTTTTTCTCATAGTTCTGGAGACTGGGAAGTCCAGGGTCATATGTGGTAAGGGCATTTTTTTTAATTAATTTATTCTTGTTACATCTCAATGGTTATCCCATCCCTTGTATCCTCCCATTCTTCCCTCCCTCCCATTTTCCCCTTATTCCCCTCCCCTATGACTGTTCTTCAGAGGGATTACTTCCCCCTGTATATGCTCATAGGGTATCAAGTCTCTTCTCAGTAACCTGCTGTCCTTCCTCTGAGTGCCACCAGGTCTCCCCCTCCAGGGGACATGGTCAAAAGTGAGGCACCAGAGTACGTGAGAAAGTCATATCCCACTCTCCACTCAAGTGTGGAGACTGTTCTGACCATTGACTAGATCTGGGCAGGGGTTTAAAGTTTACCACCTGTATTGTCCTTGGCTAGTGCCTTAGTTTGAGCGGGACCCCTTGGCCCAAATCTGCCTATCATAATGTTCTACTTGTAGGTTTCTAGGACCCACTGGATCCTTCTACTTTGCTATTCTTTCATGCTTCTCTCATCTATAGTTGGTAAGGGCATTCTTATGATAAGTCTCATACCAGATGGACTTAGTAGGCAAGAGCAAGTATTCTAAAGACCGTTTAAGGGGCATTGGAGTTGCTTTCATGGCCAGTCAGTTTCCTCACAGCTAACAAACCTACTTCTACAATCTCAATTCATCCACAGAGACTGAGCCCACATAACTATCATTTCCCAACACCGTTGCAAGGGCAATTAATCATCTCTTTGAGATGTGGAGGGAGCACATACTCAGAATGTAATGGACTTGTATAAAATGTCAACCTTAAAGATAAAAATTCCTGGATTAAGCTCTTATTGCATGCATAAAAGTCCTGCTTTGGTGACACAATCCTCTTAATATTTTAACTGCTAGTTGCTTCTTATCTAATCATTGAAGTTGATCAAATAGGACTTGGTCTTTTAGCAAGTTTCGACTTTTTATGCATGCCTGAAAACATCTCAATTTCTTAAACATATGAATGTATTTATCTCAGATTATATTTGCTGGTAATACATTTACAAAGAATACTTATATTCCAAACTAAAACCTCAGAAGCTTAGGAAAATATGTGTATTGTATAGGTACATAAGTATGTACACCCACATCCTTGCACACACATATAGCACTAAGTTTTTAAATTGGATGAATGGCTACAACTGGATAAAGGAAAAGAACAGATGTAAACAGGTGCTGGATGACTGATAAGCCCTGCACCATGATGAGTGAAGGCGATTGATTTGTACCTGGGGGAGACTGCAACTATCAGAGCGATAAGTACCAGAAAAGAACTAACTTGTGACTTTGCAGCAAGGTGAGAGAGGAGTAGGAGCGAATCAGGCACAGGACACCATGTAACAATCCAACATAAAATGGTGCATTGGAGAAAGGATGAAGATACAGTGGGCATGAAACCAATAGTATAAATCCCCATCTGAGCAGATGCAATAAAAACTCCCATTTATTAGCAGCAGAAATGGATGGTCTCTTGGAGGACGGCAAAATGGTCTTGTTTTATGTGCAGTTCGGGGAAAGGAGACCGGGAAGCAGAGCCATGAACATTTATAGAGTGCACACTGAGCTTGGATGAGGTTATGATCATTCACCAGCTCCCAGGACCAGCTCATTGAAGCCTTTCCTCCAATCCCTCTTTATGGACAGATTTTGTCATCTCTACTTCATGCCTGAAGAAGCTGACACTCAGAAGGATTGGAAAACTTTGCCCTTCATCAAAACTTAAGGAGCAAAAGCCAGTGTGTTTGGAGTTTTGTCTTAAGAATCTATTTGTTTCCTACTCTGCCAAAGAGCAGCCTGGGGTGCATGCTGGACACACATTTTACCTCCTGACCCAGGTATTTCTGCCCTTGTTCTATGAGGGCCAAGAAGAAACATTTTAAAAGCTCTATTACTGTTACTCTTTTATATTAGAGACAGTGAGTTAGCAACTCGCCATCATGTGGTGTCACTTGAATTTTTGATCTTGCTAGCTTATTTTTTTAATTAATTTATTCAGATTACATCTAAATTGTTATCCCATCTCTTGTATCCTCCCATTCCTCCCTTCCTCCCACTTTCGCCCTATTTCCCTCCCCTATCTCTGTTACCGAGGGGGGACTTCCTCCATGACTATATGATCAGAGGCTATCAAGTCTCATCTTGGTAGCCTGCTTATCCTTTCTCTGAGTGCCACCGGGCCTCCCCACCAAGGGGAAGTGGTCAAATATGGGGCACCAGAGTTCGTGGTGAGGACCTTTCTTTTTTGTTTTGTTTGTGGCGCTGAAGCTTGAACCCAGGGTCTTATGCATGCTGAGTAAACACTATGACAATGCTACATTCCTTGACTTTTCACATCTGAGCTGGCATAGATGTGTAACCTTGCAAAATGTTTAAGGGATCAAATTCTTTAAAGAGAGAAGGACATATCTATATTATATCTATATCTATTTATATATCTATGTAGATATAGATATTATATATTATATATACACAAACACATTTTCATTTATATTTTCATAATACATTTCTATATCTATCATCTATCTATGTATCTGTGTATCTGTCTGTTTGTATATATGGATGCATGAATATGTTTCTATGTGTGCTCATATACAGGCTTTATACATGAAAAGTGCCATTTTTCTTACATCATTTTCCAACATCATCTACAATGCATTGCAGATTGTGTTTTATATTTTACACTTTGAAGTTTGAAACAATTTCATCTGCTCTCTTATTTTGAAAATTGGAAAAGCTAAAATATATCTAATACCATTTCAATTTTATAACATCTGCGTTAGTTTATATGGGTTGAGGATTGGATTTCCCTAGCAGGCTCTTGGATCAAGTCCAGGCCATCAACTGTTTATCTAACTTAAGTTTTATTGGAATACTGATATTTACTGTTCTCACAACATCATCCACTTCTGGGCTGGGGGGATGGCTTAGCGGTCAAGACCATGTGTTACTCTTACAAAGGATCTGCAATTGGTTTTCATTAGTCATGTTGCATGGCTTATGACCACCTGCAACTGCTGCTCCAGAGGATCTGCCACCCTCTTCTGGCATCCCAGACACTGCACTCACCAGCACAAACCCAGGCTCATGCAAATATATACACGTAAGGTAAAAAAAAATTCTTTTAAACATTGTGTGAAAATACAAGGTTTTTCTCTATACCCATCCTAGCTTCCAAATAATGATATGGAGACCTTTATATTTATTAAATGATTCAAGTCCTATAGCCAGCCCAATACTGAGCTATTCTAATCTGACTACCTTCACAGCCACATGGCCCATTACCTCCCATCTTAGTCTTGCTTTGGCACCCGTGACTTCATCTGTGTCCCAATGGGGGACTTCTGAGACCCTCTCACTGGGATCGGAAGTCCTGCCTTATCCTTTCCTGCCCAGCTATTGGCTTTTCAGCTCTTTATTTGACTAATCAGTAGGTGATGGAGGACAACGTTCACAACATGCCAAGACAGGAGCTATTTCATAATAATAACAGTTCCAAAGTTGGACGCTAACCAGATCTCTGGGTACAGAAATCAGCATTTGAATACACAGCATACAAAACATCCTCCAACAACATTATTTATGTCTATTTTTGTGATCAATGGACAATGTTGAATAGTTGTAAGGAAGGTAGAATTGAACTGGGCGGTGGTGGCACACGCCTTTAATCCCAGCACTCAGGAGGCAGAGGCAGGTGGATTGCTGTGAATTTGAGGCCAGCCTGGTCTACAAAGCAATTCCAGGATAGCCAAGGCTACACAGAGAAACCTTGTCTCAAAAACCAAAAAAAGATAGAATTGTCTGACAAGCCACCAATATTTACTTCTGACCCTTTTTGGTATGGCATGACATGTGACCTATGACAACAGGAGCTATGTTAGTGTAATTTCCGTTCATGCTTTACACCTGGCTTTTAATTCTGTCTCTTCCCAGAGAAACCATAGTGTCACACCCAAAGCCTGCATGTGACAGCAACTGAATTTGGTCAGCCATTTCTTCATTGGAAAGCATGTATTTATTTCTGTAGCCTTTTGGTTTTTTGTTTTAGATGCAAAAGAAAAAATTTTCTCTTAAAATGTTCATAAAACATTTTGGTGTGGTTGTCATCCCCATTTTGGCATGAAAAAAATATTTATGCCTAAAGAAAACATTTATTTTAAAAAATCCAAACAAACCAAAATAGAGCACAGATTTCGTGTACATTCCTCACAGCATGGGAAGGGAGGAAAGAGAACAAAGTGCTTTTCTTTGGAAAGATGTCTTTGGGTTATTTCATTTGCCCCAAGCCATTGGCAATAAGCAAGGGTCCAGTTATGAACCCAGATTTATGGGATTGAAAATCTCTTTAAATTTGGACTTTTTGAATGAAAGTGTTGAGGGGTCTTTCCTCAAATCTTCCATTCTTCATGGGCTAAGGATAGATAGATAAGATAGTGTAGCTTTACTTTTACTGGATGGGATACAAACTTTAACTTTTTTATGTTAAGATCAGTTTGTCTGATGGAGAATGCAAATTTCAAAGGAATTTTAAAGATAAAACAAAGGCTTTAAATAAATTAAGGCTTGCTGAGCCTCTTAGGGTGAAGTATTATCTCTGGGATACTCTTATAGAAAGAAGAAAAGAGAAAAAGAAGCAAGTCCTTGGGGATGGAAATGCACAAAAGGAAACCTCCTAATAGCCAGGATCTAAGTAGAAGAAGAAAGAGGAAAAGTTTGAAGAGTGCCCTCAGATACAAACTTGAAAATGACTTTCACACAAGTGTCTTTGGTCATCCTGCCACCGAGAAGCCTAATTAAGACATCTGCTAAGAGTTACCAATCGATGGTGGTCTTCCTGTCACACCATTTTAATTGACATGCTGTGATTTCGTTCCAGATTAACTTCATAAGTGGCCTCCTAATAGAAAGATCACTTAAATTAAAAGTGGGCTGTAAATGGGGATTTGTGATGGTAATAGGCCAGTGTAACCTCTGTGTCATTTACATACATTTCCATTTTTCCCAGTGCATATTTGCATATATTGGAGGAAGGCACTGAAGCTTTTATGTGGGCAATATTAGTATGGTAATGAGCATCCAACTGGCACAGGGTCCAAAGAGTTAGTTTTTTGACCTTCCTTCAGCACTAATTTTGGAGATGCCTTTGAGCTTGCAACATTAATAATATTAAATCTATGTTCCAAAGAAAAGGAGTTCAGGCTATTTGACCAGGTACAATCAACGTTCAGAAGACTGAGCTGAAGCATGGAACGTTTACAACACTTGGATAGCTGCTCAATACATGAAGGATGCCAAAACCATTTCCAAACATCTTTGCTCTGTGTTAGCCCTTAGTGTAGCTCAGTGTAGTGGTCCAGCACAGGAAGCCTTCAAAACCATGAGGCTAAGGGTTGAAGGTTCAGAATACAAGTTTCACAGGAAGGACAGTGGAGTGGAAGACTCTCAGAACAGCCAGCTTCCAGCTGTGAGTCAGTTCCTAGTTGATTTACACTAGTCTGAGTCTCAGTTCTGCATTTGTAAATGCCACTTAATGCCTCCTTTCTGTTTGTCACTGAGATGCAGATGATGAATGTCAAAGTACTTTATGTAAGGTTGACCGTGTGAATACAGACTCTAGCTCCTGGAAAAGGAAGCAAAGCTGAGCAAAGTAGAATGCTTAGTTTACCTTGATTAGTCTGGGACTAGCGATAGGGAGGCAGGGAGGGACACAGGAAAAGAGAGAGAGAGAGTGAGGAGAGGAAAGAAGAGGGAAGGAGGTGGGACTCCTTTTAGTGGGACTTCCAGTGTGTAGTCTGGACAACTAAATTGATCAGATTCATTCTAACTGTGCAATTAAGTTCTCATTTCTTTGTCTTTCCCATCACTTAGATACCCTGTTTCATCATGGAACGTCTGGAGGACCAGAGAGGTTTGAGTTGAAAATTTCTGTCAGGGTACAAAGTGATAGGCTAGATTGCTCTTTCTTAAGCAATTCTATTAACTATTATTTCTTTTCAGGGGACAGTAAGCTTTGTTCTTCTAAATAGTCACAGATGGCCATGAGGACTGAAAGGGACAGAGGTCAGATGACACTGGGATGCTACCTGGAAGTGTTGGTCCTACTACGTAAGTAATACAAGTGTTTCTTTGGTGTCAATGCCCTTTAGGGTTTTAGGGGCATAGTTTAGATATAAATTCTTGGTAGTGTTTTTGCTATTTAACAGACTGTTCTAGTCTCATCTTATTCATGTGTATCATGGTGCCCTTTCTTCTGGTTCCTTTGGAGAATACCTCTACAATTCCATATCACCTCCATAGGACATGGGCATCGTTCTTTCCTTACTGCAAGGTGGATAGGGCATGTGGGCCAGAATGGGCTCAGCTATGCCACCATTAACTGGGTGTCTAACTGCCCGTGTGCATAAGAGCCGAGCACCCTCAGTCAGGGGGTCTTTCCTGGAATTAATGCATGGAGGGAGGGAGTAGGGTTCTTTTCCCATTGGAATTATGAAACTAGGAAATGTGGATGTAGAAATTAGCGTTGACTTGAGACAAGAGGATGAAGGGAAGTGGGGCTGAGACCTTGGAGTGGAAAGAGGACACCTTAACAGCTCTTGTACTAGAACTTCCAATGTTTGTAGAGCATGGAATTCATTTTTAATTTTAACTGTTCAGAGATGGGTGCCTGACATGTAATTTAAAGCCTATTAAGTCCCCTACAGGGGAAGAAAGGATAAATGTACAACAGAACCAGTGAAGTAGGAAATCAAGTGTTGGCAGGAAATAGCACCTGAGGGCCTGGAAGAGGTCCGGCAGTATTTTGGCACAAAAATAGAGCTTGTTCAGCTTTTCATGAGCCATTTCTAGCTTTTCTTCTGTGAATATCATGTCCATAGCATCTCCAAGAATCTCTAACTATTTATAGGTAGGTGTCACAATTTTAAAAATTGAGTTCTCTACTTAGCATGTAAAACCATCCTCCTATTGTCATGCAAGGCTCTCTCCCCACCCTCAAATCCTGTTCAAACAATGTGAGACTGGAGGGAACATGGCTAAGAAGTAATGTGATGGCACAAGAAGACCGGATTTTTTTTTTTTTTTTGACACCTACGTAGGCAGCTCTTATTGTTGCTCAGACCCTTGATTTTTCAAAGTGGAATCTGGAGTAGGAAGAGTTGTCATGCCTACTACACATGTTTTTCATGTGAATGACATGTGACTCTGAGTGGTACAGTCTGGCCGGCATGAAGAGTAGCAGGCTCTAGAAATACTTGTGCATTGCTTTAAGACAAAGATGTGCTAGTGGTTATGGAGGAGGAGGTAGAACAAGAATTATTTCTCTGCCACTAGGCAGAAATGGAATTGTTCAGAGCCTGAAGCGGGGTACTTGTTTTATTATCCATAAATGAGGAGAGAGAGAGAGAGAGAGAGAGAGAGAGAGAGAGAGAGAGAGAGAGAGAGAATTTGGAAGTGGTTTCTTGAATCCTTCTTTTTGAGCATTTCATGCATGCACATTGTGTTCTGACCGTAACTACCTCATAGTCCCTCCGTCCTATTTCTCTCCACCAGTGCTGCCTCCCAGTTCTATTTTTTGTTTTTTGTTTTTTTAATTCATTGGGTCCGTTTAGTGCTACCACTATGTGCATGGTGCAGCATCATGTACTGTAGCTTGGGTAGTTTCTCAGGAAGTGCATCCTTGATTAAAACTGTCTCCCTCTTCCTCAATTGCGAGTATCTTCTCAGGAGTGGTGGAACTTCACAAGCCCCTTGTCCATCCATATAGTGATTTCAAAGCTCTTTCTTCTTGTGAACTTATTAAAACTATTTTAAAAATTAATTTTTATGTATTTGAATAGCTTGCTTTAATATATATCTTCATACCTTGTGCAAGCCTGATGCCTAAGGAGGGCCACAGGAGGAGGAATATTCTCTAGAGACTGGTATTATGGACAGTCATGAGCTATGGTATAGGCACTAGCAATCAAACATCCTCTGGAAGAGAAGCCAGCATTCATGACCACCGAGTCATCCCTCAAGGTCTACCTTGGGAATGCTGTCAAAGTCCTTCCAGGCAAAAAAGAAACAGACACCAAGTGCTTAAGGGTGACTCGAAGGAAAACTCAAAATTCCAGAAAGGAAGCTCACTGGTAAGTTTCATATTAGACTATCTTAATTTATTAGGGTCATAAAATGATTTGTATTTGTATTCTCTTTCTAAAGGGGAAATAAATTCACAGATGTCCTAAGTTTGGTGTTTCATTTATGCCACTATTATTACCATTGTTCATAGGTGTCAGCTAAGCAGAAGCTCCCAGATACTCAGCCTGAGTTGATTAATCTCTCCACCCACACAAAGCACAACATATAGTGTTAATATTTATCTCTATAGAGGGAAGTTAAAGTTTGGAAAATAGAGACATTTTCTGAGGATTGTGGATAGAACTGAAGCCAAGGTTACCCATCGCTGTGATGTGCATTGACTTCCAGCAAGTGAAAATGTTGGCATGTATAAAAAAAAAAGCAAGGCAAGAGTCTGATTTACAATCCACAGAGAGAGAAGAGAGAGAATGAAACACTGAGACCTTACTATCCTTCCTTACTTTACTTGAGAGATTTGTGTAGAAGGAATGCGCTGGGTCCAGTGAGCAGATTGGTTGCCAAGCAGAAAAGACAAGTTTGTAGCCCTGGAAACAGAGTCCTGGGACATTCATTTTCAGGCTCTGTTGGAGCTTGGCTGCCAGCTCTGCCTTCCTGGGAGACAGGTCAATAAGCCATTTGCATGACCCTTTACAAAGTTAAGCCTGTTATTCTGACTTCCATGCTGCTCTTATACAAAATCTGTGACAGACACAGTTGGAATAAAATAATAAATGTCCTCGTGCTGGGTGCCTGCTTAGAAATTAAAAGTTAAAGTCAGACAAACTTTACAGCCAAAAGTGGTGTTTAGCCAAGGCACACTAGGTGTTAGTGTAGGCCTGCTTCATCTCACAGTCTCTTTGCAACCTCTCTGTCAGTGGGTCTGGCTAGAGGTCCTACCCAGCAGAACAAGATAGGCAGGGCCAATTAGATGTAGGACTGTCCCTGGCAGGGCAACACACCCCTTTACCAGCTAAGAAATGTGAAGAAATTGTGAATGACTTTGGAGAGTGAAGAAGATGATGCTGTCTATATAGTAACAAGCAATGATCACAAACGCCTTCCGAAGTGCACTTGAACTTATTATCTGTCTGACAAGGACCCCAAAGCAGAAGTGGGAAGAGCTGAATACATAAAGAAAATAACAGAGATTTGGATAGGATCGCAGACTAGGAGCTGAGCCACGTGTATAGGGCATTTATGCAGGGGCGTCCTTGGAGTCCACATCTGTGGACGAAAAGAAGGAAGCCAGGGGACAGAGGGAGAAGTTGCACTGTACCACATGCTCAGCAACAGCTTTGACAACAGGAAGGGATATTGTGCCTTGAGCATGGCATTTCAAGGTTGCACTATTGTTGGGATGGAATGATCAGGCATTTAGTCTCCCTTACAGGCCACAAGAAGCAGGCACCAAAAGAAGAGGGCAACCTCAGGTGAGATGACCATTTGCCTTGGAGACAATGCTGTAATGGGATGACAGCTAGAAATCATCTATTCCCACAACTGGAAGAGAACCTAGAGCCAGTCACATGTCACTGACTTCTGCTTTCTACTGCAGCTTGCCATTGCTCATACTTAAAAGGGAAATTCCCTAATTAATTTGGATACTCAATAAAACTGGTCACTTCCCTATCTTACTCAGTCTGATGCTTAAACCAGGAGGCATGTTAAAGGCTAAGGTGAGTGCAAGAGACAATGCAGGTTCTGTAAAACCTTCTTCAGTTCCTTAAAGGAAGGTGTACATTTGCAATAAACAGAGCTGTCTGCACTTGTGTTGTCTGCTTGGTCTCAGTGGGAGTTGCAGTTGCAAGCCCAGTTCTAGTATTTTAGAGCTGAGCTCAGAGGTCTTTGTACATGGTTTTTAAATCAGAACACTGCTTACAAATCCCTCCAGGGATTCTAATTTAATTTGGGGGGGGGCATTCATATGTTTTCAGAGCTCCCTAGGGGAACCTAAGGTATAGCCAGGATAGAGAATATGGATCTAACTCAGCCTTTTATTTTGCAGCTCAGGGAACTGGAAGTTAGAGTATGAAAGTGAGTTGTCCAAAGACACCTATTACGTGAGGAGCAAGAATTGAAGTCCAGCTGTTGGAACAAAACCTGGACTATTTCCCTCTATTTTATGCAGTGTTTGTTGGTGTAGGAAAAAAATATGAAGCAATAGGTAAACTGGTTGGAACTGCTGATGTAAGTTTTACTTTGTGCTTGTTGTCCGACAAGCACTTATTGCCTCTAACTCATTTACTACCTGATGTTGCTTTCTCTTGTTTTTATAATTGAGATTATAGGGTGTTCAGGAAAATAGATGGTAGAAGGGAAAAGGGACCTAGCATACAATCTAGGGAATTCTTGATGACAACATTGCTCTCAGTACATTACTGTTTCTCAGCTGATGTAGTAGTTCTAGAATTAATTCAACTCTTACTGGCTGAATCTCAAAATGAAAACAGTCTCAAGTAGGTTTGGCCAGGAGTTTAGGATCTTGTGGTTGGTAAGTGTTGTGGTTTAGGTAAGAATTGTCTCCACAAAAGGCTAATGTGTTGGAGGACTGGAGGTTACTGTGTCATGAAGGTGCCAACCTTGTCCATGGGTGAGCCCTTTGAGGATCTCAGAGGTAATGTGCTAATGAGAGGTAGGCCCTGGTGGGAAAAAAATAGGTTACTGGCTTTGAAGGGAATTTCTTATCCCCAAACCTTCCTCCCCTTTTATCTCTGGCCTGGCTGCCATGAAAAACAGTCTTCATGTCCATATCTGCCTTGCTGTGGTATTAATGTTAACCCAAGCCCATAGCAATATGGCTATGACAGAAAGCACTGAAATTGTGGGTCAGAAATATATCATTTTTCCTTCAGGTTACTGTACGATAAGTGACTTAGGCTTGGCTCATAACTTTCTAAAGCTGATATTCTATCAGAGCCTAGGGGCAATAAGTTCCAATAAGTTTAGAGGTTTTAAAATACTGGTTTCCTCATTGATGATTTTTCCCACTTACTATAACACTGACAGCTAAAATGCAGGTTCCCACTCAGGGAACCTGCTCAGGGAACAGAGGGATTTTTTTTTTTTTAATTTAATGAGACCTACATAATTTAAGGAAAAACCTTCATGTTAACACATTCTAGAGCCCAGTCATTTTCAAAGCCCCTATAAGGAGAACATCATATTTAAAGTTCCTTCTCTGTTGGTTTATTTTACAACTGCTTGTTGGGCTTAGTCATTTTTAGGACTATGAGAATGTTTTCTGGGCTACTGTGGAACTCACTTCTGAGGTGTGAGCATACCACTGATAAAATAGCCACAAATGCTTAACCCACCCATGACCTCCAAGTCTTTTCAGATGTTCCATGAGGTAAATGTCCTCAGTGATTCAGTGAGTTTACAACCAACCAGGGGTGTTGATATTCCTAGTAACCAAACCTCCTTCCCTTCCTTCAGAAGGTCCATCTCAGGCAAAGGCCTGAAGCAAGCAAAAAGATCTCTGGGAGACCAGTGGAGGCTTTCCTACCAGCAAGGAGGGCTTCTGACATTGCAACTGGTCCAGGGTGAACAGCAGGCAAGATTGAGCCATCTCCTAAACAGCACAGATGCCAGGCTTGTATGAGAACAACCGAGAGATGCTGGGGAACAGAATGATAGAGAAGTGTGCCAATCAAACACACCCGCAGGTGTGCTGTACCCCAGATGGGATCCTACTGAGAATTCTAGAATAGGCAATGGGTAGGGCCAAGAATGCAGGCTGCTCATTTTTGTTGTAATGTTATGCATCAAGTAAGGTAACATGCTAGGATACGCGTTCACAGAAGTAATTGTAAATAACCTATTCATGATAATGATAATGAGTTGTGTGACATATTTGTGTTTGTTAGTCTTCTTTTCCTTTTGATGCTGGAGACCTTCCCCCTTACCTTGTCCTCAGTAATTTATAAGGAATCTACACAATAGATGGATGGCTGCCAATTTACTGGGGATGAGGTGGGAGAAAAAGAAACTGTCAAAGTTATATGTTTCCAGTGCTAAAACAAATGTGACCTGGATACGATAGTGACTATAGGTATTAACATTATGTTATACTTCTTAAATATACCTAGAGTAATCTTTATATTCCTTATAATCTTTATATATAGTAATCTATATACTCTACATATATCTTTATATACCCATCCCTCCCATACACACACAATTCCATTTGTAACCTTTTCTGTAACCCTGGGGGATTTTCCAAAGTCCTATGTTCTCTTCCTCACCCACAAAACTTGATTTATTATTTTCAGTGAACATGCACACTATACGTCTCTATAAGCCTGTCAGGGGAACCCATGTACATCCTCTTTGAAACACACCCTCTTGATTCTTCTTGTCCCGAGCCTGTTCCCAGCCCCAGCACCTGCCATTCCATGTCTACACAGCCCATTTTACTGCTGTCTCATCTCCCTTACATGTTGTCAGAGTAAGCTCTGGTTTTTCTTTAACCACCTAACTCATGTGTTAACTTTCTGAGTCCTTTAGGCATCCCAGTGCCAGATGCAGAAGAGTGCTCCCCATCTCTGTTTCCTCCTTAACAGTTTCTATACACCCCAATTATGACAACCTCACAGGAATACAGGTTTTTTGTTTTCAGATCTGTTCACTGGAGAATTGGGATCTTGTAGTAGTCATTTTTATCCCTACACCTAGCAGAATCAACCTGTGGCGCAGAAGAAGCAATTGGCACATAATTGTGGGATTAAATTGAGGAGCTCAGAGCTGCTATTGTGTGGAGGGGAAGAAATCTCCATTCCTAGGATTCTGGTTTCTTTGTTTCACTGTTACTGTTCCTGCCTGGCATACCAATGTGCCTCATTTTGCAAGTGCTGTATTCCCACTTGAGTGCTGAAGTATTTTCCTAATTGTAGGATTGCTCGTGGCTACCATGTGCTGTCTTGCACAAAGCGTGCCAACCCAGAATTTAAAACCACTGTTGCAAGGGCTGTAGTCAGTGGACTGTGACAAGTCCAGTACGTATGCATGGTAAAACCTGTCTGTAGCCTCTGTTGGTATAAATGAAAATTCATGAGATATGTTAGCCTAGTAGTCCTTCCTATGGTCTCATAAGATTTGATTTTTAATTAAGGACAATATCTATCTTCTAACCATAAGATTTCTTTTATTCTGTGTGTAGTCAGTTTCTACCACACAATTTTTACACAAAGGAGGTGAATAATAAAGAACTGAGCAGACCGAGGTGCACAAGGCACTCTTAACTCTCAGCAGGTGCACACTGGCTGGCCATGCTGCTGGCAAAAGGAGCGGCTGAAGTTGCTGTATGTGATAGTGGTCATTTATGGCTGGTCATTTCCTTGGATATGTAAGTGTTTTCACTATTATTCTTGTCAATTTGTCATTTTAGGTCCTATTGTAGACATAAGAAACTTAAGAACAAACTACTGTCCAGTAGAAGTTTTTTCTTTTCCCCTAATTTGTTTATGCTTGAATGTTTTCGTGTGCATATTTGTCCATTCACTGTGGACATGCAGCACTTGCAGAAGCCAGAAGAAGGTGTTGGCTCACTGGAGCTGGAGTTACATATGGCTGTGAGCCACCAGGTACAGGGGATTGAAGTGGGTCTTCTGGAAGAACAACAGATGCTCTTAGCTACTGAGCCACTAACAAAAGGTTTAAAATTTTTTTCATTAATTTTAAAAATAATTTAATACGATGTATTTTGTTCTCATTTATCCCAACCCCTTCCCTTAATATTCCCCAAGAACCACATCTGTCTTTTTACACCCTACAAATTACTGTCTACCTATAAATAAATAATTCATCAGATCTAATTTGTATTAATGCTATACTCCTGGGTAGGAAGAGGCATACTTTTAAGGAAAGCTGACTATTCCTCAGAAGCCATTAATTGCTCATAGCTCATCATCTAGGGATAGGGTCTCTTGAATCTCTTGCCATCCCATGAGAGAATGGTGAACACCCTGACCTTATGCAGGCCTTATGCTGGCAACCACAGCCACTGGAAATTTAGGAGTGGTACCATCCTGTTGCATCAAGAAGACACTATTTTCCCCAGATCATTCCTGACCTCTGGCTATTACAATCTTTCTACATCTTGGCCGCCGCCACCATGATCCCTGAGCTTTGGAGAAGGAATTTTATAGAGATGTTCCCAAATCAAGTCAACACTGACTAGGAAGCTTCCTCTTTGCTCGATAGCTCTCATAGTACAGGAAGGTGCTATGCAGCTTGCTGCGGGCAAAAACATCTTTTCTAGCTGTGAACTCTGGGAACTGCAGTAATGACCAGCATTGCAAGATATGCTTGTGCATCAATATTGCTATGAATGATTTGGGAGTAACCAACCACTTTCTGTTTGGATTTAAGGCTTACCTCAAAGGAGGAAACACATGCCTGGTGCAGAAAACCTGGCCAAGAACCATGACTGAGGAGCCCCCACGGCCCAGTGGTAAACCTACTTCTATTATTTTATGAAATGTACATAGAATCAAACCAGCCTATAAATCCCTATCTCTCTATCTGTAGATTAGTGTAGTTCTTCAACTTTATTAGAGAAGTTTTTGTGTAGTTGATAATGCTTAACACAGAAAAAATCACAATTGGTCAAAGTAGAGAGAATAAGTAACAGAAAAAATATCCCTTTGAGGAATCTGAGAGTGGTAAAGTATGAATCAGATGCAGTGTATTTCATGCAAGCAATAGTGACTAGCTGGCCTGTGCTTCCTAGAAGGCCAGACAATACTAGGCCAGAATTGAAGGTGTGAAGGGAAGTCAAGTCTGAGACAAATCTGAGCTGATGTTGGTCTGGCTCTTAGAGGATCTACTGTAACATTCCGTTTGGTTACATTAATTCAGCTAAGCTATAACAAGACTTTTTTTTTTATTAATTTATTCTTGTTACATCTCAATGGTTATCCCCATCCCTTGTATCCTCCCATTTTTCCCTCCCTCCCATTTTCCCCTTATTCCCCTCCCCTATGACTGTTCCTGAGGGGGATAACCTCCCCCTGTATATGCTCATAGGGTATCAAGTCTCTTCTCGGTAACCTGCTGTCCTTCCTCTGAGTGCCAAATGGTATATACTCACTTATATCTGCATACTCACCCAAGGGGCATGTCCCACGAAACTCCTCCCGTGTGCAGGGGCACGCAGGTCCTCCACACCCTGGTCCCTCTGAACCATGGAGCACTCCTGCTGCCGTGGTGTCGGGACCTTGGTGTTCTTGGCTCAGAAATCTGTGCAATTCCCTGAATTGTTTACTGGAGCTTCCAAACATGGTCCACGCTGCTTGCCGCCATCTTGGATTCCTCTGCAACAAGATTTTTTTTCTGGAGGTAACCATTTTGTGGATAAGCAGACAAACATGCCAGGCTAACTTGGTAAGGATTTACTTATCATTCTGAGTTGTGATTTGGATGTGTTTGATTGTATCCCCTAACTAGTTGTATGTTGTAATCTTGGTCTTTGGAGTGTGACATGAATAGATGGTAGAAAGCTGAAGATGTGGAGATTGCTGGGATGCAATTAGGTTTGCCACCATTAGCAGATATTAAAGTCAATCTCAAGAGAGCTTTGGTAGTTTTCATGGGAGGAATGTTGTAGTTAAAGATGCAAGACTGTCGTGTCATTGCTTACTGTTTTTTGGTCTAGACATAGAATTCTCCCTCCTACATGTATTCCTACCATGATGTGCTATGCCATAAGGTTTTACAACCAACAGGCTTGTAATAAGAGTCAAATAATGCCACTATACTCTTTAACCTCAAAGACTACATATTAAATAAAGCCAGTTTTTCTATTCATTGCTTATCATGAGGTATTGTCCCATAGTAGCAGAAAGCAGACTAATATGCCCTGTCATCCTCAACACACTGTTTTCATCTGATAATATAATACAACCACTGTAGATTCCATCAACACAGCTCCATAAAGCTAATAGGAAATATACTAGATAAAAGGACCACTGTGTGCTCATTGTAACTTCTGACAGGTTACAAGCTAACATTTCCAGTCACTTACTTCAAGGGAATTTAGGAAACATATCTTTATTGTATACACCTGTATCCTATATTGACATTGTTATGCATAGGAAAAAGAGAAGAATAGATCCTGAAGAAATAATCAGCCATCTTTCCCTCTTTGAAGATGGTTTCCCGGTCACTGTCGAAACTCTGCATATAATATAGCACAACTCTGGAGAATCATGTCAAGGTCTTTCATGTTTTTTAGAACAAGGAATTAGTGGTTGTGGTAGAAGATATCAGACTCAAGAGATTGCTGCCATGCTGTGGGGAAGCCTAATGTACGTAAAGAAGCTTCTACGTATATTTTGGCTCTACTACTAAGTAAGCTCTTAGGTGACGCATGAGACACTTCATCCTAATGACTTTAGAACAAGACAGTATCTGACTGCAGCTGCCTGAGAAAACTTAAGCGAGGGCACACAGCTGAGAACAGTCTCACCATGATCTAGAATACATGGAAAATGATCACCATCGTACATCACTGAGAGCCGCGTGACTGGTTTCACAGCAATGAAAGGTAAATTGATTTGGAGGTGCAGAGATAGCAGAAGATATGGAATCCCAGGGAAGATGTTTACAGGCTGTGATGATGGGCGAGTTAACCGCTTGCTCCATAGAATGGGATGACTGGTGGACATGTAGGTAGAAGGAGGGAATGGATTGCCTTATAATCCCTTTGTAATCTCTGCAAGTGTTAGTAGTAGCATTGTGATTTGATCAAGGTTGCACAGTTGGTCACTCAATGCCTGAACTGGGGTATGAGGCTTTGTATTATGAGATTTTTGTTAGGATTCCTCCTTTATTCTTCCCAACTCGCTTTTGAAAACCTAATATCACTCTTGCTTCATTTATGGCACTATTGGCACAATTCAAAATGACAGTCATTATTGCAGTGCCAACAAATACTGGAAATTTTGTACTGGTAATGGACATATTTTCACAACCCATGCCCTCTGCATGCACACACACCCATCTTGTGCCATTCTGAATTTGAAGATAGATCACTACTAAGATCCTGGAAAGCACTAGACAAGAGTATTCATCTCCCCACTCTAAACACAAGCCTCACTGGCCTCTCTCATGAGAGGCTCGGCATCATTGTTACTCTAGCAAATGCTAAGAGATTGTGGGCTTGAGTCACTCAGTTTCCTACTCTGGCCTCAATGACTTCACTGGAGCCTCAAGATGTTGGCCTGAAACTTCCCTTATTTCCAGGAGGGGGACTTTGCTGCATCTGGAATTGCAAGTCAGATGTGCATGGTCCTCTAATTTTAGGCTGTGCGCTACATCCTTTCAACTGTCTTACAAATGCTACATGTTTCAGGACTGTGCATACTGCCTTTTCTCCTTTTGGATCTTGTTTATTAAATCTCTTAAAATGTGTGCAGAAGTCTGACCATCACCAGGAAAAGCATTATCCACCATTTCTTCACTTTAGGCACTTACATTAATGCTACTATTTACATAAACAATGTAAATATAACTCCTCCCCACTGACTTACTGGCTGCAGATCTAAATGAAAGAACAGTGTGGTCATTATGCACACTGTGATGTCCACTCACATAGTAAATGGATCTGAAAATGATGTTTTCCTGTTGTGTACATATCAAGCACTTACCCTATGCCAGAAATTGTACTGATATCTTCATAAATATAATCACATTTCCTCTAGGGTAGAAGAGAGCCCAAGGGCTCATTCTTACTTTCTCAGCATCCTGCTCCTCTGTGAATAAAATTGCTGCTCTGTTTTTCTGTGATATTTTTTCCTCTTTGCCTCTAGATATGCTCATGACAGATTTTTTTTTTTCATCAAGATTTTCTATGGTACACCTGCCATTGCCCGTCACTAGCCAAGGGGTTGGGCACATCAGGCTCAATGGCTCAGACTCTTCTTAATGGGAATGACTTGAGCACAGCCTCATGTATGAGGCAGCCATTAGAATGTTAGCATCCTGCCATCGGGTCTTAGAACTTCTATCTTCTTTGTCTTGAATGATAGTTGATGTGAGTGGGCCCCACTCACTATGGATGATACTGTCCCTAGGCAGGGAAGACTGGGCTGTGTAACAAAGCTAGCACAGAGCAAGCCATGTCTTCTCATAGTCTTTGCTTCCATTACTGCTTCTGGCTCTTCTGCCCAGACTTCCCTCAGTGATGGACTGTTGCCTGAGAGTATAAGGTGAAGCAAACCCCTTCCTCCTCAAGCTGCTATTGTCAGATAGTTTTTGTTAACCACATTTAGCAGCCTGTCTCCAGTCCATTTTTGACATGACATTAATTCAGCTTAAATAGCTGGTCAGAACAATGGCTGGATGAATAAATAGAAAAAAGGAGAAAATGTTTAGACTATCCCTGGTTTAGGTTTTGTCCAGATGCTGCTCATTCTCAGCTTCATTTTATTTTCTGAGCTTCTGGCATGGAGTATTTGCATTACAGGTGACAGCAGAACTCACATGGGCACACATGACTCCTGCTGAGAGTCATATCTTATGGTAGAAGAAGGGGTAGGTGGGCATGCATCTATAATGAATACGGACTTTCTACCACGTGTCCCCATCACACATTCTTTCATTTGCTCATCTTTGTGGAATTTTGTACCTTTGCTTCATATCTATCATTAAGGTGACAAGTCATTCCAAGGGGATTGAAGTCAACATAAAATTGAAAAAGAAAAATCTCCTGGTTTCTAGCACATATGATCTAAGAAACATGGAGCTATACTTGACTTATTTGACTCATGAACCTTGGGCTGATAACATTTTTGTTTGACCTTGTTATTTGTAGGCTTTTCTATTTGCAGTAACTGGAAGGAAGGCTGCAGAGACAGAACGGATACTGTAAATTCCTTGAGGAGGGGATCTTATGGAGTTATCATTCCACTTGATGTTTAGGAATCTTGCACTCAGATTGTAGTAATGAGGACTGGGGAAATGCTCTGTGGGTAAAGTCCTTGCTGTACAAGCATGAGGATCTGAGGACTCATGTAAAAGCTAGATATGGTGGGATACGTCCATGATCCCAGTGGTTGGAGACAGAGACAGAAGGGTGGGTCCTGTGGGAGTTTCTCTGTCAGCCAGTTTATTCAATTGGTGAGTCTGAGATTCAAGGAGAGAATGAATTTCAACAAAACAAGGAAGAGAGCCATAGAGTTTGCATTCCCACCAGCAATGAAGGAGTGTCCCTCTCTTTCCACATCCTCGCCAACATGTAGTGTCATTTGAGTTTTTGATCTTAGCCATTCTGATGAGTGTAAGATGGAATCTCAGTGTCGTTTTGATTTGCAGTTCTCTGATGACTAAGGAGGTACATTTACACTATGGAATACTACTCAGCTATTAAAAACAAGGAATTCCCAAAATTTGTGGACAAATGGATTGATCTAGAAATTATCATAATGAGTGAGTTCACCCAGAAGCAAAAAGTGACAAACGGTATATACTCACTTATATCAAAACACTAGTCCAAGGGATACGTACCATGAAAAATTTTACTTACCAGGAAAGTGGGTCAGAGGAGAGGTCATCCTATTGAGACTTTAGGCGAGAGTAGCATGGAAGAATGGGGAAATAGTAGGACCCACAGTGTCCTGGAAACATACAAGAAGAACTTTATGACAGGCAGATCTGGGTCCTGGGGTCCTCCTCAAACTAAGGCACCAGCCAAGGAGAATATAGGCAGTAAACTTCGAACCCCTACCAAGACCTAGCCGACAAACATGATATTCTCCACCGTTGAGTGGAGAGTGAGATCTGACTCTCACATGAACTCTGGTGCCCCTTTTCTGACAATGTCCCCTGGATGGGGAGGCCTGATGGCACTCAGAGGAGGGATAGCAAGTTACCAAGAAGAGACTCGATATCCTTAGAGCATATATAGGGGGAGGAGGTCTCCCTCAATCACAGACATAGGGGAGAGGAGAAGGGGGGAAGTGGGAAGGAGGGAAGAATGGGAGGAAACAGGGGAAGGGCTAACAATTGATATGTAATACGAATAAATTAATAAAAAATAATTATTTAAAAAAAAAAGAGAGCGCCATAGAGAACAACACCCAACGCTATCCTATACATGGGGATGCACAGGCACAAATACTCATTCACACACACACACAGACACGTGCACAAAAAGACTTTGTGATAAAGTTAAGTCCATTATCAAATACCTCTTTAGACAGAGTGGATTCCTTGGTAAATACAAAGCCATTTATTTGTAATTGACCAACACTACCACTTTTTCCAGAAATAACTTTCTTCATGTTCGTTTCTCTTCTATGGCTCTTGTGTTAAGGTGCAGGTAAGTCTGGTGGCACAGGCCTATAGTGCTAGAACCTCAAGAGTCTGTGAATGAATGTTGCAAGTTCAAGGCCTACTTGGGCTATATATGCAACTTAGGGAGACTGTGCTCAGAAATAAAGGGAAAAAAGGCTTGGAGTCTAACTGGGGGCTACAGTGTTTGCCTAATGTGGTCAAGACCCTGGATTCTCCTCTCATTCCACACCAAAGGAAAAACAGCAATTGAAAATGAAACCAAAGCACCAAAACTTAAACTTTGCTGTTCTTTGCTTTCTGACAAGGTAAGTCACATACTACAGAGCAATGAATAAAGGCCACAGGTTTTGGGATAAGACAGCCATCATTATGAGAGTTTTACTACTCGGTCAGCTATGACAGAGTAATAGGAGTGAAAGGGATAGGGTGAAAGAGTGAGGGAGGGGGGAACGGGAAGATACAAGTGAGGGTACAACAATCTAGATGTAATCTGAATAAATTATTTAAATTAAAAAAAGAAAAAATACCTCATCTAACAGATTTAGGTGAAATATTAATCTAAATCACCAAATCACATGGAAAGTCAATTGCTTTTATGAGCTTCCATTTCCCAGTGTATAAAATCATGGTAGAATAATATACAGATATCAAATATGACACTCATTGTTTTGTATTCAAATTAAATAATTAATAAAACTTCTTTCTTTAAACTCATATCTGTGTTTGTTCATGTGCATGTGCGAGGGTGCGTGTGCGTGTGTGTGTGTGTGTGTGTGTGTGTGTGTGTGTTTGAATCAAATCTGTCCTATCATGTGTGTCCTCTGGATGGAACTCGCCATGCATTTCCCTATTCCCCTCTTGTTTACTTATCTGGCATATAAGTAGTATAACAATAAACATGGGTATGTGGCTGTCAAAAAAAAATCATAGCCTTTGCCCCATTGTCTAAAGTTCCGTTCTATTTCATATGCACTCTCAATTATGTGGTTCAAATGTATTTTCACCCAGGTGCTGAGACATTGAAGTCAAAGCTGCACTCTGTCCCATCAACTGTCCAGTAGCAGGGCCAATCAGCAGTTTTGGTTTTTCTCACTGTGTGGGATCCAGCAGGCCAGTAAACCCCGATATTAAATTTCAGTCAGATGATGTCTCCTGGTGGGGATTGTTAACTACCCTACGGAGGTTCTGACCCTGTAAGAAAGGAACTGAAATGGACAAGCCATGGGTATCTGTAAGAGGTGGCCCCAGGAACATTCTGGATGACTAAAACGAGTTGAGATGTTCTTTTTCATCAAGCTATCAAAAATAGATCAATACTGTGGGTTATTTGCAGAGGTATGTAGTTGGACATCTGTGTTATACGTAAGTCCTTCCCTCCCTTGCTGGCAGCTGCTGCAGGGAGAAGTTCATGGCTGTGGGTTATAAATTGTCAGGCTCTGCATTTAAATATTCCTTCCCTGGCTCAGTTCAAGGTCTAGGTCAGCCCGTAGTATTAAGTTAAGTACATTGGGAAATGCATTATCTTTTGGGTCACAGGGGTACAGTTCAGAGAACAGCAACAGGATTTCCTGGTTGATAGATGATTCCGCAAGAGGTTATAGCTCTTCTGCCCTAGAAATAATAGCAATAATCCCGACATTCATATTCCACTCTGGAGTCTGCAAGAGAGTTTTCACATCCATTATCTCTCAGGATGTTCTCGGGGGAGCACATGCTGCACAGAAGACAGGGCAAGATGCCACAGCCCTTCAGGCCTGAGCTCTCACATCTACATCCACTGAACAACTTTCTTAGGGGTGAGTCATTGTTTCTGAGGAACCTCAGTTTTCTGCCTATAATTAGGAATGAGATCAAATGGGGCCATGTTTATGCATCTTTAACATTTTTAACATTAAAAGCTATCAGGAGTGTTCTATAAATCAAATTTTTATTTTTTTATTTTTTGGCAATTTTGTGCATATATGCAATGTATTTTCATCACAATTACCCCCTACTTTTCTCTCATATCGCTCCCCACTAACCCTGAGACCCTTCTTGCTCACCTTCTATTTTCATGGTTTTGTTTCTTGTGATCCATGGGATTTAATTATGGTTGCGTGAGTGAACATGGACAGCCAAATAGTAGCTAAAACCCCTGTAGAAAGTGACTCCCCTCCCCTCCTGCCCAGGAATCACTAGCTGCCAGTGAGTATCATTATGAAATGTTGAAAGTAGACATGAGTTTTCCTGATAAAACTTTAAGAACAAAACCCATGGCTAGCTTCATTTTTAAAATAGTCTGTATTATTGTGCATTCAATTAGTTGCTTTGCATAATATTTTGAGAAAGCTCATAGCCCTGCTTTCCAAGAATTTGGAAGACTATGCTATTTAAAGATCTGGCTACAGTTATGACTTTAGTTTGTGAGTAGAAATTGAGACACACACGCGAGATATCAAAGGACACATCACAGCTATAACACCAAGAAATAGTTCTATGGAAGGAGGCTGCAGTAGGCATGGCTTATGGGTATAAAGTCCAGGATTGCTATGTCCCAACAAACGGCAACTCCTAGGCATGTCTTCTTATTCACCCTACTTCCCTCCCTGAAAGATATTAAGAATGTTACCACCATCATGCCCATTTTAATAAAATGGAGATCACATGAAAGTTAACACCTATTACTCTCCCGTCCCCTCCCTTAGGGCTGTGACAGAAGGGGACCTCCTCCCCCACTATATGATCACAGCCTATCAGGTCTCATCAGGATAACCTGCTTCCCCTTCCTCTGAGTGCCATCAGGCCTCCCCACCAAAGGGGAAGTGGTCAAATAGGGGGGCACCAGAGTTCAGAGTCAGTCCCCGCTTTCCACACAACTGTGGAGAATTTGCTGTCCATTAGCTAGATCGGAATAGGGGTGCTAGGTTTACTGCATGCATTGTCCTCGGTTGGTACAGTAGTTTGTGTGTGCCCCTTGGGTCCAGGTCTGCCGGCCTTGATGGTCTTCTTTAAGGGTTCCAGGACCCATTGGATCCTTCTATGTCCCCATTCTCCCATACCTCTCTCACCTGGAGTCCCAATACCACACAATAAAGCCACTTGCTCAGTTATGTTCATAGCAGCCTTATTCATAATAGCCAGAATCTGGAAACAACCTAGATGTCCCTCATCCAAAAACTGGATAAAGAAACGGTGGTACATTTACACTGTGGAATACTACTCAGCTACTAAAAACAAGGAAATCTTGAAATTTGCAGGCAAATGGATGGAACTAGCAACGGCCATCCTGAGTGAGTTAACCCAGACCCAGAATGATACACGTGGTTTATACTCACTTATAATTGGATACTAGCCCAACATGGGTGTCCTCTAAGAGTCTTCACTCAGAGGGACAATCGGGACAGATGCTGGTTGAGGCATTTTTTAAAATTCAATTTCTGGTTCTTTATTTCTTATCAAGTTGCTGACCAGTAAAGAAGGTATATACTTAAGTAAAACACAACTGAATATGGCTGAGGATGTAGTTCACTTGGCAAAGTGTTTGTCTAGCATGCACAAAGCCCTGGGTTTGATTCACAGAAATGACAAACCAAATGTGGTGATGATACACACTTGTGATCCCAAGACTCTGGATATTGAAGCAGGAGAATAAAAGAGTCTTGCTCATCCTTAGCTACACAGCAAGTTTACACAGCTTGGGATTTGTGAGATCCTGCCCCCATCCCCCTAAACCCTCAAATAAGTAATATCTACTAAGAGTGATCATTTCTCTTGCGTTCTTATGGTCACCAATCATTCAGCAAAGAGGAGCTAGTTCTAGCTTGAAGCTGATACTAGGTTTGGAGCTGTTAGGATGTCCTAAAATGCTTTTGGTGAGGTGACAACTTTAACGTATACTATACTATACCATCACTGTTGCATGGTGGATGGAACAAACACTGTATTACTTAGAGGCCAGCTTGTACCACCACTTTTCATGTTATTCAAGGTTGACATACATCTCTGGATATTTGGGTGGAATTTTAAGAATGCCGATCAACACAGATTCTCTTCTGTGGTCTCTGAACCCTTTGACAAATAGCAGAGCCAGACAAAAGTTCTGAGGAGGCCAGTTTCATTATTAAAACTTAGTTGACCCCAACATCAAGACACCATGGCCAAATGAAGGAAGCAACTTATCACAGGATCTGCATAGTCTCATGATATAAGGAAAGATATTGGGAATAGCTCAGAAGCTGTAGGATAGAGATGGATTTGGAGAGAACAGAGATGTAACTTGGGATGCAGAAGGGGAGCAGAGAAGAAGTGGGAAGAGAGCCATCGTTCTACCAATCTAGTGAGCCCCACCTCCTGACCTCCTGATGAAACTGGGAAGAAGGAGATGCCACAGACAAAACTTTGTGCTTCAGGGACAAAACTTTGTACTTTAAAAGCCAAGTGAAGACTGTGAAGGTAGGAAGGGAAGGTCCACGGTCATCACTGAGGAGCAGCAGCACATGACTTCATGATGTATGCATGTTTTAAAACCTATTATGTCCCACAAATAGATACAATGGGACACCAATTAAAAACAAAATAAAATGGGTAAAATAAGAGCAGTTAAAAAGGAATACAACTACAAACATCCAAGCAGCTCCAGGAATCCATACTGCATAGACAGACAGGCTGTGAAACTGTAGGCTTTTTTTTTCTTTTTTCTTCTTTTAGTTATGTTAAAAAATTAGATATCCTGAAATTTAATGATATAATAGTTTCTATGGATATAGTCCACTTGATGCTTTGATGATTAAATACAAGTGGTAGACAGACATCTACAGGTCTGTAGAATCAGTGTTCATCTCTGGTTCTTTTTCCTCCATGCTCTCAGCACTTCAGCTTACCTAACATGTGAGGTTTTTCTCCTGCAACAACAAATTCTCCATTCTTTTTGGCAGAAATTGAGTATCTTAAAAGTTGATTAATCTGATACTACATATCAAGTGATAATTTTATATTCCACAGATGGATTCCACCCTACCATGTCTTCCTTCACATTTGATGAAAATTGCTAGTGGTGAATTTTCAGGTTACTCACAGCTCCTCTATGACTCAGTGGCCATGTGAAGATTCCCATGAGCCTCTGCAAGAGGGACTTATAGATCTCATAATAAAACCATGTAGTGTGTGTGTATGTGTGTGTGTGTGTGTGTGTGTGTGTGTGTGTGTGTGTGTGTGTGTGTATCAGTTTAATGTTAGATACTATAACTCAGGACCAGCCAAGTGTAAGAGATTCAGAAGGCAAGATACAGCAAAGGCAAGACAGGCTTGGTGACACAGGCCTGCAATCCCAACCTTTGGTGTAGGGAGGGGGATGCAGAGGCAGGTAGATCTCCATGGGTGAGAGGCCAGCCTGTTCTACAAAGCGAATCCAGGACAGCCAAGCTACACAGAGAAACTATGTCTCAAAAAAAAACAATCAAACAAACAACAAAAGAAGAAAGAAAGAAAGAAAGAAAGAAAGAAAGAAAGAAAGAAAGAAAGAAAGAAAAGATAGAGCAAAGGAGTTCACTTGGTTCTCTGGACATATCCCTTTCCTTCTATCTCCACACATGTTCACCTGTAGAAGCTTCTGGACCTTGTCCTTCATGGGTTATGTGGAAGCTGATGACATAGGGTAAGAACAAACACTAGTGTTTAATTCATTCTCTAGTCCCTTGTTTCTTCCCTGAAATATGAAATCTGTGGTTGGATCTGAGGTTTCCGGGTCTCTAATAAGGTTAGTTTCCCTAGCAACCAGCCTCCATCCTGTGGTTGTCTGGGTGCTTTCCAAAAGTTAGCTCATTAATATAAGCTCAGGTGCATTTCAAAGGTGTTTATCATAGATAACAAAATTTTCTGCACCCATCTTAATTGTTCTTATTGGTTAGGGAATTTCAAGCCTTCCTGAAGCTCTGACCCAGGAATATGGACATAAACAAAATGCATATTTGTTATAGTAAATCACAACATCACAGGGAATGTAGGGGCTATGCAGCAGAACTTCTTTAAGGCATAGCAGGGTTTCAATCTCCCTTCTACCACCTACTGTGGAGATTTGAGCAAGTGGCTTAACTGCACTGGGCTACTCTTCTCCACTGTAATAGAGATGTTTTGAATAGATCCCTGCCAGAGAGCTCCTGGAGGTTTTGGAACTGTGATGGGGCCAGATTTCAACACATGAGGGTGGCAGTACTGACAATTGACCATACTCTCCGAGGGTATTCCTGGGATGTTCAAGGGCAGAAGAGCCTTAGTAAGGGGAGGCAGAGGGAATCCATGGCACATGTTCTTTCTTCTCTACACACTGGGGGAATAGGGAAGGGACTTAGCTGCAGCATGGTGATGAAGTCATTTTTGATCTTTAAGGTAGAGAAACTACAGGGAATATTAACAACATAAATCATAGATGAAGAAAAGCCAACTCTATACATATGGGACATGGCTAATCTCATAAAGGGACCCTTAGCTATTTTACAAACCTTCAGGTAACAATGATAATAGGCCCAAAGGCAAATGGACAATAGTTTCAAATTTAGTAATGCAGTCTAAGTGGCCTATTGACATAAGGCACGTGACTTATTCAAGCCTTGATTTTTTTTATCTACAAATGTGATAAAATATTATTACCTATAATACTCATGTCCTTTAACATAATAAAGTCTATAAAAGTTCTTTGTATACTGTTAGTCCCTACACAGATTTGGAGTTATTTTACTGTTCCTGGCTTGTCTGTAGTCCTGTAGATTTTTAGTTTCACGGAAAGAAATTCTCCTAGCTCCTATTCTATGTGGTAACATTTTTGAAATTCATGTTCTCACTCATCAAACACCTTAAAATGTGAACACACCTGGAATGGCAGAAATAGAAGAGCCTATCAGCTACTTCAAAAATCCTTTCTCTAAGGCTCGCTGCAAGTGGAGTGGAAAGCATTTCCTTTGCTGGGCTTGCTTAATTCAAAAGGGAAAAGAGTTGCGAATTAAAAATGTGCATATAAAAAGATAAGCACAATGCGCTTTACCTCAGTAATTGTTCAGATAAGAATATCTAGCCTCTATCCATACATCTCCACACATTCACTCATATTTTTAGAGACCAGGTTTTAGTTAAATGTCAATGGATCAAAGATCCATCTCAAATCCTGTCACAGTTCTGTGTATATTTATTCATCACATTTTACCGCTGTTTGTCTTCATTTATTTGCACTGCTGTAACAAACTACTATATCCCTAATGGTTTATAAACAGCATAAATTGTATTCAGCTCTAGGCACTGGAAAGCCTCAAATAAAGATACTGTCAAATTTTGTGTTTAATTTGGGTCTGTTTTCTGGTTCATAGATGACTTTCTTCTTCTTATAGCCTCAGTATGGTAGAAAAGAAAAGTAACTATTGTAGGCTTTGGACTTTTTCAAACCTTTTTTATTTTGGGTTCTTTAATGCTTATACCTCCCTTACAACTTACCTACCCTAAATAGGAGAGAAAAGATGTTAATAGGAACAGGAAAAGTAGATCTTTTTAGATTCAGTTCCTTAGAGAGATTCTACTCTTCATTGTCAGGATTTCAGTAGACCTGTTAAGCAACAAAGCAGCAATTCATGAAAGGTGACTGCAACTACAGCAGAAGGAATCTGGAGCAGCAGACAGCCAGAACTCGGAACCTCAAAGCATTCTCTGAGTGTTTCTCTCTAGGAAGGTCTTGAAGCAGCGTGATGAACAGCCAAGTGATGCGAAGCAATTTCAAAACCAAAACGCCAAGCCTCTTGTTTTGGGCTCATATGTGTGTGTGTGTATATATCCTCTCAGATCCATACTAGGATGTTTATCAGTTGTCAAAGACCATGCCCCTGCAAGATACAGTTCCTCTTCTAGTGAGCAAACATCACATATTCTCTCACAAGTCTGTTTTCAGGGGACAATCACTACACACCCTCACATAAGTCTATTTCACATCCCACATCTGAGATCAAAACAAAAACACATTTACATCCACTACAAAATATCTTGGATCTTTTAAAAGGAATTAATTTCTCTTCATCAGTATGAGATCAATTCCCACCCTGTGCTGACTAGTTTTATGTCAACTTCATACAAGTTAGGATTATCAGAGAGGAGGGAGCTTCTGAGAAAATGTTTCCACAATATTTGGCTATAGTGAAGTCTGGAGGAAATTTTCTTACTTAGTGATTAATGTGTGAGGATCTAATTCATTATGTGTAGTGCCACTCCTGGGCAGGTGATCCTGTGCTCTATAACAAAGCTGGTTGAGCAAACCATGAGGAGCAGGCTAGTAAACAGCACCCCTTCATGGCCTCTGCATCGGTTCTTGCCTACAGGTTCCTGTTCTCTTTGAGCTCCTGCCCTGACTTCCTTCACTGGTACTACGATGTAGAAGTGTAAGTCAAACAAATCCTCTCCTTCCCAACTTGCTTTTTGATCATGGTGTTTCATTGCAGCAATAGAAACCCTAAGTAGAACACACCCCAATCCTAATTTCTAAAAGCTACCATATTTAAGATTGTATGAATGAAGAGGGCATATTCATATTAACACTATTCAAATTTTTTCATTATCTTCTTTTTTTTCCATTATTCACTGTAATCTCAAAATCAAAATAGAATATTTAATAGTTTTTCAATAAATGAATGAATGAAATGAATATATTCCTAAACACTGGTGGTGGTAGGAGGCAGAGGCAATTGTAATAGAGCTATTCACTGAATACATAGTGATAGAGGAGTCTGGATAGGGTGGGGCTGGCAGTCTGTTTACCCAGGAGTCAGTGGGGGGTTTTGGCGGCACATCTTTGCATGTGGACACCAGACTCTCTTGCTTGGAGTCACCAGGTACTGTCATGAATTTTCAAGACCAACATGTTCAGAGGCCTAGAGCAGCAGAAGCTCTGGTAATAGGGATGTGGCATGATGCCTTCAGTTTGTGTGTGTGTGTGTGTGTGTGTGTGTGTGTGTGTGTGTGTTGGAGTTGGGGTGGCTGATAGAAGGCAGAGTGGAGAGGGATGCTAGAGCATCAATATTGACTCATCTTATATAAGATAAAGAAAAATCTTTCAGTGGTCATTTTCTCAGTAGGTGCTGTGGGGATCAGTTCTTACTCTGGGAGTGGAAGGAATCTTAAAACAAACTTCAGGTCTTTTCCCCTGCTCCCTGACCAAATTTCCCAAAACTTCTGACACTTCTTACATTTTTATGGGTGCATATCTTAGGCATTGAACTAAGCAATTTACCCATGTAAATTTAATTCACAATAGGTTCATCCTGTTGCATTCTTACTGTACAAACAGGGAAAGTGAGACTCATAGAGTTGACCTCACCTTCCAAAGTAGAAAGTGATAGACACAAGACTGGAAATTACTCCATTTGACTCAGGATTTAGTTCATTTAAATCCCCTATGGATATTGTGTATGCGTTGTATGCCTTTGACACTGGTTATTTAGCAGCATGTAATAAAAATGTTGGAGTGTTCCTGGGTTCTGTCTTGAGCCCATTTCACTATTGTTTTGTTTTTCTTAATTTACCAGTTACAAGGCTATTTGTCTCAGTCTTTTCGTTTGTGCTAACCTGCATGTCAACTATTTCTAAGTTTTATACTGTAGAGCTAGCCACCTTTACCTGGCTATGCTATAGATGCTACAATTCAAATGCCCATGACTGATTTCACCACTACTTTCTTGAACTCTCACTCTCTTCATTGTTCTCTGCTCAACTCAAAACAGTGTCTTCATCCAGCCAGTCACTCCAGTGGGAAATCTGCAAACGATTCCTAAAATGCTCTCTTGCTTCCACACCTTGAATTGTTTTCTTCTAGAGTCTTGCTCCAGTATATTTTGTCCATCCCAACACATACTCCAGAGTTATTATTGTTTGTTGTACCTCTTAAGCTGGTCTTCCCATGTCTGTAGTGAGCATTCAGAAGCCTACCTTCATTAACTACATCAATAATCAATACAAAAGTGAAATCTGATTCTCTAATAACCTCTTCTCCTACTTTAAAGATTTATAGTCTATCAGCTCATAATAGATACTGTGCTGTTGGCTTCTTTTTTGAGAGACTGGGTGTATAGCTCTTCCCTTTATTTATTTATTTTTACATGGCTTCCTTAATTTGTTGGGGATTTTCCTTTGTTTTTAAATTTAGGTTCACAACATAAAACATAAAATATTTCACACAGATTGTCTTGCATTCATAACTCCTTGACAGGCAGAGAGAAATATCCTTATCATGGCAAAGTAAAGGCCTTGTATCACACGAGTCAGGTGCATTGTGCAGATTCACAGAAGCAGAGAGTGCTGTGATGTGTCTGAGTCCCAGGCTCTTCTTCCATTGGTGTTCTGACTGTAATATTACTCTTTGTAGGTAGGCCCTTTCAGCATTGTGATGCTTATCAGCACATAGCATCTTCTGGCTCAGTCCAGTTAAGACAAGTATTGAATCAGAGGCTGGCAGGGGCAGAAACAGAGGCTCTAATAAAGAGGAGTCTATTGGGTGCAAATATTCTCATTTCTGGGACACAGAGAGAACTTCACTCACTTAAGGAGCCCTTCCATTTCCTGGTTATTTTCCTGGCCAAGTAGAGGTCATGCTCCTAGCATCTCTTCTAGCTGTCTGTGGGTTGGTCTGACTGCTAAACATACACACAGAAGTCAACATAGCTCTTCTTTCTTTGTGCCTCCAATACCCAACACAGAAATGTCCCTTCAGTATTTATCTATTAATATTATAGATATCAGTGCTGAGGAGTTTAGTGGTATTAAGGGAACTTAAAGAGCAATTTCACGTACCATAGGCTCCCAAATCTCCTTCTCCTGTGTGATTGAGACACAGAACAGAGTTGTGAAATACATCGCCCATGCTTTCCAAAATGCTCTCATTTATCATTTATTCACTCTTTACTATTCACTGACAATTATTATCATCTCCAATCTTATAAGTAAATAAATTGAAATGTAAAGAGATTAGAAGGCTTGCCTTGTCCTTTGAAACTGGTCCTGGTTAGGAATTAGTGTTAGAGACAAATTGGAGCATAAGCAGTCAGATTCCACATCCTGAAGTATACCTAGTCAGCCCTGTTCGCCTCCATAGCTATGGCTCTCTCTGCTTCTCATGCAAAGGAGACAGGCTGTAAGGAGACTGTGAATGGGGAGATAACCAGAAGGCTGCAATCATCCGTGAGGTGAATGCAAGAGGCTTTGTGGGTGAAGCTTGCCAGTGCTTCCTGGGCAGTTGGAGAGAGTTTATGGGAGAGAAAGAGAGGGGGGGGAGAGAGATAGAGATAGAGAGACACAGAGAGAGCCAGAAACACAGACAGACAGACAGACAGACACACACACAGACAGACAGACAGACAGACAGACAGACAGACAGATAGACAGACAGACACATGCAGAGAGCGAGAGAGCAAGAGAGTGAGAGATGCCTGTGAGGTGATTTGGCATGATGGTGAGAGGAAACCTGTGAGAGCACTGGTCACACATACCAAGTCCACATTTTGAGAGGAAAAGGCAGAATGTCCTCCTAAAACTGTTCTCTCTTTCAATCCAAAATGAAGGTCAGCAGGAGACAAGGCACATCAGAGATGCTAATGAGAGAAAACCCTGATGACTGCAGAAGCAATTTAAAGATTTGCTAGGATTTGTCAAGGCCCCTGTGGCTGTGCCTTACACTCACAATTCCTCCTCAGCAGTCTGGATGGGGAGATAAATACATTTTTTTTTTTAAAGTGCAACATCCAGGCACTTTTGAAGGTAGAGAAAGCAGAACCTGGGAGGCTTAAAATATTAATCATGTATCCAGGCTTGCCAGAGAAAAGAGGCTGGAGTTTTGCAGGTGTAACACAGGAGAAAAATCCCCTCCAGAAATGGATGACACAGAGTTGAATTTTATGCTCATGTACCCTTGGCTCAGACAGAAAACTTGATTTATCCTCACCATGGACCTAGATCCCAAGGCTGCTTCCTTAAAGGGGAAGTAATAGCCCCACATTTAATTCCTTCAGGGCACAAGTAGATGTGATTAGACTCGCATCACACAGCCCAGAAGGTGCTGAGTTGGTAATAACATTGGTCCAGACACATTGATGAAAGGCGTCAGGGAGGTTAAATTAGAAGAGAAAGCATGAGGATTCTGTGGTAGGGATTTGGTGGCTTAATTCCCCATGTCCTCAGCCTGGAGTTCAGAAGGCAACATCAACAGAGCAGTGGCAGAACGGCTTCCCATTGTGTCTTCTCTGATCACTGTTGCTGCCCCAGGAAGCAATCTGGGAAGGATATTACTTTGGTTACCCAAGAGCCCCTTGGTCTATCCATTGTAGATCCCAGAGCCCTCCCCCATCTTTCTTATTCATGTCCGTCTTGTTGTTATAATCAGCTCTCCTCTCTCTCCTGCTCTGAGATGGCTGGCCACCATGGACAAGTTTGTTTTCCAAGTTGGACTGGTTTGTTCCTTGTGTTTTGTGTCGCTCATGATTTGATAATTCAACAGTGGGGAGGTAATGCAGGGTGCAGATTTTAGAACTGCTTTAATTCATCTTTGTAGTCTCCCTAGAGAGTTCCCAGGAGTCTCCAGGACTAGATATTCTTGCCTTTATTCCTGAAGCGGTAAGCTAGGGGGCTGTGGTTCTGTGAAGCTCTGAGTTAGGGTTGGCTGTGTCTGGGTGACACCACGTGCTGGGGCTGTGTCTCAGCGGTGGAACATTTGAACTCCCACATCCATGTCCTTGAAGTTGTGCATATTCTTCTACCCCCTCCCCTGAGGCACATCCTTTGGTCTTTAAAAATTGTTGACAACACTGACTCCTTTTATGGTAGAGCCTTATGCATGTTGAGCATCCTAAGAACTCATCGGGATGTCAACAGAAGGTGCCTTTCAGGAAAATTGTAAAAGGAACTTTCTATTTGGTAGTTTCAGTTGTTGTCTGGGAGGATTGCTGGCTCTGTCTGCTAACCTGCACCTAATCCTGGAAGCTTCTAGCCTCTGTACAAGCTAACCTAGGCTTAGAATGTTTTCAGCCTCTGAGAACTACTGCTTAATAAGCTCACCTTTACTTCTTCTTTCTGAGCTCTGGGCTGGCTGGTTCAACTCAGCTGTTCTGGCTTAAACTCCTCTCCTAGCGGACTTAATTAATCTGGCTTCTCTATTGGCCTCTGAGTTACTCTGCTTGGCCTCAAACTAACTCCCACAATCTTTTCTAATCTTGCTCCTTCTCATTCTCTGGCTCATTTTGGTCTTTACCTGAGTTCTCTTTCTGCCTTGCTCTTTTAAGTAGCTTCCCTTTCCTCTCTCTCTCTCTCTCTTCTCATGGGAGTTGGGCATATGCTATTCTAGCAAATCTTTCTCTTATTCATCACATTTTTTTTTTTGGCCACTCAATTAAACATCATTTTCAAACATGGGTGCTTCCTTATACAAACTAACTTTACCTTCATGGTTTGGGATTGTTGATGGTTGTGAGCCACCATGAGGTTGCTGGGAATTGAACTCAGGACCTCTGGAAGAATAGTCAGTGCTTTTAACCTCTGAGCTATCTCTCCAGCCCTGCCTCTAACATTCTTAAACCTCTGCCATTCTTTGCTGTGTTCCTTGAGCTCCCCTTTTCTCCTCCTCCTTCTCCTCTTCTTCTTCTTCATTATCAAACATGATCTTCTTCTCCTCCTGCTCCCGCTCCTTCTTTTTTTTTTTCTTTTTATCCTCTTCTCCTTCTCCTTCTTTTGGAATTTTTGTTCCCTAATTTAATGCATTCTGCTCTTATCAGAATCTGAACTCTGATTCTAAGAATTAGCCAAGGACAATACAGGCAGTAAAATTTAAACCCCTACCCAGATCTAGCCCATGGACAGGACAGTCTCCACACTTGAGTGGAGAGTGGAATATGACTTTCTCATGTACTCTGGTGCCTCACATTTGACCATGTCCCCTGGAGGGGGAGACCTAGTGGCACTCAGAGGAAGGACAGCAGGTCACCGAGAAGAGACTTGATACCCTATGAGCATATACAGGGGGAGGTAATCCCTCTCAGGAACAGTCATAGGGGAGGGGAATAAGGGGAAATGGGAGGGAGGGGAGAATGGGAGGATACAAGGGATGTGATAACCATTGAGATGTAACAAGAATAAATTTAAAAAAAAAGGAAAAAAAAGAAAATGTTTTTTTTTTGTGAAGGCAGATCCTGTAAGATTCTAGATTTTAGTAAAATAAATACCTTATCATTTCTTGATATTTCTCAAACTTCTTTTAGATTTCTATATATTTGTTTTCTCTGGTTCTTAGGCTTTGGATTTCTTTGTGATGTTTCTCCTCTTCTCTTGAAGTTTTTTACCCTCTCTGTTCACTTCTTGTCTTAGAGGATGATAAGCACTTGTTATTAGAAAGCCCTGGTTTCTGCTCACATGCATCCGAGAAAGATTGCACTTTTGCTGACAGGACTTTAATATCCAGGCCTTGTGTGAGTATCTACTCTTGAAGTAATACATGCATTATAATTCCGTTTAGTTGTCAAGTGTCATCTTGGATTCCAAATGGTTTGATCTAATGATATAGCATCTTTACACTTGTGGATTTGGGTTTGGTTTGCTTATCTGTGATTTACTAACTGGCCAGTGGTAGATACTCTTCTCAAAATTTCCAGGCTTCATCTTGCTCACTTAGAAAGGCCAGGAAAGCATGTTATTTGTTTCCCATTGATTTTTTTTTGTGTATGTGTGTGTTGAGATGTTTAGATGATATGCCTTAGATTTACCTTTTTTTTTTTTTCAGAATACAAGCTCTACAAGGAAAATAGGCAAATTTTTGGGGAAGATATTTATAGATGACATGCTTAATTGCATTTGTTCTATGCATGTCCCTTGTCTGTAGTTTGGTACATCAAAAGAGAGATCATAAGAACTTTGAGAGTATCTGGTTAGACGTTGATAAAATGGCTTCACAGTGTTGGTCTTGCATAATTCAGGGGATGACTATGTTTTCTGTCAGCTGAGTGAGGGTAAAGAGAGGTATGTGAGATCTTAAACCTACCTACACCAATTATAAGGTCTTCAAGCCTGCAGGATGCTCCATCACTTCCATGTGGCTCTTTAGACTGTTAGCATGGATGTTGTTCGAGTCTTGTGGTATTTGAAAGGCCATGCCTTCCTCTCTTGCACCAAATTTATCAACAGTGTCTTAGACTTTACTCAACAGCACTACCTCTTAAGATCTTTCTTCTTCAAACTAAACTACTTCAGAGGCACTAGGCTGTACATGAACTACTCTTTTCCTTCTCATTAGAATTCTACCATATTTTATTCCTGATCCAAATACTGGCTATCCAAAGAAAACTCTAGGATATCAGAGAAGCATACCTCCTGTTCCCCTGTATTCTGCATTGTTCACATTTCTCCCCTATTAGATCTAGATTGTCATTCTGGAGGTCCTTTTGCTTACCCAAGAGCCCCTAGGGAACCCAACAGAAGTTGCTGGTCCAAGAGACCTTATCCTACTCTCTTTGATTTAAAGAGTCACAGACATGTTGATTGCAGCCCCATCAGGGAACACACACACACAACACACACACACATACACACACACACACACACACACACGGTAGGGGGAGAAGAGGGGGGAGAGAGACATACACACACAGACACACACACACACATGAGGCCAGGGTAAAGGGGAGAGAAAGAGAGAGAGTCACATATACACATAGACACACATAACTATTCACACATATGAATGAGTCATTTGGGTTGTGTGGGGTCAATAGTGAGTAATGCAATTAACACAGGAAGCCAGAAAGTTCAGGTCCATGCTCTGGTTCCTCTGTTCTCTAGCATAGCTACATGGGAAGTCAAGTAATAACCAGAACATTGTCTGATAAGAATAAAATCAGAACCAAGGGCACTTATTGCATCTGAGAGTGAATATAGGGGTGTTATGGGATTGGCTCATATCCCCATCCTCCATTTGGGACACTATTGCCAAATAGGAATGAAACAGGGTTATTGCTTTTCTTCCTCAAAGATCTATGATTTCATAAACCCCTGTTGCTAAAAATCAAGGTCTCCTAAAATGAGAGTCTAGAAAAAAGTAATTTTAAAGTTTCACTAAATGCATTTAAGAGATAGAGCAAATAAATATTCTAAAATGTATTCTCTTGCCTTAGCAAGGCAGATTCATGGCTCTAAAACTCTGTTCGCATACTAAGTGCCTTCTGCATAGCTTTGTTGGGCATAAAAAAAAAATTGCTCCAGTACTGCAGTCTGCTGAAATTGAGAATTTCACCAGCCTTTTGTTGTGCATAATCATCCTCTTGTTCAACATACTTATGTTGTGAGTGTGTGTTTATGTGTGTGTTTATGTGAGTGTGTATGTGTGTGAGTGTGTGTGTGAGAGAGAGAGAAGGAGAGAGAGAGAGAGAGAGAGAGAGAGAGAGAGAGAGAGAGAGAGAG
>OU015747.1:25828399-25843185 GCA_907169655.1 Acomys percivali | reverse complement strand
GAAGAAGAAGAAGAAGAAGAAGAAGAAGAAGAAGAAGAAGAAGAAGAGGATGAAGTAGAAAGGGAAAGCCAACCCTAAGAGGTCAAATGGAACCATATACAACAGTGCTTCTCAACCTTCCTAATGCTGTGACCCTTCAATACAGTTCCTCATGTTGTGGTGACCCCAACCATAAAAGTGTTTTCTTTGCTACTTCATACTGAAGTTTTGGTACTTTTATTAATAGCAATGTAAATATTTGTGCTTTATGATGGCTGCAGGGAATCATAATCCCTTACATTTGACCCCCAAAGGGGTCACAATCCACAGCTTAAGACCCTCTGATACCAGGTATTAAAATCTCCTTTTAATACTGCTTACCAAGTGAATATGGATATCAGTGACTTGTTATATACTCTCCTGGATTAATCAGAAGAAGGAATTACCAGCTCATCTTATTTAGGCCTATAGCAAAATTAGTAACATCAGAATAAACAACCAAACTCAACAATGATTCATTGGAGAATTTGGCCTCTGTGGTGGTGTTTCTCAGTGTATGAAAACTGAAAGTATTTGGTGATTTGGAGAATTCCTCCCTCTCAGTTTCCCTGTACTGTTTTATTGGTTAATGGTTTGTACTATATATTTTGTAAGGGATTTTTGAAAATGTTAAAACACTTTAGTCTCCAGTTCTACAAACTGAGAAGTGCACCAAAGACCAGGATATGCTGGTGGAATTTATAAAGCTTAGAAAAACTCTGAAAATTCCTGAAGAAAAAAACACCAAACTCTACTATGCTTAATGCTTCCATGTGACCATTGCAATTCAGTTGCTCTGGGGCACATATGCGAAAGAGTTTGGTTTCAAGTCTAGCATATGGTGGTTTTGGAATGAAGGCTGGATTCTTTTTAAGATTCTTAGATCATGCATTTTTTCTGGCAAATGACAGAGGAGAGAGTACCATTATAGTTAGGAGCATTACGTAAGTGAAATCTATGTTTCTTCATTCTCTGGGGTTTCTGACATTTATCATTCAATATAACATGTCATAGTTCCATGCATTTCTGTATGTATAGCTTTCTGTGTGTCTGTCCTCCTGTCTTTTTTCTTCATTCCTTAATTTCCATATTCCTCTTCACACATTCTTTTCCCTTCTCTTCCCCATTTCTATCTCTTTCAAAGTCCTTCTTCCTTCTATTCCCTGTTTCAATCTTGCAGTCCTCATTACCCTACATCTGATTTTTTTTTCTTTACTAATGAGTTCCTTGGAGGGTAATATGTGATAGACAAGATGAAGATATTTTTTTTCTTTTCAAAAAGTACTGTGAAGCCACAAAAACAGAGACCATGAGAAATGGTGCTTTGTGTGACCAGGCCACATAGTTGCAACCATTCCTTTTGAACACAATTTAAAGATAAAGCATGCATACGTGTTTCCCCCAACAGAACCTGGTTTATTTGAGTTCTCTGTGTATGAGTTTCTACATGTAGAAATTAATTATCTCAGGGAATGTAGAATCCTTTCAGTTCAGTGATTTTCAAAATTCTCCTCCAAGGCAAGTACTATATTTGGAGATGCGTAAAAGAATTGTAGAGAAGTTTCTAGCTTCTCATGCTTGTCAATTCTAACCAATAGGTTCTCTGAAAATCCCCATTCCACTTAATTAGTATACTTTGGGCATTTACAACACAGATACCAGACCCATGGTTGTGGGTGTGTCCCTTGCTATGGACTATTAGCTGGAGTAAAATAATTAACCTCTTTGTTCAAGTTTCTTGTATATGAAGTGGAGATAATAATACTCATAGAACACTATGTATAAGAATTTAGTGACTTAGTTCATTTGGCCCTCAATACCCATGTGGATCAATTGGTTCCAGGATCTTTGTACAGATAACAAAGTCTGCAAAAACACAAGTCTCGTGTCTAAGTATTCATTTATAATTGACAAATACCTTCCTTATTTAAACACAACTAAAGTAATTTAAAAATCTGAAGTGTAATGGTTATCTAAATAGTTATAGCATTCTGTTGTCTAAGGAAACAATGACAGGGAAAATGTCTACATATTGTTAGAATTTTTAAAAAAATTTTGTTGTTGTTTATTTATTATGTATACAATGCATATTATAGATGGTTGTGAGCCACCATGTGGTTGCTGGGAATTGAACTCGGGACCTCTAGAAGAGCAGTTGGTGCTCTTAACTCCTAAGCCATCTCTCCAGCCCCTAGAATTTTATTTTTTAAATACTTTTTGATCTGTGACTGCTTGAATCTGTGGATAAAAATATCCCTGGAAACAAGGCTTTGGTTAGGTGTTTAACAGCTGATGAGAGCCACAGTGTATGTTCTGTCACTGTCACTAGCAACTACACCTTCATTATTAATCATAAACATCAATTGATCTTATTGAAGAGTTTACTTTTAAGAGAATATTGAAGCTTACACATGTAGACAGAGAGGAATTTTCTAATTTTACTCAGAGCAAAGCAGCCTTGTGATGTAGTGAGTTAAGCTCTTCTTGAACATGCTTGGTGACAAAAGAGCAATTTCATTAAGATGTGTCTCCCACTCTGTTGGTAATAAGCTCATTTTAACGAGTAAAAACAAATTTCTTTGTAGCTTCAACCACATGGACATTCTTCTCTCTGCAATCATGCTAATTTAACGTCTTTTATTTCCACATGGATGTTTATATTTGGACCCGGGCAAGAGATTAGCTACACATCACTGGTGAGATCCAGCTTCTTATATACTTTCAATGAGAGGGACTTGATGCCAGCCAGGGCAGATATTCAACTTGTGGGTCAACTCTCATGAGTGGAAATTCTTCCTATAGTCCTCTCATTGACTGGAAGTGTCTCGTGACTGGTATCCACATTCCGTCTCCTATTCTACAAATGGGCTCTAAGATGCTAAAAGGGTCTGCTGTAGTGGCTCACATCTGTAACACCAACACTTGAGAGATGGAAGTAGGAGTATTAGGATATTCAGATCACCTCTGCCTACATGGAAAATTCAAAATCAGTCTTGATTATGTGAGGCCTTATCTCAAGAACACAAAAAGAAACAAACAAAACCCTACAAAAATATAAAATGAGAAAGATAAAAAAAGATAAAACAGGGTCCTTATGCATTAGGCCCTTACGTGAACAATTTCTTCACTGTCATCATGTGGTCTGCATAAATAGAGCTATAATGACTTTGGCCCTGGCTTATGTGTGCCTTTCCCTGTGTTCTTGAGGCCTCAGAATTTCCTGAACCATTAATAGTGTATGTCTTCCTAAAATGGCCCCTTCTCTTATGTACTCAATGATGAGCAAGGACTAGAGGCTTCACTCCATCCTGCCAATGCTGTGTGCAGAATACTGATGTTCCCAGCAAGCTGCTATCTCTCCCAATGATGTGAACATTTCATAGAGCCAAATTCCAGCATTTGATTTCACCATAGGACATCAGAGCCCTTTGAGATTCATACAGCAGCCTCATTCTCCTGTGCTATTTGCCCTAGACACCCAAATGTGATGCTGGGTCCATGAGTTTTAGGGCAGGCAGAGGTGGTGTTTTTCGTTTTCAGGCTGACATGAATTCTCAGTTTCTGTGTATTAATAACGGTAAAGAATAGCTCTACTGCCTGTACCTTAAAATAGGTATGCAAGTGTGTGTCTATTCATCTGGGGACAGGGGCTCCTACCCATCTGCTCTCACTGGGAGGCTCCAGCTCACACACAAACTTATGAATCTTATCATTTTTATGTTGCCTCCACTTGGCCTGTGAGCTAGTCCACATGAGATAAGTGATGCTGGAGCCCAGCTGTGGTAGTGGCAGAAAGTTTTCCATAAAGACATTGCGGTAGGAGTGGGCAGGAGAGCACTGCCATAAGGTGTGATCTAGGGCACGCTCAAGCAGAAAGTAATAAGCTTGAGTCTCTACATTTATCTGGGAGTGTAGTATAATATGTATGTACGTAAGCTTGATATGTTTTCCTGGGATATATGAATCGAGTACAATGTGATAGCTTTAGGGAATAATTAAAATAATTAGGTTTTAAATTAGAAGCATTGATGTGCAAGGGCATTTTCTAACAGTGATTTACCCTAATGCAAACAACAGCATAAAGTCAATGCTATTTACATAGTGCAGCCTCATTCAAATTGTTATATTTAGTTAGTATTTTCATCTCACCAAGGGAGACAGCAATTGTTTATTTGTCCCTCATGATCAAGCAGCAACCACACAAAATAACAACAATACTAAAGTCCTTTTTTGTTTATGGTTTATTACTTTATTCAATTTCTTTAGTTGGATTAGGTGTGTGTTCTGGCCCTCAACTTTTCTTTGAATTAACTTTGCAATTGTTTAACTAATTATTTTGGATTATTTTGTCCTTCAACACTATTTCTTATACATATGATTTATTTTAAAGTCTGTTATATCATCAAATGAAAGAATAAATACTTACTAAATAATATGTGCAAGACAATATAATGATTGCAGTACTGTGCATCAAAATCAGATATAATATCATCCTTACTCTAAAAAGGTAGTTATATTTTAATTCTAAATAGTGTAATTCCTACTAGGATGGCAGATACAATGGGAATAGTAGATAGGAGCTGGTTGGAAGGAAGCAATGTATAAATAGAGGTTAGCAGTTTGAGGTTGAGCATACATTCAAAGGAAATCAGACTAGTGGGCTGATAAAGGATGAACGTGGCCTGAAAATGTGGTTTCTCTACGTTACAGAAGGCAGTAGAGCATACGTTTCACACCAATGGGTGTTGAGCAAAAGAGCCACCTGATCAGATCCTGGCTTCAGCATTTTCCCCTTTTAATTTCTGTGATGTTTTATTTTCCAAGTCACAGCATAAACCATGGGTTACTTTATAGTAACAAGGTGGTTGGTGGGGAGGCAATGCCTGAGGAGGCTAAACGTGGAAATATGTAGAAGTTAAATTAAAACACATACACACATATATGTATTTACAAGTGTGGGTATACGTGTATGTATACATATGTGTATGTATACATACATATATATGTGCATATTTTTGTGCATATAGTTGGAGATGGAATGCAGAGCATTATGAGTAATAGAAAAGTACTCTACCCTGACATGCTTAGCCTAGCAAGTATAATATTTTAAGTTTGAAATTGCATACATGAAATCCTTATTAGTGAATTCATAAAGCAAAGTTAAAAAAATGTTCATAGCAGCCTTATTCATAATACCAGATCATGGAAACAGCCTAAGTGTCCCTCAGTAGAAGAATGGATAAATAAACTGTGGTACATATACACTATGGAATACTACTCCGCTATTAAAAACAAGGAATTCCCAAAATTTGTGGATAAATGGATTGAGCTAGAAATGATCATAATGAGTGAGTTAACCCAGAAGCAGAAAGACTCAAATGGTATATACTCACTTATATCTGCATACAAGCCCAAGGGGCATGTCCCACGAAAGCCTTCACTTACCAGGAAACTGGGACAGAGGGGAGGACATCCTATTGGGACTCTAGATGAGAGAACCATGGGAGAATAGCAAAGTAGAAAGATCCAGAGGGTCCTAGAAAACTACAAGTAGAACGCTATGATAGGCAGATTTGGGCCAAGGGGTCCCGCTCAAACTAAGGCACCAGCCAAGGACAATACAGGTGGTAAACTTTAAACCCCTACCCAGATCTAGCCAATGGTCAGAACAGTCTCCACACTTGAGTGGAGAGTGGGATATGACTTTCTCACGTACTCTGGTGCCTCACTTTTGACCATGTCCCCTGGAGAGGGAGACCTGGTGGCACTCAGAGGAAGGATAGCAGGTTACCGAGAAGAGACTTGATACCCTATGAGCATATACGGGGGAGGTAATCCCCCTCAGGAACAGTCATATGAGAGGGGAATAAGGGGAAAATGGGAGGGAGGGGAGAATGGGAGGATACAAGGGATGTGATAACCATTGAGATGTAACAAGAATAAATTAATAAAAAAAATGTGGAAAGGTACTAACATAGACTTATGTTTATTCAGTCAGAATAGCTTGCTGCTATTTAGGATCTTATACTGTGTATAAAATTTAAGTGGTAATATTACCTTAGAGTTTCTTAAAGATTCATTGCTTTTGAAAACATATGGCATTTGGTTTAGGATTCCCAAGTTGTATAGACTTCAAAACTGTATTTTGTATGTATTGTAGGAAAATTGCAGTGCTATTTTAATTAGTCTGAATATTTTTAAATCTTGAAATTTTAACTATATTTTTCCTATTATTGAAGAACAGCCTAAGCCATAGGCCCTGTTAGAGCTCTCAGCAAACACATGCACAAACAAATGAAGCGGGTAAATAAACTAAGGCTTTATTCTAAAGCTGTGTGCTTAGTGGAGAGATTGTATTAATCAGGGTTCTCTAGAGGAAACTAGCTGATAGAATGAATATATATTATGAAAAGGGATTGAACACATTGGCTTAGACTACATAGTCATGGCTGTGCTGTCAAACTAAGGTAAGCAACACACCAGGGATGGTGGCAGCTGCTGTGTTCATGAGGCTGGACATCTCAGAAGTCTTAGCTGGATGCTGATGGCTTGGAAGATTCTGGGGTCACTGGTCTTTAGTTTTTGGTAGAAGGCTGATGCTAGATTCTGCCATCAGGGAAAGAAAGTGACAGTAACAGTAAGGAACACAGCTACCAAGAAGAATGTATATAGCGACAGAGAAGGCATATTTCCTTGGACCTCTTCATATGTGAGCCAGTGCCAGAAGAGGATGTCAAATCTGGAGGAAGATCTTCTATGCCCAGCTAATCCTTCCTGGAAATGATCTCACAAATCCACCCAGAGGCCTATATCTTAGTTGACTCAAGAACTATTCAGGTTAACAAATAGGATCAGCTGCTACTGAGATACTGTCTCAGTCTTTGGTTCAGGTCTCAACTAGAAATGATCATAATGAGTGAGTTCACCCAGAAGCAGAAAGAGTCAAATGGAAATACTCACTTATATCTGGACACTAGCCCAAGGGGCATGTCCCATAAAAGTCTTCACTTACCAGGAAGGTGAGTCAGAGGGGAAGACTTCCTATTGGGACTTTAGATGAGAGAAACATGAGAGAATGGGGAAGTAGAAGGATCCAGATGGTCCTAGAAACCTACAAGAAGAACATTATGATGGGCAGATCTGGGCCCAGGGATCCTGCTCAAACTATGACAACAGCCAAGGGCAATATGTGCAGTAAACTTCGAACCCCTACTCAGATCTAGTCAATGGACAGGACATTCTCCACAGTTGAGTGGAGAATGGAGACTAACTTTCACATGAACTCTGGTGCCTCATATTTGACCACATCCTCTGGATGAGGAGGCCTGGTGGCACTCAGAGGAAGGATAGCAGGCTATCAAGAAGAGACTTGATACCCTATGAGCATATACAGGTCCCCCTCAGTCACAGACATAGGGGAGGGGAGTAGGGGGAAAATGGGAGGGAGGGAGGAATGGAAGGATACAAGGGATGGCATAACAATTGAGAGATAATATGAATAAATTAATAAAATAATTTAAAAAATAAAAAATAAATCTTAACAAAAAGAACAGAAATTATTATTTTCAGAACTTTTCTGTACAAGGACAATTCACATGTATATACATTCTTATCTGATCCTCACATTACCTTAAAACAAATGTGGTTCCCTTGTTGCAGTACCAAGCAGCTTCTGGGGTTGGGTTAATGATGAGAAATAATGGGGAAGAAAGGAAATGAGAGGAAGGAATGATTAAAGTTGCTTGTGAGTGGACCTTCTGCTAAACTCTTTTGCACATATTTGTTCTGCAATTTTCACAGCCCTAGGAGATTGGTGTAAAAATTATCATTTTGTAGATGAAGACATTGAGACTGTGGATTGTTATATAATTTGAAATATAGTTATTGAACACTTAACAAATGCCAGGCACTATTCTAAGTGCTTTCTGACTAAACCACTCCATCTTCTCTATAGCTTTGTAGATCGGTAAGTTATCACTCTAATTTTATAGGTGAAGAAATGGGTAACAAAAAAAAGAGAAATTCCTCCAACATGAGATAATCAGTAAATGCATGAACTGGAAGGTAAAGCCAAATAATGCAGCTCTGTAGGACATTTAGTACTATATTTGATATTATCTTAACTGATATTTAATACCCTAAATCTGACACTCATGAAGTTTCTATTGTTTCACAATGTTGAACTGGGTTTAAGCAATAAGTTCTATTCTTCTGTGTTTCATTGCATGCCATTGATCATCTGACGTATTCCATAGATGGTGATGAGTTTTGGAGAGGCAGTACACATGTTGCTAGTAATGTGAGCTGTCACTGGACATGAGTAAACAAAAATCTTTTGAATTTTTGTAGTACTAATCATTAAATGTCTCTAACTCAGAACCACAATATCAGTAATATATATCTGAACATTGATCACATATTTTTAAAGTTTCTACTTGGTAATGTCTGCTGGCATTAATTCCATACACATTAGTTATCACTGCAAAAGAAACCACTACAAAACTGGGTGGGTTTAACATCAAAGCAAAGAAGATTTTCTTCACCCATAAGTGAGACTTCTGATAGTCTGGCCTTGGGCCATGTACAAAAGGAGCAGAGATTTAGATCCTTGGTTTGTGTGAGGAAGTTTAAGATGGCCTAATGTATCCAGCAGCTCATACTGGCAGTTACATGGACTGTTTACGGCATGCATCTAACAATATCAAATCAATCCTGTCCACTGACCCTTACATGACATTTTCTTTTTTATCCCCAAAGTAACATTTTTATTAATTATTTGGTAATTTTATACACCACCCTCCCATTCCCCCTACCCTGGTCCATCCTCTCACCCATGTACCCTTCCAAAACAAACAAACAAACAAACAAACAAGTCCACCAACCCAATTTGTGTTGTACATATAGTCATTGGAGCATGGTCAAGCTCCCAGTGGCCAGCCCCTTAAACAAAACTGAGCCCTTCTCCCAGGCCCCCTTCCAGAATCCACCAACTATGAAGAGCTACACCTCAGCATCTTACCAACAACTTCCTGTTTGGATTTCATCCTTTTGGTGGTGGTGGGGGGGAGGGAGTTGTCATAAAATCATTCAGTGTTGCTCATTCTCAGCTATGGGTCTGCAGTCATCAACACCACTGAAAAAGAAGCTTCCTTGACTATAGCTGTGGGCAGCAGCATGGATCAGGAGCTTCTACATGGTTTCAGTAGCAGCTCAGATTGCAAACATCAACATGACCCCTGAGTAGCCACACAGACTCCAGACATCCACATGGACTGTGGCTGCAGAACTGACTATGCCTATCAACATCAACATGGCCCTAAGGAGCAACATGGACCACGAACCTCAACATGGCCTGCAGTAGCAACATGGATCTGGGACTTCAGCGTGGCCCCCTGGTGGGGTGGTAGCATAGACTTTGCACATCAACATGGCCACCTGCATGGAATAGTGGAAATCTTTTGAGGAGACTTAAGCCAGAAGGTGAATCATTCTTCATCTCAGATACCTACGGTTGCTCAGAGTCAGGGCAGTTGGGAAGCACGTCCACTGGCAGGGCCTTTGCTAGGTCCAGGCTGCTGGACACCACCTTGTCCTCAGTGCCGGCCGCCCTGCTGGCATTTTGGGCATAACCATCATGCTTGCAACCTGAGGGCAGCAGGGAGTATCCATGCTCTTCTCCCGTGAGAAGGGTGAACAGTACAAGCTGCAGCAGCAGCAACTGCTGCTCCACAGTAGGTTCAGTTGTCCCATGGGCCTAGTGGTGGCAACAGGGAGTAGTGTCCCTCCTGGTGGCCCAAAGACCAGCTCCATTCATTAACAACATACTCCCTTGTCCATTGCAGCCACCCTCTTATCCTGGTAGCATCACTAACCCGCTTCTCTCTGCCACTCCATCTTCTTTGTTCCACCGTCTTTCCCCACCATAATTCCATGAATCCACTTTTTAAGAGCATCTGCCCATAAGACCTGTCTTTTTTTTTTTTAAAAAGAAGGTATTCCAGAGATACTGTGCATTCTGAAGGCTCATCCTCCCCTGCTGCGGCTCCCTGTGAAGTCTTTCTGGGTCTCTCAGACTCCTTGGAGCAGCTCTGTGGCCTCCACTACCCTGCTGGTGCTACTGGCTGCCACCATCTTCCCTTCACTCGGTATTCTTGCTTATGATTACATAGGGAAGGTCCTTTGAGGAAAAGCAGTTGTTAGAGCCCAGTTTACCCCTTGTCAACTTGCAATATAGTTTTATTTTTAATAATAAATATTTTATTAATTCTTTGAGAATATATTTACAATATATTTTATTCCTATTTGCTCCCTAACACCTCCCCTCAATTCCTCCTAGGTCCATTCCAGCTCCTGAAACTTTGAAAGTAAGTGATTGAAAAATTTTGTTGCAACTTTACATACTAGTGCTTTCTTGCAAAATTAAAACTGCATCAGGCATATCTCCAAAACATGATGTATGTATATAGATTGGTCATTATATCATGCTGTTCCTGCTTATTCCTCTGCTTGGTGAAATTTATAATGGTATTTGAAAACTAAATATACAGATGTAAAGCTAGCCACTCTTAACTATGTATATATCAAGCAAGAAGGTGATATGATAAATAAAATATAATTACTTGTTTTATTTGTAAAACTGTAATTATATCAAAGCAAATATTTAACTGCATAGCTCTCAGATTTACAAATGGACACATGATTATGGCTTTTTCTGTGACTTCTTCACTTGCTTCAGTTTGTATTTCTGTTGCTCAACTGACAACACTTTCTTGCTTTATTTCCTCAGATAGTTATTTATGAATATGTATACTATTTGCTGTTCTGTCTGTATTTCATTTTTGTAGTTTACCATTAATCTTTTTCATATGATGCAGGAGCAAGTAAGTACCTCAGAGGTACTTCATGTGTTTCAGACATAATCCTCGTGGACCTTCAAGATATAGATAGCCAGTAATGGATGCTCAGTTTGTTGTCAGTCACCCCAGACTGTTTAACAATCCTTTCACTTTTGTCCCTTCAGTGGTATGATGACCATAAAGTGGCCACAGACTCAGCATCTTAGTTAATGGGTTTGTGGTTTAGTATCTGGTGGAGGCATTATCCCCTGAGAAACAAGCAGTCTAAGCCAACCGAACTCCTTGTGTTGGTACAGAAAGACATAATTTTGATTGATCATGAAAAACTGTCCTAGTGAAAGGACAGAGTTGAAAGGGTAGTGAGGGAAGGCTTAGTCTTCATGTTACATAATCCCCATGAAGAAAAATCACGTCACACTAGATCAGGAGAACTGCCATGTTGAAAATTTCAGATGTTCCGAACTAATGATGGACATTTCTTTCCTGTCCCTTTGAAATGGGCCTACTACAATGCTTTGTAAATCCAACCTTCCCTGTTGATTTGCTGTTGTCTAACCATTGTTTCTTTTCAGTTTATAGTCCTCTGATTCAAGACCATGGGCAAAGAAAAAGTAAGTGTATTTTGTACACAAAGGAATATGGCTCATGATAACAAAAATATATATTCTACCTCTCTTGCTACAGATTGCAGTCTTAGACCCTTTGTCCTCCAGCTTCCTGTGAATTTGGCCAAGGGAAGGTTTCATTCGAGAGGAGATTAGATAGTAGGATGAGAATAAGTCCTACATTTCATTCCTTCTGTTCTGTTCTTGATTCATGATGGTTTTAGCAAAGACTGTATTATTTCAAACTATATCTCTTGTTGGATGACCTGTCTGCTCAACATCCACCTTCTTCCATGTTATAGCTAGGGGATATATTGCTCTGTCCATTGTTACTTAGTCTCAGGTTATTTCAAGAGTCTTACAAACTCCTTTAACTAAACCAACACTTACATAAATGCCTTCACCCTTTCATTATTCCCACTCCCAAATACTAAATGAAGTTTGCCTCCCCCCCCCCCCCAGATTTTAATTGATGTATTTAGCTTTAAGTAGTGTGTTTTAAACCACTGGGTATGAAATGAAGGAGAAATCCAATAACTATTTTGAATTTAATATTTTCAAAAGTCCCACCTTGTTAGGGGATTAGCCAATTTTTGGAGCACCAATGTAGGACCATTTACTTCTTCTTCATATTAATGTTTATGAATATACCTATTTTATCACAAACCATCTGTGTCCCCCAAACCTATGCAGGTACCTGAGGCATGATTGACATTCAGCAACTGTTTATTGAGAGAATGATGCAGACAATTGGTGTTCAGTTATATATAAATTGATGTGGGGACATGTCAAGACACAAGATAAGAATTGCATCGCTAATAAACAGCACAGATGTCTTAATTTTTAACCCTTTATCTTCTCTAGGAAGTGGTTTTTGCTCACCTAAGGGTCAACACTGACTCAAAAGGTATTTTTGAAAGCCAGACAAAGAGAAGGTGAAAACTTGACATGAATTATGAAATATACCTAAGCATACTACATCATCATCATTATATTTATGAATATGTTAAGCTTTCTTTTCTACATCCCTCCCCAAAATTGCCTGGAGTCATTAAATACAACTCATTTTCAAGAAAATGTTAGCTAAACATAACTCTGAAAGGTGCTTGCTAGGGGAAAAAAAGATAACATTATTTTGAAGTTTCTAGTCTTTTCTAATAAATGTCTCTGCTGTATTCTTTTAGTGACATGGTTAAGAAATAACTTCTCAAATTTTAAAATTTAACTGAAAGAAACATTTTTTAAATTAAGGAAGCATTTATGTTGTAGCTCTGACTATGTAAGGAGCATATTTTGAGAAAGCTTAGTACTTTTTACTTGAACTTTGTTCTTTGATTCTCAAGTCACAAATAAATGGAAGTGATAGGACTCACAGAAATTGTTCCTTGGAATGTGGTCATAAATTGAGGCTCTGAACCTTGGGGATACACTATTGACTCTTTCAGTGATAGAATTCAGATCTCCTGGGGAGTCTTCAAGATTGCATGGACTCAAAAGGCAATGACCCCTTTGATAAGAAGATGGTTGAAAGACCTTGGTCAAAGTCGTATGTAATATGGCATCCATGTCACTTTGTCTCCTCTATGTTGGTTGCAACATTACTTTAGAATCTTCAAAACACTTAATGGCACAGAACAGTGACAAAATGGATTTATCCTTTTAGGCAATAGCCTCAGCTGTGAGAATTTCTTTTAATTTACTGAAACTCAGCATTGCTGACCTATAGATCTATAATTTTGGAGATTGAGGACTCTACTTACATGGTCCCTCTCTCCACTGTGGATTTGTTTTGCTTCATCTACCATACAAGTAGAGTCCTCAATATCCAAAATTATAGATCTGTAGGTCAGCAATGCTGAGCTTCAGTAAATTAAACATTTGCATTTAGACCTACATGGTTCTTCCAAAAGATTGTCCTTAGAAACTGCAGCTTTCATCAGTGACAAAACCCCTCTGGGGTAAATTCCTACCACAAACATATGAAGTAAGCATCAAAACAAACCTGAAGATTGTCAGAGGCTCCTATATCCACACAGTGGGTTTTAGAGTCCCTTATAGCTGTATAATTTGTTTTAGATTCTCAGCCTCAGTGGCTTCATGTTTTCCTTTAGGCATCAATATTATTTCATTGAACATTTACTAATGAGTCAGGAATTACTCCTGACATTGATATAGTGGCTTGAAACAGTATTATACTGAGCATTTAAGGAGTATATGGCTTCATGGGATAGGTAATTAAACATTAATACCAAAGGTAAGAAATACATACAGAGAGTGAAAGTCCAAGGTGATTGATAGGGCACCTCAGCTCCTCCTCAGGATCAGGGAAAGATAATTAGGAAATTCCAGGGTTGAATTATGGAGAACATTTATGAATAACTCAGGCAGGGAGAAAGAATTAAAGAGCTACATAAGGAAGGAACTGGGGTGCAAAAATATGACTTATTCTTCAAGTAGTAGCTCCCATTGGCTAAAGCATGTGCCAGGCATTTAAATACCAGTGAAATTGGCAATAAATGTACATCAAGGATGTAGTGGAGGGATATATGTGATTAGACTAGATATTCTTAACAAGAATCAATGACTAAAAACAGATCTGAGTTACTCTATAACTGTCAATAAACTATAAGATTTTTAATTGCATAAAGTCAGTGATAAAGACTTTTTCATTGCTTTCCTAGAACCTAGACACTTCTTGAAATCTGCACTTTTCAGCTAAGTCACTTTGACAGTACTGGGTCTTATGAACTGAGTTCTGGTTGATAAGCCATCACTAATAACTTAGCAGCTACCACATGCTGCCAAGTCTCCCACTCTCATTTTCATGTTAAGAGCTACATTCCAAAGGCATTGTCCTTCACTTAATATAATCCTCCTGAGGGGCCAACCCTGACTAAAATGGAACTTGAGTCTGCTATTTCTCTAGGGCTCAGTAGTTTCAATGATTGACTTTCCACTGATTTAGATTCTCTCGTGGTAAATTTCATTTTTTCCATTTAACTTTTCAGAGTTCACAGCATGCAGAGGCTCCTCATCCAAGATTGTTATCAGAAGAATTTACTTTCTTGTGGTTATACGATTCACATCTTACTGATTATATTCAGTCTTCTAAGACATTTTTTGATACTTTCCTCTTCTTTTAATGGTTACAACCAATTTGGCTTGACTCTTCATGATAATGTCCCTTTTGATTACCTCAAGAAATCTGAGTTACTCCTAACTTTGTTCTCTTTTCTGGATCTGAGTACTTAATGATCGAAACATTGCATATATATATATATATATATATATATATATATATATATAT
>OU015747.1:25809746-25820510 GCA_907169655.1 Acomys percivali | reverse complement strand
ATTTTATTTTATTTTATTTTATTTTATTTTATTTTATTTTATTTTATCTTTTCTTCCTGGCTCTGTATTCCTCTGCTTGCCTCGTGTTTTCCCGTCTAGTTCTGTTGTTATTTGCTCTCTCAGATTCGATGTGGTCCTTTTCACTCTTCTTCTGAGTCTTAAACATTGAGTGTCTCCATTTTTTACTTGCAGTGTCTCCATAGCTCTTGCTGCCTCTTTCTTGCTGACTTTCTTCCTGTACTCTGACTTATTCCCTTACTTTCCTGTCCTTTCTCATTCAGCTATTTCTTTTTCCTCTTCTTTTAATTGCCCCAAGATTCATCAGACCAGTTTCACCATGGTCACACAAGTTCCAGGACACTGGGAAAAACAGTATTGTTCAAAATGCAGTTATGATCCAGGATGATGATATTCCACAGAATTTCTTATCACGCCTGCTACCCTATACATGACCACTGTTCCTTTATGCACTTGCACCCCAGAATATGAGAATAACAAAGGTAAAAGAAGCTTCACGGCATATAAGGTATGCTTCCCTTTTCCCTCCCATAAAGAAATTGAGGACCAGATGAGAATTGGAAAAGAACACAGAGATAACTTATTTCAGAAAAAATATTGATATCAGCAAGTTTTTAATTAAAGGTGAAAGTTCAAACACATATTTGATTAATCAAATATTAAACTGTGAATAATTCAACAAATATTTAGTAAATCTTATTATATGAACTACTATGTTCCAGATCAGTATAAGATGTCTACAATGCATACTCAGAGATGCATGACCTATATTATGAAGCTATGTTCAGGGGTTAGGAACCCTTATCATTTTCATTGGAAACTCTCCTCCTCCAAGTGTCATGTGACAGAGGATAATGTCTCTAGGTTGTCACTGTTGGGATGTAGTAGAATCTTCATTAGACAGTTTGATGAGAGAAAGTTGGGCCTTTGTGGACATGATCTTGAAAAAGAATGGGTCCCTGGCTCCTATTTTTCTTCTGCCTTTCACTCCTGGCCAGCAGAATATGAATAGTGCTCTGTTGTGGGATCTACACAATGATGCACTTTTTCTCTGACACAGAACTAAACACAATAGGGTCAAAAAGTCCTGAGCTAAAACCTTTACGACTCTTAAGAACTTTTTTTAGAATGCTTATATCAGATATTTTGTAACAGTAATTTTAAAAAAGCTGATGAACATAGGGGCACAGAACTGATATGGGTGTAATGGATCTGAATTTGCCAGTTTACATGATCATATGTCTTTGAACACATGAGTGAAATTCTCAGTAATAAGACAATTTGAAATCCAGTTGGCTAATAGTTTTAGGGCTTCAGTTAGAAGGTAAGAATATTCTTTGCCTCCAATCCAGTCTTTGGGATGTTTCATTTGAATATCATAAAGGAGCACTTGACAAACACATATTAGTAGAATCATAGTCTCATACCAGATCTGACCAGGAAGAAAATAGAAAAGTAAACCCTCATAGCATCCATATTCTTAATGATTGTATATTCAAGAGTGATATATGGGCCTGTGCCCATTAAATCTCTTTTTCTTTTGCCTGTAGGAAAATAACCCAGAGAACTTCCTGTGTAGAACTATGTGTCTAGGGGGAAGTGACAAACAGTAGAGAATGCATCCTTCCCTATGTCTTAGTGATACTTTCAGCTCCTTCACCTGCTCAACCAGTATGACGGCAGTTCACAACGGTCAGGCTGCTTTTCTTGTGTGCGGGAAATCCTAGTACATAAGGGGAGGGTGACTACTAACTGCCTGGGCCAGCTTTGTAATATGTGCACTTTCCATGGTGGATGTGAGGCAATACCATTGCTCAGGACAAGTTTGGCAGTGGTGGTAGTGGTGGTGGGGTGACAAAAGTCTCTAACAACAGTTTGTAGATCTCTAAAGATTAGCTCTATTCGACAGCTCAAACAGGTGTTATGTCTGTGCCATAAAAATCCCATCAGTTGGATCTTGCCAGGAGGGCACAGCAGAAGTGAACAAGTAGATGGTGGAGAGGTGGGTGAGGAGGAGAAGCTGAGCAGTTTGTGTGTTATGAAGACAGTTGGACCTGGAGATGTGAAGGTGCTCAATATTCTTGCTCCGTGGGAGATGGTGAGTTGCACTGTCCATCAACAGAGCCAGTAACAAATGCAAATGCCAGTAGCCTGTGCCTTCCTTCTTTGAGAACACCAACCATTGTGTGAATTGCTGTGACTCCCAGAGCTGGATCCTTTCCTAGGAAGAGTGGAGACCCACAGCTGACTTGCCATGTCCTGCTGTGTTACTTCTCATCATTGTCCTATCGGCTGCCCTCTCTAGCTTTTTATGGTAGTGGTTCAACCATGAGACTGGACAACTCTATTTAACTGAAAATGTTCCCCAAAGTGTCATGTGACACTCTGTTTCCAGTGGTTCAAAATGTTGAATTACAGTTTTTCTGTGCTGTGTTTAACTTTGGCCAGCGATGTATTTCCTTGGAATGTTGGGGCTGTACAAACATTTAATCATCCTACTTTTCAAACGATGCTGTTGCTGACATGGTACAGGCAGGTGGAAGATGCCAAGAGGCCTACCCACTACCAAATGTCAAGGATGAGCGTGTGCCACAATGATGAGCATGTATGTGGTGGAGAATTGGGAGAAAAGAGAAAGCGGGACATTTTGTGTACTATGAGGGGAGGTGAAACTCTAGACACAAGGGTGGTGAGGAACGACCTGATGTGACTAACCTGTGCTGCCTGCCTGCTTGGGCCATGGTGATGTCCCAACCCATCTGTAGCTGAGGACTATGGTTAGGGTGTGTGGCTCTGCTGCGGTAAGGCATATGTATGGATATTAATTACTCATGTTAATACCAAAGGGATGCTTCCCAAGGACTGCATAGAGCTGACCTCTTCAGGGTGTGAGATCCAGAGAGCTAGAGCTGCCTCTTGGTGGCTGCAGCAGTCAGGACAGAATGTCCTACCCCTGAGGACACGAGTACAGGAGAAATTGCTCTGCCTCTCACCACATGCAGCGGACTGTAGAACCCTCTTCCTGTACCTTGCATGGGTGGGAAGGTAGAGCTGACCCTGGTGACATGGATGTGGGAGAGTTGGCCTGAGGGGATGAGAGTGGGTGAGCTGGCCCCACTCCTTTCCTGAGAAGTGCTGAAGAGCTGGCCATAATGGCATATAAGTAGAATGAAAATGAGGATGAGAAAACTTCCATAGTGCTGATATTGACGGAACATGTTATCTTAGGTCCACAAGTGGGCAGTTCATTTTCTGGGCTGGAAAGCTCTGAAGTCAGAAACGGAAAGGTGAGATGGCAACGGAGACTTGGCCTTTTGGTGAGGACAGTCAGTATATGGTAGGGGAATATGGTATCATAACAGTAAGTCGTTATTTGCATATTTACTTAGAGCAGCAAGGGATGCCAGATGTGACGGCATACAATTTTAATCTCAGCACTTGGGAGACAGAGGCAGGCAGATCTCTGAGTTTGAGGCCAGCCTGGTCTACAGAGTGAGTTCCAGGACAGCCAAGTCTACACAGAGAACCCCTGTCTCGAAAAACAACAACAGAAAAAAAAAAGGCAGCAAGAGATACTTCAATAAGACCATGCTCCCTCCAAGAGACAAAAACCACCTAATAAAAATTCCAATACCAGGTATGAGAATATCTCTTTAGAACTGATGATCAGAGCTGTCCAAGAGACTCCTAAACCATATAGATTATTGCTCGTTCCTTCAGTTACTCCCTTCCCAGAGGTGGGAGGTATCTTCCTATTATTACCTGAGACACCATGAATTTCAGACGGAGAGCCCAGAGACCTCTGAGCTGGAACTGAGATGAATTCCTCCTCCCTGAAGGGCTAGCCTTAGTGGTACCAAAGACACTATGCAAACAAGCTACATTACTACATTACATTAAAGCCCATGAACCACCACAGTGACCAGGATGACACTATATTCCTAAGTGTTCAGGATTGGCACACATATCTTGGTGGTAACCAACAGCTGAAACTATACTTCAGACCCATTTAGCAAGAGAGAAACCATGCCCGGTACTAGACATCTGGCCAGCTACCCATGGAACATTGTTGAAGAAGGGGCAGGAAGATTGCAAGAACCAGACAAACAGGGAGTTTCCTGTGGGACTGCCTCCTAGTAATGCTAAAAGCTACAGCTATGAAATATCACCAGTATGACTGCCTACACATGAGATGAACTAGGGAAAGCTAACAAGGGCTCAACCCTGTACAAAGAATTACAGACAACTAAGGAATGCTGACAGAGGAAGAAGTAGCCTCCCTCAGGGAAGAATACACCAACTGGTTATCCAATAACAAATGGTCCGCTCTCAAAACATACATACAAGTAACATTATACTGACTGATCATGTTATACTTAGGAATATATCTGCATGCAACATCAATTAATAAAAAAATGTGGCCATGAATTTGAAAGAGATCCAAGAGGGCTTAAGGGAGGAAGGTGAAGGGAAAATCTTCATTATAAGCTCAAAAATAAAATAAATATTAAAAAGAGAAATCTGAATCAAAGACTGTGTTTTCTAAAGCATGTAGAAGAAAAAATATGACTAAATGAAGGACAATGGGGTACTCAGGGCACAAAAATTCAGACACTGCACATACGTGACTTGAGAGCTGGCATGTCAGTACCACTACACTCAAGGAGAATTGTGCAGCACACCAATATCCCACTCCCAAGACAAAGAAGCTAGAGGGATTGTCACCTCCACAAACCCCTTATAGCTCTTGATCTGATATTGTTGTCATGAGTTTTGATCCTGGAATGTGTAAAGCTAATTTTTCAAGCGAGCAACTATGGAGATCACAGGAGTCTTCTCCTGGATCAGAAGTTCTTACCTACAAAGTTGCACCACAAGGGGATATTATCTTTTTGTTTACAGTAGCTGTTCAGGTTTCTATTGGGAAAGGCCCCATCTGTCAGGCAAGAGTAGCTGGGGAGGTTAAAGCACATCGCTGCCCCTTTCCGCATTATCATTTCCATTGCATGGTGTGCAATTGAGAGGCCAGGAAAGCTCGGCTTCTCTAGATGTTTCCAAAACCACATTTCCATCAGAATTCCCTGACCAAGTTTCTAACGAAGAACCTAGCTAATTCTGAAGCATAGTAATGAGTGGGATGAAGATGGTGGCACTTTCCCCTGTGTAACTGAAGAATTTTGTGCCAATGCTATTTATTCTAAGAGGTTTTTAATGCAGACCCAGTAGGGGGAGGCTGGGTCTCTCTCTCTCTCTCTCTCTCTCTCTCTCTCTCTCTCTCTCTCTCTCTCTCTCTCTCTCTCTCTCTCTCTCTCTCTCTCCATGTGTGTTTGTACAACCATGCACATGCTTGGCATATGTGTGAGTGGGTGAAGGTGATTTGACTTAATTACATGCCTCATTCATACAGATTGAGGCAAACAGAAATTAACTCCTATTATTTCACTGATGTATGTTATCATCTAAATTTTTAACATGCCATCTTTGAGCATGCATCCTTTATCTACAGTAGCCATAATTGCAGGGCTGTTCCCCTAATAGTCTTCTTTAGAACAGTTTTCATAACATGCTTCTCTGCCAATCAGGATATTCAGAAAACAACAATTTTCTGATAATTAAATTTCTTTCCACAAATGTGGGTTCAGTTCCTTAAAAGCTGAATGATTCAAATACAAAAATATTTTTGCACATGGAAATGTGACCCCCTTCCTAAGCAAGGAATCTAACACAGCAGATCATATAGTCATTTGATAACCTATCTATGAAGTAGCCAACTGTGTGCCGTGTGCCTCAGAGCCTTTCCTCCACTGGCCACATACCAAACACTTACCACCCTCCTAGCCCAGCCATATCAAACACTTAGCAACTTAAATCTTAAGATTAACTGTCTCTCTTATATAGTTAGACACTTTCCCATCAAGATTATTTCATTGTTCTTTAGTGACTGTCTTTGGGTCTCTGTCTTCTGATTTGTGAAAGTGGGATGTTAATAGTACCCCCTTCCTTGAGTTTTGCTGGCAGTAAAAATAGTCAATGGCAAGTTTGACTCTGTGGTAGCACAGTTTCATCAAAAAGAATCATGAGCTATACCAAAGCCATGGAGTTGTCACATATGGATTTTTCACCTGGTAGTTTTTACAGTTTTAGGTCTTTTTTTTAAATTTAATTTTATTAATTTATTCGTATTACATCTCGATTGTCAGTTTTAGGTCTTAAGTTTAAGACTTTAATACCCTCTAAGTTAATTTTTTAAAATAGTCTGATAATCTACATTAATTTCATTCTTCTGTGTAAGGGTCATCAGCACTTACTGAAGAGACTGTCATTTCTGTGTTGTGTGTTCCTGGCAACTTGTCAAAAATTGATTGACCTTTAATATCTGGGTGTATTTCTAGTGCCTATATTCTGTTTCAATTTCAGGAAGTCATCAGTCAACAGAATAAAAAGACAACCTATGAAAAAAAAGGAAATATTTTAAAATTATACATTCTATAATGTGCTAGAATCTAAAAATATAAGAAACACAAATAATTTAATAGTAATAAAACAAATAATCTGCTTAAAAATTAGTAATAAAGCTTGATGGTGTTGGTGTACACCTTTAATCTCAGCACTCAGGGAAGCAGAGGCAGATGGATCTCTGTGAGTTCGAGGCCATTCTGGTCTACAGAATGAGTTCTAGGATAGCCAAGGCTACACAGAGAAACCCTGTCTTGAAAACCCCAAAAATATTAGTAATAAACATGTAGGTATTTCTCAAAGGATGATATACAAATGGACAATAGGTATGTGAAAAACTATGAACATCACTAATTATCAGAGGAACACATCGAAACCATAATGAAATGTTACCTCATACTCAGTATAATTTTTATTTTAAAAATATAATAACGTCTAGTGTCTTAGTTACTTTTCTATTGCTGTGACAAAACACCATGACTAAGGCAACTTATAAACAAAAGTATTTAATTTGTGCACTTATGGTTCCAGAGGGTGAGAGCATATGACCATCATGGCTGGAAGCATGGCATCAAATAGGTAGGCAGGGCTCTCAAATACTGTGCCATCATTGATAGGCATTTAGATTGGTTAGATATACCTTGGCTACTATTAATAATGGGTACACACGGAGAGGTAAGAGTGATGGAAAGCTACAGGCAATGGCATGGGCATTTGAAACCCCAAAGCCTACCCTTAGTGAGACATACTTCTTCGATAAAGCCACACCTCCTAATCCTTCCAAAACAGTTTCAGTATTTTGGCAGGTTATAGAACCTCTGAGAGGTTTTGCCTCACTGGAGAAAGTCCATGAGTCAGGGCGGGCTTTGAGGCTTTATAACAAACTTCACTTCATTTCCCAGGTCTGGGAACATGAACTTAGTTTGGCCCTGCCAGCAAGGAGTAGTTGTCCCTGAGATGGCTGGATTTGAGACAACTGTCTCCTTACAAGTTGTTCCTGAGATAGGTGGATGATAGATAATTGATGAACAGGCAGGCATGAAGGGATGCAAACAGAGAGATAGATACAATATTGATTATGGAAACTGGGTAATGAACTTATGAAGACTGCTGAGTCTTCATCTACCATCAGCAGGTTGGAGAATAGGAAGATGGCAGAATAAGTCAGCCATAGGCTGAAGATTCCAGAACTAGCACCTCCAATGTCCTGGAGTAAGAGAAGATTAATGTCTAGGTTTGAGAAGAGTTGAAGGAAGGCTTTCATGCCCTCTCCACTTTTGGTTTCATCTGAGATCTCTGGGAATGGGATGCTATCTGCTCTACTTAGTAAGCAAAAATAATGTATGTTGCTTTGCTTGCTAATTTAAATTACAATCTAGTCTGGAACATTCTTAATAGACATATCTAGACATGCAATTTTAAGAGTAGCTGAACATCAAATAACACATCAAGTAAACCCAAACTAGTTGCCATGGGGTTATCTCTGAATATAAGAAAAAAATTACAATTTTCAAAAAATTAAAAGGCTTCAATTTATTGAACATTTATTAGGACCAGCCATCTAGAGTTTATTAAATGCCCAGTAAGTTGAATTATTTAGAGAGAGTTGATCCTGGGTATAGAATATATTCTCCTTTAATCATTGTCCCAGCACTCTGATGAAGATTTTAGTTTCAAGTATATATTCTGGGTGAAAAAACAGAGGCTGAGAGAAAGTGTCAGTCTGACAAGGTGTGCTGGTAAGGAGGAGCCATGTCTGGACTGAGGACCTGCCAGCCCTTAGTGCTTGCAGCTCATTGCCTTGCAGTACCTGAAGATGCGCTGCCTGGTTATTTATTATGAAGCTGATGTTTTTCCTCACTAATTTGAATTTACTCTTGTTGTGCTGTAGGTATGTGTTTATTATCTTGGCATATTTAATGCAGATATTTTTCCCAAGGACTTTAGAAACAGCTATTTAGCAGGAAATATTAAAGCAAAGGGAGTCGTAAGCTGAGCGAAGCACACGTCTAGTTTTGTTAGTGTGTTCAGTGTGTGGTTGCAAGAAGCAGGAGACATGTTTATAATGTTTATTTATACAAACTTCCTTGGGTTTTGAAAACTGAAGAATGAGAAGAAACCTCGAAAGAACTGCACAGGTTGAGTTGAGTGATTCCCTATTGATTGTCTGAGGCCCTTAAGTATCTCAACCATTCCCCTTGTCCTTTATCTCTCACTTTCAAGATGGGCAATAATAAATACCAGTTTTCACAGGTGAGAGAAAAGCAGCAGGGGTATACAGTAACTTCGCTAGTGCCAGAGAAGAGACAGTGAGGAGCAGCGAGCGATTGAACAGATGGCCGGTGGAGCCCAAAGCATGTGCTGTAGCTGCGCTGAGCTGTGCTTAGAGAGCTCTTGTTTAGAACAAATTGGAGGCTCAAATGGAAAGGCACTATGAGAAGAGTGTGGACCATTTCAGGCTGTGTGTTACATCTTCCACCACTGTCCACCTTGGCTGTATTTGTGAGGGGGAGGGAAGATAGACTCATCTCCCTTCACTCCTCCCTATTTTCTCCCCCCCCTCCTGCCTCCCTTTCAAAAGTTCCATTTTTCCACACCCTCTCTTCTTCTATACGCCCCATTTTCACTTTCCTCTCCCCATTCTCTCCTTCTCTATCCTCCTTCCTTTCTTACCTCTATCCCATCCAGCAAGATTGTACTGGAAAAAAATTATAATCAGCCATTGAGAAAACTGAGATGAATGGCATATGATCCCATGTATATTCAAGTAAGAAAGACAAATAAGTGGTTATATAAGAGTTCGATGTTATCCAATAGTCAATAGCCTTGAGATTACAGGGCTTGCTAGATGAATGAATAATTCCTAGATCTTTGGTGAGTGAGGATGAAGTTCATGTATTGGGGACAAGAGTCTGAGTCGTAAGGGAATGGCCCAGGAATCCAGGGGACCATAGTCGGTCTGAACTGGCTTTGGGGAGTATTTATAGACATTAGCTCATGGAAGGATGGAGAAGGGGAAGAAGATCCATGCCAATAGGATCTTGGCAGGAAACATGAAGAGAGAAAAAAAATGGTAAGTGTATGAGAACTTGTGATTGGTTTGAACCATGGTGTGAAAGGGAAAGACAGGAGGCAGGGCCATGGAGATTGCAGGAGTCATATCAGTCTAGGCTGAGGCTGCTGGAATAACCAAATTGAGGAGAAATTCAGGACTCTGTAGGAAGTGTTTTATTGTTATTATTTTGACTTAACTTTCTGCATCACATCCAAGGCTTTCTGCTGTTGATGCACTTCCCTTTGGGACTTCAATCTCTGTACTATGGGCAGGTCCTGAGGGCTGTTTCCACATCACCTGGACTCAGTAACCTATTGCTAGTTTACAGAAAGAAAGGTAATCTCCAGTCTCCCTCTCAAAACAGGGCTGGAGTGGAGGGAGTTGACTGATTTCTCTGGCTCTCAGGAATTCTTCTGGGAGAGTGAAAGCCCCACAGGTAACCCTTGTTAACCTGAAGCCTTAATGAGCTTTTCATCTGTAAAGCCAGAGATGAGCTTCTTTGTCAGGATACTGACATCATCCATGCCAGATGTGGTCCTGATGTTTACAGACATGTGAGGCTCTGCCTGGATGTTTATTTGGTGCATATTCTGTGGGTGACATAAAATCAAAACAGTAATTGTACTTTCACAGCCATTCCCCACATACATATTTAATTTATGCAATGGTCCTACACAATCTGTACTATTTTATGCTTATTTTTCTAATGGGGTGAGTGCATTTTAGAGATGAAGCAACTCACAAAATGTCCACTTAGATGCCAGGTGGAGTCTGCCTGGGTTTCTGCTATGCTTTCATCTCTGTGTGGTACACAGCCAGCATCATCTTTTGATATTTCAGGCCTCATCCCTTGCTGTTCTCACCGCTTGAAACCTGTCACTTTGGTAAAATTCTAAGTTCATTTTAGATTCTCCACAAATGTCACACTCTTTGACGGGAGCTTTTTTGACCCTCCTCATATCCAAATCAAATTTGCTCCAACTTCTCTGCCCTGTCACTGATCGCATTCTCCCATGCTTGCTGCATTTACCCACAAGGCTGTGAGTTCTTCCTAGGTTTCTCTTCCATCTATCTACTGTGCTATTTAGGTCTTTAACAAATATTTTATGAAGAATGGAATAAAAAATGTTTGTGCTATTTAAACCAGAAAAACTACTGACAGCTCTGAAAAACAACCAATTCTTTCTTTTTCTTTCTTTCTTTCTTTCTTTCTTTCTTTCTTTCTTTCTTTCTTT
>OU015747.1:25785887-25809736 GCA_907169655.1 Acomys percivali | reverse complement strand
TTTCTTTCTTTCTTTCTTTCTTTCTTTCTTTCTTTCTTTCTTTCTTTCTTTCTTTCTCTTTCTCTTTCTTGTGAATCTGTGTCATTTGGATTTGGTGAATGTTCCTCTTGATGCAGGAGAGAAAATAATGATCTAAGAGTTCCTGCCAGATCTGAAAAGGGGCTTTCATCATCTTCTCTTGTTTCATCATCCTCTTCTTTTTTTCCCCCAATTCCAGTGGTTGTCCCTTTCAAAGAGGAGGAGATGAGAATCACAAATGTTGGAAGGACAGATGAAGACACTTTGGAATACAACATGTATATAGCTCTTCTTCAGTAGTTTTGAGTCTGGATGTCTCACTGAGAAGCCATCGATCCAGGAGACTGAGTCTTGGATTCCTTCTTAGAATTATTACTTACTATGTTGTTTGATATGTGATTCATGTTTCCTCTATATAGTTTTCAATTAAGAAGGCATTTCACAGCCTGTACATGTATTGCACTCATGTATAGAGAATTTTAGAAATATGCATGATCATCTCCTAGCCTCATAGTACAATAAATTTACCTTGGAGTTATATTCCCTCTACTTATTATGAAATTAGTATCGGTTAGTTTGGAAAGCATAGAGAACACATTACAACAATTAAGAAGGAAAATTGATTTTTTAAATAGACATGGAGTTACTTTTTAATCACAAATATACATTGGTATCATTCTTCACAGCCAAGGATTATTGGATGCCTGGCTCATATTGATGTTGGCTGAGATTTTTAGAATAATGAAAGATATCCATGAGAAAGAAGACTAGAATTCTTAGATGATCTTGCTGGAATCTGACCTTGGAGTGAGGATGTAAACCTAAGTCACATAGTAGACTTAGACAGGTAGCAGTAACATTAATCATTGTCATAATAACCCATATATGTTAGTTAATATTATTCATCAGACTTTGGCTGAGTTATATTTTACATATAGCATTTCAATTTATCTTCACAGAAACTTTACTGGTATATTTGTTACTCTCACCAACTGTGTAAGATGATTAACTAACAGTCCTACTATGACACTGACATGAGTAAGAATTGAAATTTCAATCGAGGCTTCTCTGGATCCAGAGTGTGGTAGACCACCTGAGCCTAGTGCTTTACTATTCTAAAATATTAAGTTATTTTGTTTTGTTCTAAATCTGTGCTAACCAAGCAATCTTTTGTATGATTGCACTTCCCACATTGCAAGTCTCCAGGGAGAGAAAGTGCTGATCAGTATTTGTGAGCTTGCTTTATTTGATGTTTATGATTTCTCATTGCAAGTTAACAGATGGGGCACTGGGCTGATCTACCACTCCACACAGCTTGGATCTGGTAAGCGAATGTCCCAGGTATGAAGAGGCCAGCAATGGGAATGGCTCCAGTGTCAGCAGTAAACTTCAGCACAGCTGGCTGATCAGTGTTCCAGGAGGAGATGATGCTGACGTCAGTAGGATTCTCAAAGACAGCAATAGCCTGAGGTACAAGCCATAGTTTCTCCCAGGTCCTTTTCAGATTTATGATGTAGATACCATCATTCTTCATTTTGTAGATTTATTGCTCTATCTGAAGGTCCAGGTTGTGGCACCTAAGTGGGTTCCTGAGGCAAGGAATTTGAGGACATCTTCTTTCATCTGCAGGACATCAAGGGCTCCAGACATTGTCTAAGCTTCTCTTAAAGTGATGACAGGTATCAAGAACAAAGTGATATGGACCTGTCCCTGGGCGGTGCAGAAAAGAAAATATGTATTAATTTGATACTTACATGTAGGGGAATGGTGGTAGGAAATATTAAAATTTGCTTTCCATAATTCAACCATCTTGCTTCTAGGTAAGAAAAGCTTGAATGTACTAAAGAAACGCATCAGTTCACAACTTACCACGGTCTCCAATCTGAGTTGAGGTGCTTCAGCTAGCATCTGCTGGTGCTGCACACTGTAAGAACATGTGAAGTGCAGTGATCATATTCTGTGTTGAGCAGCATGACTAGAGAAGGCACGCAATGACACATTGTCACGCGTGGCAAAAATGCCTCGTATTCACTTCATGTTTGATTGTGAATCAATTTTTGGTTGTTTTACACTCAAGAGCCTTTTACTGTTGCCAAATTTTTCATGACACTCACATTCAGCTTCATGACCTATAGAAGGATGGGACCCACAATTTTAGAGTCCAGGCTATAGGGTATCAGTGGTTTGCTCTGAAGATGACAAGGCTAAGTGGGAGTTTCAGTTTGTTGCTGCTGTGCTGTGTCATGCACAAGGAAGCATCGGAATATGTAATCTTAGCCTTAAAAATAAAAGGTGAAAACTGAAATTCTGAATACATACCACTTTGACATCATTGTGATGTACAAAATTCAAAGTACTAAATACATTTTGCTCTTGTACTGTTGTAAAGTTGAAAGAGCCTTAGTTGAACAATGGTTCAGAGACCATCTGCGTAGAGCAAAACTGCTCATTGCCCATTATTCCTCTCACTGGGAGACCAGGCATATTTATCAACTTTCCATTATATTCTGAGAATTTGTTTCTTCTATGCATAAGTGTCCCTGTCAACATGTGCCTTTTTATAGGTCATTTAGCACTAGCTGAAGTGACCAACTTCAAATATCACAGGAGAGATTTATTTGTCACTCACATAGCTCTGAAATCAGGTATTCATGATTGAAGAGGTCAGTTAGCCAGTGTGGCGTTCAGATCTGCCATGGTCAGCCTTGCTCTTTGAGTAAGTTCCTAAACTTTTTAGTGCTGGGTTTCTTTAACCTATAAAATGGAGGAATCTGTAAGAACAGAACCTTGTGTAGTGATCACAAGTTAAAAGGATTAATGTACAAGATACAGCTACAACCTCTGAAACACAGAATGCCCTTCCTTCTGAATATAACCAAAGGCATAGCCTTTTGACTGGTCTCTATTTGTCATCTCATTCAACTCTTGTCCAGTTTTCTCATTAGTCACAAAACGCTCAGACCTTTCTATGATAATTTATTATCAACCAAACAAATTCCAACTTATTTTTCTGAACCAGTTGGTAAGTTCTTATCTTTTGGGCAAGTTCTAAGCCTTTGGGTTCATGTTTCACCATATGTTTTAAATTTTATTTTATATTCTATCAAACAATGTTCTCAGGTGATATTTTTGAATCATACTTTCTTTTTTATTATATATTTTTATTAATTCATTCATATTACATCTTAATTGTTATCTCATCTCATGTATCCTCCCATTCCTCCCTCCCTCCCGCTTTCACCTTATTCCCCTTCCCTATGACTGTGACAGAGGGGGACCACCTCCCATTAAGTATGATCCTAGGGTACAAGTCTCTTCTTGGTAGCCTGCTATCCTTCCTCTGAGTGTCACTGGACCTTCCCATCAAGGGGACATGGTCAAATATGGGGCATCAGAGTTTGATGACAGTCAGTCCCCACTCTCCACTTAACTGTGGATAATGTCCTGTCCATTGGCTAGATCTGGGTAGAAGTTCTTTCCTTCCTTTTAACCATTCATATCCACTCCTCCCTATTCCTTCACACCAGAAGTAAACTCATGGCTCATCCAAGGCACTGCCAACTTCCCACTAATTCATTCTTCCAGATAGAATACCCAGGTGGTCCTCTCACCAGAATCTGTCCTGTCCATTCGCTAGATCTTGATAGGGGTTGGAAGTTTACTGAACGTATTGTCCTTGGCTGGTGCCATAGTTTGAGCAGGACCCCTGAGCCCAGATCCGCCCATCATAATGTTCTTCTTGTAGGTTTCTAGGACCATCTGGATCCTTCTATTTCCCCATACTCCTATATTCTCTCACCTAGAGTCCCAATAGGATGTCCTCACCTCTATCCCACTTTCCTGGTAGGTAAAGACTTTCATGGGACATGCCCCTTGAGATAGTTTGTATCTCCAACCCATTAATATTTTAGAAAGCCACAAAGCAAGAAAAAATGATTTTGTTTAAAACCCATCACACTATTAATTTTCAATCACCACAACCTATGTCAGTCACCTGTGTCTGTATTGCTGTCACTCTCTCCTATATCTCCTTGATATGACGGTGTCCTGATTTTGAAATGTTTCTCCTCCTTCTTTTAGCATTTGGCATGTCTGAATCATGACCACTATGAAGAAAGAAATTAGGAAAAAACCTGAGAACTCGTGGCCAAGCCATCATATAGCATGTCTATCATCCATCTTCTTAAGATCTAAGACACTGAAATAAATGCATTTCCAGCTTAAGATGCCAATATTTAGGCCTTTCTTTGAACTATACAAAGAGAAAAAAATAACAAAGCCATCTTGAGAGGAGAAAGAACATGATGTTACTTCAGATCTCAGTGGAGTTGCACCATTAGCTATTACTGTGCTGTAAGGAGAGCCCAAGGGAATTCTTTTGCAGTCCTGTTTTTAAATGGACTATGGTAGGAAGACTTCCTTGCTGGGTGTGAGGTGAGGCCAATCCTTGAGCAGTTACTTCCCACTGAGTATGTACCTAATGACTTGCTTCTCATGAAAGATACATGGCAGCATCTGTGACCTCTCTCTTGATGGAGTTCTTTTGACCTCATGCCCTGAGAAAGATAGATCCCAGGTTGCAAAACACATGCCAAGGAACCGAGGACAGCTTTTGGACACTGTGTGCATGAGAGCATTACATAATATCCACAGGGAACTAACTCTTGTGAGTGGCTCTCTGAGTGAACATGGAAGCTCTTGTGATATTTAGGTACATGAAAATACTCTGTAAAATATGTTGAGTACATGCTGTTTTGGTAGAAAAAGTTAACATTTGCTTTCTTCTCCCTCTCTCTACTTATTGAAGGACTTTCCGTGCTTGGAAACACGTGAAGTCTCTTAAGGCCAAGGCGAATGAAATCAGCATGGTCTGGTCATAGCATTTGATTGATATTCCTTTCCTGCTTTCACTCAGTGTAGCCTGATTTTATGAGACTGTTCACATAAGTGGAAATAAAGGCAAGGTTCCATCTTGTGACCTATCTTACCATCAGTGTAGAAAGTTCATTCAATTTCCCTGACAAGACACTTTGAAAAGTTGATTAAGGAAGGGGGAAATCTCATTCAGCAAGGATTAGTTTTAAGGGCCCAAGGGAATAAAACCCATATTATTCAAGAGAAGGTGACAGAAAGCCAGATGCTGCAGTGCTCTCCTTGTGTAAGCATTCCTTGGTGTGATGGCTATTCTCAGTAGTCATTTTTATTATCTGAAATGTTCTGCAATCCAGAGGTGGGCAGCACACCTGCGTTCTGGATCTTAAAGCAGGAAAACAACATGCCTTTGATCTGGATCTTGAGGCTGAAAGAAACAGGGTTTTGATCCAGTTCTTGAGGTGCAATGACACACACTTTTGATCCAGATTAATATACACCTTTAATCCAGATCATGAGGCACACTTTTCATCTGGGCTATACCTACTGCTAGAGGCCTATATAAGAGCAAAGGATGAAGGAAGGAGTTGTTGGCTCCTTGCCTGCTTTCAGTTATTTTACCAGCATATTCACTGGAGTCTACTTCTTTGGGATTCCAGCTTATAGAAATGAGCAGCTAAAACACACAGCAATTACTGATTCTTGGACTTTCAATTCATAGTTGGCCATTGTTGGATTAGTTGGACTGCAACCTGTAAATCATTCCAGTAAGTCTCTGTCCCTGTCTCTGTCTCTGTCTTTCTGTGTCTCTGTGTCTCTTTGTCTCTCTCCATACATATATGTGTATGTGATCTCTATATATAGTATGTCTACATAACACATATAGATAGATAGATGATAGATTCATTCCATAAGTTCTGTGACTCTAAAGAACCCTGACTAATACAGTACAGATAAGGCTGTTCCTGGTGCTGGATGTAAAAAGAAAGCTTCTGTTTTAATCAATAAATTTGCTCCTTAAAATGTTGTCTTTCAAAGGTTTCAAAATAACCACTTCACCTTTCAGGGTTTATTAAATTAAGTGAAGCAATAGCATCTATCTATATTCCTAGTAAGGATTCCCATTCCCCCCCCCAAAAAAAAAATCACAGAAAAGAGTGTATGAAGTAGTCACAAGTAGCCTGAGTGACAGTGGTCAATGGAGTTAAGAAACAGCAAGTTTCAGACTTTCAGGCTGTAGTGTTGCAGGTGGGCCATCCTATTAAGACTACTGCACAAGAGGAAGACAAGTAGCCTTCCCTCAATGTCCATGAGAGCTTGGTCCTGAGATCTCCAGCAAACACCCAAGTCACTGGACAGTCAAGTCTCTTATGAAAAAAAGATATAGAATTTGCATATAATCTATGCATATGCTCTCATGTACTTGAAAAAAGATCTCTGAATTATGTATAACATCTAGCACAATGTAAACACTATCTACATAATTGTTACATTACAGTGCTTAGGGAGTAAGGACCAAATAGTAGTACATGTACAAACGTAGTATTAATATAATTATTCAAATTTTCTCTTGGTTGAATATGGATCTATTAGACCCTTAGATATAGGAAGTTGACTGTGTTTTACTTTTAAAATGCCCATGATTAAAAACCAACTTTTCCTCGGCCTTCCCCCAAAGTGAGGCATCTAGAGCCTACTAGAATAAGAAGTATTAAAGCACGTTTATGATAAATGTATAAAGTTTCTCATGTTGCCATTTTTACTTTCAGGAATGATACTCCTATGCATGTAGTGGTTTAAGATAAAAACCTGGGCGATGCAGTTCTCTTTCCCTTCACTATCAATGACAAATGTACTTCTAAGCCAACACTAGTTGGGCTCAGAGTGCGACACATCCAGCCCCCTGAGGTGTCTACCAGTAATAGAAGAATCTGTTCTGGAGACTGTTTTACTTAGTAAAAGAGTGCTTAGGGAACAACCAGAGTGAAAAGAAATCATTATTTTGCATGGCATGTATTTTTTTTTTTAATCAATCTATCACCCTTTTAACAGAACTCTGGCTAGTACTGATAATATTGTGTGAAGTGTTGGATTCCAGGGTGAAATGATTGCTGGAAATAGCTTTAATCCCTTTAACTTCAAAGCTCTATTGACATTTGAATTTGAAAAGCAGCTGTGATGATGGCAATAAACTACTTCATCTCCATAATGGATCACAGTCATCTTTAATTCCACCCCATTTTTTTTTTTCTTTTTTGAGACAGTGTCCAGAAACTGCTGCTAAGGTTGAAATCTGACATTGCCAGAAAGCCCTGAGCTCTGGGCAAAATGGTGAACTCCCTTTGTCAGAGAGGCTTCCTCTTCTCTACCTGGGGGATCCTGGACCCCACACCCTCTAGCCGAAGAATGTCACATAGTCCTTAGGGAAATTATAGGTCCAAACCTTTCTCCAGATAGAACTTTTAAGCAAGCACCTGGCATTCCTGGAATGCCTCCCCATAAAAATAAAGCATCTCAGTACCTTAGCCCTTACTACAATGATATTTGCCCACCCTGGAAATCCCAGTCTCCTCCCCAAATTTCTATATAACCCCCTTCTCCTCCCAAAAATTGATCTGCGTCCCTGTAGCTGGTCCTGGATTGTCATTCCTGTCATGTTTATGGGCCACTGAACCTCTAGTTCAATTGCTTCTACTCCCTTGTTCCTGAGGACTGGTGACAAATGACCTCAAGAACAAAAGAGAGTCACAAGACAGGGTTTCTCTGTGTACCCTTTGGTGTCCTGAAACTCACTCTGTAGACAAGGCTGGCCTTGAACTCAAAGATCCACCTGCCTAGGCCTCCTGAATGCTGGGGTTAAAGGCATGCACCATCACTGCCTAGTATTTTAATTTTGTCACATAGATTCACTGGTGAACCATATGCTTTGTCCTGACATCAACCTCCTAGATATGATGTCATAGGCAAAGACATCATTAAGTTTCACATACAGAAACTTGTTGCTTGATTTCTTCTCATTATTTCACAACATACATTTTGTAGTGGCTGAGACCCATGTGTTCCCTCTTTGAAAAAAAAAAAAAAAACCAACACATCTAAATTCATTTTAGGCAATAAAATTCAATTTGTCTTCAAAACAATTCTATAAAAACAATAAACTATGTGGCATTCTAACCTTCTACAATGTTCTGCTGTGCCTAGGCCTCCTTATAAAAGGATAAGTGGGAAACTGGTCCTTTTGTTAAAGCAACTAAACTTACAATAATATAATATAATTGAAAGGCCAAAGTAGAACCTGGAGGAAACTTTCCCTCGCCTAGAATAAATAAAAAATGGTAGTCTGGGTTTGTTTTGTAGTTCGGAAACAATCATTCATTTCCATGCCTTTACTCTGAGTCTTGAGATGTGGTCACTCCATTGGCTATTTTCAATAATACTGGACATAGAGACCATTAAGGCCCTGGTATTTTTGTTCCTTACTCCTCCGTGTAGTAGCAAGTCTCAGCTCATTGGGATGATTTACATGGGATTTTCTTTGCTTTCTATGTACAGATTTTTGGAGTCAAAGTGACAAGAGGCTTTAAGTTGAGCAAGAAACCTCTGTGCTGTGTGAAATGTCCCCTCTTCTGCAACTTAAAAACTGTAAAGCAGAGCTGAGACTGATGAGGACAGGAAGCAATGCTGGGGGAGTAGCCAGGCAGCTGTCTGATTTCTTTGTTGCAATGGCCTTGTCATTTAATTTGTGGTGTGAGGCATACATTACCCACCCTGGCCATTAGTCATGATGGGGAGGCTGCTTCTTAAGTGCATATACTCCTGGACCTGTGTATTCTACCAGAAGAAGTGGAGAGCATGCACCATAAGCATTAGACTAGTGCTGAGTCTCGCAGAATGTCATCATATGAACTAGCAGATTAGCTTTGCTGTTAGGGAGGATATTGGATAATTCCATTCTATAAAAAGACAACTGGCATGCTCTGACTTCTCTACCCTGTTTGAGCAGCTCAAAGGCCTCCATTCATCAGACATTTTTGCAAATCTCCAGGTTGTCATATTGAATTTATTGAAAACATTGCATTTTTTTTTTATTGTCGCAGCTGATAGTATGTGCTGCTCACTGATGTCTTTCCTCAGCATGTGAGTGAATTTGAACATCTGTTAACTTGTCTCTCCTCTATTCCTTTATAGTTAGGAGACAGCAGTTCCTGTCTGAGGACATTGCGCAGGGCATGTGCTAGTAAGATGCAATACTTGGATGTGAATGCAGGTAGGGACCACTAGTTTGACAAAGGAGGCATCTGCTTCTGCTTTTCTTTGAGGGGGCAGACATTGGAAAATTCAAGATTGCAGGGGGAGTGCTCTTGAGTGACTACAGCCACAGGGAGGAAAGAGCCCTGCTGAGGCGTGTCTAGAATTAGCTAGTCTCCTTTGCTGCGATGCCCTTGTCATTCATTGGTCCACCTTTCCATAATTTCCTCCTCCTTTTCTCCCTCATGTCTTTTTCTCCTCTTCTTTTCCTTATCTTTCTTGTTTATCCTCGTCCCCTTTCTTCTACAATAAATTTATTTTTGATTAGACAGCAACAACAACACCAAAAAACAACAAAAGTACAAGTTTGATGAAAAATTAGGCATTACTTTATAATTTCTTCAGAAAGCTGTTGTTTGTGGAACTTCCTAAAATGCTACTTGACTCTGAACCATCTACCACAAGGGTCCTGTTGCTGTAAGTTTCAGACCCCACCAATGCATACTGAATTTATATTCTGAATTAAAGAATGTGTGAAACTTATGTTTAATTTACACTAATTGAGCTAATCTATGAATTTATTTTTTATTATTTTCAAGAAAATAGATCACAACTTTATGTCTGAGCAAAGGTAATAAGTGCAGTCATGTTTGGCTCTATGCTATCCTTCGTCAACAGACTTTTTACAATTCCTGAACTTTATTTTTTTTAATTTTATTAATTTATTCCTATTACATCTCCATTGTTTCCCATCCCTTGTATCCTCCCATTCCTCCCTCCCACTTTCCCCCTAGTCCCTTCCCCTATGTCTGTGACTGAGGGGGTTCTCCTCCACCTGTATATGCTCATAGGGTATCAAGTCTCTTCTTGGTAGCCTGCTATCCTTCCTCTGAGTGCCACCAGGCCTCCCCATCAAGGAGACATGATCAAAAATGGGGCACCAGAGTTCGTGTGAAAGCCAGTCCCCACTCTCCACTCAACTGTGGAGAATGTCCTCTCCATCGGCTAGATCTGGGCCCAGGGGTCTTGCTCAAACTATGGCACCAGCCAAGGACAATATGTACAGTAAATTTCAAACCCCTACCCAGATCTGCCCATCATAATATTCTTGTAGGTTTCTATGACCCTCTGGATCCTTCTATTTCCCCATTCTCCCATGCTTCTCTCACCTAAAGTCCAAATAGGATGTCCTCCCCTCTGACTCACTTTCCTGGTAAGTAAAGACTTTCATGGGACATGCTCCTTGGGCTAGTGTCCAGATATAAGTGAGTATATACCATTTGACTCTATCTGCTTCTGGGTTAACTCACTCATTATGATCATCTCTAGCTCAATCCATTTGTCCACAAATTTCGGGAATTCCTTGTTTTTAATAGCTGAGTAGTATTCCATAGTGTAAATGTACCACAGTTTCTTTATCCATTCTTCTACTGAGGGACACTTAGGCTGTTTCCATATTCTAGCTATTATGAATAAGGCATCTATGAACATGCTTGAGCATATGTAACTGTTTTGTGGTGGAACATTTTCTGGGTATATGCTATGGAATGGAATAGCTGGGACTTGAGGAAACCCTATTCCGATTTTACTGAGAAAGCACCAGATAAATTTCAAAGTGGCTGTACCAGTTTGCATTCCCACCAACAATGAAAGTGTGTTCTCTTTCTCCACATCCTTGCAAGCACGTGGTGTCACTTAAATTTTTGATCTTAGCCATTCTGATGGGTGTAAGATGGAATCCCAGTGTCGTTTTGACTCGAATTCCTCTGATGACTAAGAAGTTTGAGCATTTCTTTCAGTGTTTCTCAGCCATTTGATATTCCTCTATTCTCTGTTTAGTTCTGAGCCCCATTTCTTAATTGGGTTATTTGGTTTGGTGGTGTTTAATTTCTTGAGTTCCTTAAATATTTTGGATATTAGAGCTTTGTCAGATGAAGGGTTGGTGAAGATCTTTTCCCAGTTTGTAGGCTGTCGCTTTGTTCTGTAGACAGTGTCTCCTCACTTACAGAAGCTTCTCAGTGTCATGAGGTCCCATTTGTTAATTGTTGACCTTAAGGCCTAGGCTGTTGGTGTTCTGTTCAGCAAGTTGTCTCTTGTGCCAATGTTTTCCAGGCTCTTCCCCACTTTTTCCTCTAACCGATTTAATGTCTCTGGTTTTATGTTGAGGTCTTTAATCCACTTGGACTTGAGTTTTGTGCATGGTGACAAATATAGGTCTAATTGAATTTTTCTACATGTAGACATGCAGTTATACCAGCACAATTTGTTGAAGATGCTATCATTTTTCCAATGCAATTCTTGAACTTTTAAAGGTCATTCTCAGATCCATTGTGATGTCCTAGGTAAGTCTACTTATTTTTAGTCACCTCTGTTCTCTTATCTGCCTACAATAAAAGTCATTATTACAAGTGGTATTCTAACACTTATTATCATTATTTATAAAAATGGTCCTCAAGTAATATGTCAATAAATTTATCTCATGTGTATTTAAGGGTGCTTGGATCCTAACTGATTTTGTCCTTATCCAGTGAATTTGTTAGACATATGTAAGACTATAAACCTTGAGCTGGGTATGTAGATCAATCAGTAGAGTGCTTGCTTGCCTAGGATTTAATGCATCCTGGGTTTAATCTTTATAGTTACCTACACTGGATATGATGGCACATGTCTGTAACCTGGCAGTTGGAGGTGCAGACAGGAGGATCAAAACTTCAATGCAAACTCATGCCACACATTGAGTCCAGGCCATCCTAGGATACATGAATCCTTATCCCAAAAGAATTTAAAAAATTGCAAGTATCATATGATAAATAAACAATGTCAAATAGAATGCTATAAAATATTTACTGTAGGTTTAATTTGTGTGTGACATGAATGGAAATCTTGTAGAATGTAATTCTGATGTAAATAAGCAGGATATTGAGTATTCTGTGGGACCTCTGAATTTTTGAATAATAATGCTGAGAAAACTGACAAACTTCTAAAAATGCACAGATGAGCAATCGAGAAGCCAAGTGTTTAGGGCAAGATCAATGGCCAGATCACTATCTGATAGGGTATATGTACTGCCCCTGCCTGTGACAGGGTCATGAATTGACACAGTAAGCACCACCAGGGGTGTTAGCCAGGACATCATGACTCCAAAGAGCTTGAGCTGCTGCCTTCTTTAGATAAGAATGTATGTTTTCAAGATTGGTCTTTCCTGTAATTTTTTTCTATAGTAATTAGTAGTGAAAATATCAACATCTTGTTAAGAAACTACACTACTATAGCAGAATGTCATTAGGAGATTATCTTTCTATCCTAGGCCTTTGGGCTGTCCAGCTTTTGGTTTCTGGTCCTCCAGGCAGTGTTGGGCATGGTCTCCTTTTTCCAGACACGAGCATCAAATAAATCAGTCACTGGCTGGCATTTTCGCACGATGTGAACCTCTATTGTCCATATGCATCTAGCAGGCAGGACAGATTGTTGGTCGAAAGGCTTGTGGCTGGGTTTGTGTCCCAGTCCCACTATTGGAAGTTGCCTGCTTACAGAAGATGACCGTGATCATCAAAGAGGCTTACTGTGGTAGCTGATGCTAACAGATGCAGATACCCATGACCAAACATTAGGCACAGAGGGAGCTCAAACTGGCAATCTCCATTAGGTTCCTTCTCTTAGAGCTCAGAGAACCTTGTGGAAGAGGTGGAGGGAGAATTAAAGGAGGCAGAGAGGTTGAGGGTACAAGGAGAATTCAGCCCACAGAATCAACTAAACAGGTTTCATAGAGGCTCACAGACACTGAAGCGGCAGTCATGGAGCCTGCACGGGTCTGCACTAGGATGTCTGCAAACATGTTATGGTTGTTAGCTTGGTGGACTTTGTGAGGCTCCTAACAGAGGGAATGGGGGTGTCTCTGACCCTTTTGCCTGTCACTGGGACCCCATTTCTCCTACTGAGTTGCCTTGCCTAGTCCTGATATGATGGTTTGTGCCTAGTCTTATTGTGACTTGTTATGGGACCTTCAGTTGGTGTCCCTGGGAAGCCGGCTCTTTTCTGAAGGGAAACAGAGGAAGAAAGGATATGGGGAAGACAGGATGTGAGGGGAACTGGAAGGAGTAGAAGGAGGGGGGAAAGACATGGGATATATTATATGAGAAAAGAATAAGGAAAAGAAAAGAAACTACTAGTAGGTATATTTTATTTTGTATTGATTTGTATACATAAAGTAGGCCCCTAGGGATTGTTGGGTAAGCAGCTTTTGTTGTTGTTTTGTTTTTGTTTTTGTTTTGGAAAGAAGGGTGGATATGTTACCCTTACCTCCCAAATGTTAGCCAACATGGAGAGAAATAAGACATGTTCATTCTCTGATGGTAGTATTTTGATTATATGGTGGAATTCCCAGGAGAGTAGCTTTAACTTGCTTATAATTCATAAATCACTCTAATAAACTGTTTCATGGTCTTACAGACATGTATGTCTCTTACTTTATCATATTTTTAACTGTTAGAATAGATGAATTTTGATACTTACTAGGTAATTTACTAAAGTATTTCAAAAAATGTGTTTGTTTTTTGTCCTAGTTAGGTATAGAATTCACACATTTTTTGTTATCTTGCTTCTCAGCAATGCAAGAGAGATTTGGGGCTTTATTTAGCTTAGCTAGGTTTGTGTTCTTCTGAGCAGATTAAAAATGGTGTGAGTAAATCATGCCCCAGGCAAGTTCTTCCTCAGCTTGCCATGGGCTGGTTTGACAGGATGGGCTAGCATTTCAGATGTGAGCTCTGATCTTGTTCCTCGGTTTCCATAAAAGCTTATTTTCTCTGCCAGTAGTTCACTGGTTTACCAGTTGTTCCTGTCGCCACACAACAGAAATCAAAGATGTGAAAACTCCTGGCATATCATAGGGAAAAGCAGCTAAATTCATTCTTTCCCCTAAGTGGACAGTGCTCTGCTGAGAGCATTGGTTTGCAGGTAGATTGCTAGAGATTTCTTAGTTTATCTTTCAGTGAAGCCCCAAACATACAGTTGGGTCACAGCTTTGTCTATCTAACACTACTCTTGAATTTGGTGGTCATTTTGATGTTAAGAGAAGGTGCCTTATGACAACCTTTGTGAGGTTTATATTGAAGGTGTTGGACATATCACTGCAGTCAAACGTCACAAATTTCTTTCTTTTTCTTTGGAACCCTCCATGGAAGAAATCCTTATAAGTTCTTCTTATGAAGGAATGTTTTAATTCTCTCGAGAAATCATTGTCTTATTTCTGTTTCAAGGATATTGTAAATCCTGTTTTCAATTTTCCTGTGGCTTCATAGAAAACACAAAGCTAAAATTGAGATTAATCGTCAGCAGGTTTTACTTAAATGTCAACTTATCCAATCCAGGAAAAAGAGGTTGCATCATTTTCTGTGCAACAGTGTTTTGTGAATCTTCTTCTTTCTTCACAGATGATTGTAACACCTTCATAGGATTCTATAATGATAGTGCCAGCCATTTCAAATTCCATGTATATAAAATGAGAGGGGCTCCAGGGTTCTTAGCTGTCCCTTGCTACTCATTTTAATAAACATAGCATTACTTCCATGCTATACTTGTATGATAAGAGCTTCAGGAACAGTCAGAAATTACTATCCCCTTATATCAAATAGATACTATTTTTTATTTTTATTACCTTACAGCAAGCATGTACTTTCCCATCACTAGACCACTGGGTATCTTCCACTTATGATGGGTATATGGATTAATTGTAATTGAGTAATACTATTAAGGAAAAGGGTGTTTACTCTGAGTGTAGTGGTATACGCCAATCATCTCAGCATTCAAAGACAGAGACAGAAGTATCTGTCAGAAAATGTATTTAATATATTTAAGCTGCCAAGCGTCAGAGTTTAACAACGCAGCACAGTACAGGGTAGGGGTTGTTTCTCTGGTTGATTGTGTGGATGATAAGGATGCTGTTATGTCTTATAATGGCATCATACTTGATAGTGTCATTTGAGGGAAAGGACCAAAATGTCAAGGTCTGTTTCTACAGATCTCATTTTTCTTACTTACCCATCATCCTAAACACATCCAGCCTAAGCCAACTCACTCTTAGTCAGTGACCAGCTGTTTTCTAATTTGACCCAAATAATGCATTTTGTTTATACTTTTGTCCAAGAAATAGGTCATAACAAATTACTTTATTGTACTTTTATTGGCTTCACTTTGTCCTCCAATTTGTATGCTGATTTTATTCCTGTTTCTAATGTCTGTAATCCTCTCAGCTTTGAAGATGTTTTATAAGTTGTATAAAACACATTTCTGGTAATTTGTGAGAGAGGAGATAAACACAGAGCTAATGCTTACTTGAGTTCAAAAGAGGCAACCCTGAGCAGAAATAATAATTTCCAGAGGGATAATAAGTCATAATTGTAACAGATATTAAGTTTAAAGTTCTCATACACATTTTTCTAGAGATTCTGAAGGATTTTCATTTCCTGCATTCTGAAAGATGTTTGCAGTAAATGCCAACCAAGTTTATGTCCTTGGGTGATGAGAAAGTTTTCAAAGAAAATGATCTATACTTTAAAGAGGGAGTCACTTTGGGGACAGCCATTTTATCTTGTCTGGTTCCATTTGAAACAGAATCAATTAATTAGGGAAGACAATAGTATCACTGTTATGTTTGCATTAAACACATAGAAGGACATTTTATCTTAGCTGTGTGCATGCACAGACAGTAAGAGACTCTAGGTGAGGTTGAAAATTGTCTCCTAACTGTTGGCATAAAAATCATTTTAGTGATGGCTGGCAAGTAAATCTTGACACTGATGAAACATGAAAGATGGGTCAAACTCCTAGTTCTATGAGAATTTAGAAATCTGCATTTGTATGGCAATATTCAAAGCATTACTTCAAGCAGATTTGGATATTAATGGCCACTTAGGATTTGTAACACAGGAATGTTTTTAGGGTTTAGGGACAAGTAGGTTCTATCAAGTGAAGAAAATAGATACATAATTAATGTCCAGTGGACACAGTGGACACATATACCTTGATTCTAATTCCCATGGTTTATGGTCGATTTTAAAATAAAATTAGCCAATAAAGTAATGAAGTTTCTTGGTTTCCAGGAGTTGAAATGTGAAAGATAAAGCACCATGAGTCAGATGGCAAACAATCGACCCCACCTTGCTTTGCTTATGCGCCCAGGAGAGCCAGCTGCTCAGGCATTCATTTGAATGGTTTAGTAAGCCCACCACTATTCAGTGTCTATAATTTATGGTATGCCCCTCAGATTACCAGTCCGCTCCTCTCCCACCCCAGCTCTCTATGACTCTGGAGGAACTTCACTATCTTCTGCCCCAGAGTGCTCACATCCTTCTTAGTACTTCTTTGTTCCTACGCCACAGATGCTTTGTGCTTAGTTTCTCATGACCTATACTCGAGGCTCCATGTTACTTGAGTTGCTTTCTTTGTAGTATGGACACTATAATGTCTCCATAACTTTGTAGCCAGTCAGAAAGTGATTCTTAAGGCTCTGATCTGAGTGGAAATTTGAAAGTTAAGTTCCATGTCTCTGAGAGAGGATCAACTCCAGATTTACTTTTACTCCAGGGCTTTTAAGGATCAGGTTTCAATAAGGAAGAGTTTCCCACAGGCTCATGTTTTTAATACTTGTTTCCTAAGTGGACTATGTTGGGGGGACAACTTGGGGGCCTAGCTTAAGGCTGTACCCTGCTCACTAGGTTAGTGTTTTACAGGGTCCCTGATCTACTGCCACTGTGAACTGAGCAGTTCCTCCTCGCCTTTCCTACCAGGCTAGACTGAAACTCTCTGAAACTATGAGTTAAGATAAATAGGGCCTTAAGTCCTTTCTGTCACACATTTTAGTCATAGTAACAATAAAGTTACATAAAGGTCGTAGCTGCTTTATGAGATTTTTTCCAAAATCGCTCTTGCTCAGCTTCATTCCCCTCATCTTCTATTTCCTCTATGCCCTTTGTTTCTCTTAAAAAGCATCGTGCTTCCTGAAGAATCAGAGACTCCTGTAGAATCCTGTTTTTGTCTTTATCCGGACAAACTGAAAACACCTGGTATTCTTTTATTCATCTGGATTTTCACTGGCACACTAGGGCTTAATTAAATACTTCGTAGAGTGAACAACTGAGCAATTCAGACCATAGGAAAACACATACACGTGTCAAAGGCCAATGTTCTGAAAGCAATATAACTCTACAAAACCCTGAGCTGGGCTCATCATGGTTTTTCTGATGGAGGAGAGCTTTGCTCTTGCTCTGTTCATGCGGTTTGCTCTAGCTGGTGGGAGCCAAGTGTCAGAAAGATGCTCTGCCTTGCCTTGCCTCTTGGTGGTCAGGTGGCAGTGGCTGCTCATTAACATGAAGGAAATTCTTCTGCAGTTTAGCTAGTGAAGCTGAGAAGATGGTGAACCATAAATAATGTTGAAGAAATGATTCCTGAAAACTATTGTTCCTGAGAAAGAACCTTGTGCATGAGTGTGGGTAGGGGACTCTAGTAGCAGGACTGATTTATTTGCACCTAGCCAGGCCTCTGCTAACTCTCTTCAAGACTCATTATGATGTGGACCCCTAGCACTGTCAGGCCTGTTTTCCTCTACTCCTTTCTTCATGTATATTTTCCACAGCATCAGATGCTGGGAGGAGACCCTATCCATCTTACTTTTTGTGTCTTAGTGGTACTTTCATCCACTGTGCCCTTTCTCTCTTTTTTTTCTCAAAGATTTTAAATTTTTAATTAAAATATAATTACGTCATTCCTCTGTGTGCTGCATAGTTTTATGTCAACTGGACACAAACTAATGTCACCTTAGAGGAGGGAATCTCAATTAAGAAAATGCCTCCATAAGATTGAGCTGTGAGTAAGCCTCTAGGACATTTCCTTAACTAGTGGTTATTGTGGGAAGGCCCAGCCCATTGTAGGCAGTGTCTTGGGCTGAGGGTTCAGGGTCCTGTAAGAAAGCAGGCTGAGCAAGCCATGAGGAGCAAGGCCTCCATGGTCTCCTCTTCAGCTCCTGCTGCCAGGTTCCACAGGTTCTAGCACTGCTTGAGTTCCTTCTGGGTTTCCTTTGATGATAAAGCATTGTGTGGGAAATAAGGTAGATAAACCCTTTACTTCCCAACTTGGTTTTTGGTCATGGTGTTTGTTCCTTCCTTCCTTCCTTTCTTCCTTCCTTCCTTCCTTCCTTCCTTCCTTCCTTCCTTCCTTCCTTCCTTTCTTTTGTATAAAATTTATATTTTATTAAAGCACTTTAATTCCTTAGCTCCTCTATGTGAAAGACAAAAGCAAATGATACACATATTTACTACTATAGATGCCTCTTCCTATACGTATTGCCCACATATTTGATAACATATGTCCATGTGTCATTGATTGTCTTACACAATATCAATACCATAGCACAAGATTACACAAAGTTCATAAGACAAAATGGGTTTTGTGGTTACATTCTGTAGTAGGAGTTTTGAAATTTTTTTCTTTAAAAATACGGAAGCATCTGGGTTAACTCACTAATTATGATCATTTCTAGTTCAGTCCATTTGTCCACAAATTTTAGGAATTCCTTGTTTTTAATAGCTAAGTAGTATTCCATAGTGTAAATGTACCACAGTTTCTTTATCCATTCTTCTACTGAGGGACACTTAGGCTGTTTCCAGGGTCTGGTTATTATAAATAAGGCTGCTATGAACATAGTTGAGCAAGTCTTCTTGTTGTGTGCTGTTGTATCTTCTGAGTATATTCCAAGGAGTAGAATAGCTGGGTGTTGAGGAAGCCCTATTCCCAATTTTCTGATATAGCGCCAGGTAGATTTCCAAAGTGGCTGTACTAGTTTACATTCCCACCAGCAATGAAGGAGTGTTCCTCTCTCTCCACATCCTCGCCAGCATGTGGTGTCGCTTGAATTTTTGATCTTAGCCATTCTGATGGGTGTAAGATGGAATCTCAGAGTTGTTTTGATTTGCATTTCCCTGATGACTAAATGAGTTAACCCAGAATCAGAAAGAGTCAAATGGTATATACTCACTTATATCTGGACACTAGCCCAAGGGGCATGTCCCAAGAAAGTCTTCTCTTACCAGGAAAGTGGGACAGAGGGGAAGACTTCCTACTGGGACTCTAGGTGAGAGAATCAAGGGAGAATGGGGAAATAGAAGGACCCAGAGGGTCCTAGAAACCTACAAGTAGATCATTATGATGGGCAGATCTGGGCCCAGGGATCCTGCTCAAACTATGGCACCAGCCAAGGGCAATACATGCAGTAAACTTCGAATCCCTACCCAGATCTACCCAATGGACAGGACTTTCTCCACAATTGAATGGAGAATGGGGTCTGACTTTCACACGAACTCTGGTGCCCCATATTTGAGCACATCCCCTGGATAGGGAGGCCTGATGGCACTCAAAGGAAGGATAGCAGGCTACCAAGAAGAGACTTGATACCCTATGAGCATATACAGGGGGAAGAGATCCCCCTCAGTCACAGTCATAGGAGAAGCGAGTAAGGGGAAAATGGGAGAGAGGGAGGAATGGGAGGATACAAGGGATGGGATAACAGTTGAGATGTAATATGAATAAATTAATAGACAATATTAAAAAAATAAAAATAAAAATAAAATACAGAAGCAACAGAAACCCTAAGGCACTCTGCCTCCTCAATTCTCCCATAGCTTTCCTTCCCTTACTGCCCATCAAACTTGTGACCTCTTTTTCTTTAATTAGTTTTGTTATGTGCATGTGTGATTATGCATACACACACACACACACACACACACACACACACACACACACACAAACCTACACAAAAATAAATATAGCATGCTGAGTCTGTTTCATGTTTCTTTATCTTTTTAGATACAATGCCACTTGGCGTTGCATAGCCATTTAGGGGCTCAATCATGGTGGAGACTAAATCTCCCTCTCTTTGGTTTACTGTAGCTCTTTGTCTAGGAGTGTGGTACTCCATGAGATTTCTACCTTCCATGATGACATGTCTGCTGGTATTGTCAATGTTTTGGTCTTGTTTAGGCAGCCACATTATTGAGGTTTTATGCACATACTTTCCTTGTCATAAGTAGACGACACAATCTCACGTCAAACGTCCCAGTTTCTTGCCTCTTACCATTTTTCCTCTCCTACTTTCATACTTCTCTCTGAGCCTTAGGCGTAGGAGTTGTGTCAACTGGGGCGGAGTACTCCACAGTCAGCTGTTCTTTGCATTTTTCATCAGTTGTGGCTTTGGGTAATTGTCTATGTATGCCCTATAAAGAAGCTTCCTTGGTGAGGGCTGAGAGCTACACTTACCTGTGAGTGTAAGGATAAGTATTCAGAATTCAGTTAGAAATTATACCAGCTCATTTTTCTTTTTAGAATGGGCTTATTAACAATGCCATCTTGAAGATCCGCCTGGATCATTGCCTTTTGCATGCATCTACTACCCTTTGGCATATTCTCACGATTCTCTGTGCCTAAATCTAGGCTTGGGATGGCATGTAGTCCACATCACTGTATAGGATTTTTACTTTCTCAATTGAGAGGTATTTTTTTTTTAACTTGAATTGGGATTAATTCTCTTTTAAAATTTCCACAATCAAGCATAAAGTCAAGAACAAAGTATTCTCAATAAAAATTATTAGCTGAATAAATGACTGAGTTGTATTGGTATTTATCTCTAAATCTCTTTGCTCAATATTTACATAGTAAAGAACCAAGTATGACCAGTTCCATTGCTGTGTTGGAACTATAATAGAAACAGGAAACAGCCAGAAATCAAGACTGAAATGACAGGATGAGTGAAAGGAAAACTTGGGTGGCCATTCAGACTGGTTAATGGGATAGTGGAAGGGTCACCAAATTAAAGCATTTTTTTTCTCTCCAGGGACTGTATTGAACAGAAGTTGTATATATTTCTTAATGATTAGGAATAAGCCAAAAATTATGCATAATTTATGAGTCATCCCTTCCAAGTTACAGGGGAAATTTATTAATAATTCTTTGATATCACAGACCAACAAAACAGAAGAAATTAGGTCTTATAGCTTTAGAGAGAAAGAGGTCTCTGCTGACATGAACAGGAAATACATTTCTATTCTGAGTCATTGAGATAGGTTAGTGTGTTTCTACTGCCAGAATTGACCTATAATTCTAAAAACTGAACTGTAAGCAACTTGTCAGAGTGTAGCAAAAAGGCCACCACCATTATTGTATGGGTATTTCTAATGTCTTCTCAGTTGTATTTCAAACTTGTTATGGGCTAGTGACTATTCACACTGTTGTTTTGCTTATTGTAGTTTCCCTGTGCCTGTCCATCTTCTAGTTATGATGAATGTGTTAAGAAGAGTGCCATTACATTTCCCGATAAGCAAGATTAATACCTTGACCCAAAAGATATTAGTGAGTATCATTTGTTTTGTTTGTTTGTTTGTTTTCAAGACAAGTTTCTTTGTGTAGCCTTGGCTGTCCTGGTAACTTTGTAGACCAGGCTGCCTCGAACTCACAGTGATCTGCCTCCTGAGTGCTAAGATTAAAGGAATGCGCCACCACCACCCAGCTTGTGAGTATCATTTGGACTCTTTGGACATTGAGCAGGATACTCTTGATTAATTTGGGAATATCTCTTTTGGCCAGAAAGGATTATAAAAGCTAACATGTTTCAGTCTCTATGCTTATGCTATGGGGCTCTTTGTATGTAGACTTGATGTAAGCCATCCCTAGACTCATTCATTGACAATATTCACACAATCTTCAGTGTTCATTACTCTGGTGCTACTCCAATGAGGGATACTAAAGGTTGAGAAGAGTTTCTCAAGAAAGGAAAGTACTTGGTACCTAGTTAATGGGTGAAGAGATGAACGGGGTTTTCTTTGACTTTTGTATAGACTAAAGATAAAAAAGAACATTTATTGTATTAATTAATTAGAATTTGGATGTTTCTTAGCAGACCATAGGTCTTTCCTGAATAACACTCCCACTTGTACAAATGCTACATGAAGATATAAGAACACAGAAGTTAAAGAAACCTTATTAAGATTTCTAAAAATATACATATGGCTTAATAAGAAAAATATCATCTAGTTGTACCAGATTTATGAACGGCCTTTTTTGAAGTATTGAAAGAAAAAACATTCTTAAATCTACAGACTTGTATTGACACATGCTGTCACTAAAATTTGTGGGCCTAATTAATAGATGGTCAGACATATATGAAGCCTTTACAATTTGGAGGAGGATAGAGGGATCCAAATGGGACGAGAAGTTCACAGGAAGATCATCAGAGTCGGCTAATCGAGGATCACAGAGGTTCACAAAGACTGAACTACCAACCTAAGATCATGCATAGACCGGACCTTGGCCCCCTACACATATGTAGCTGATGGGTAGCTTGGTATTCATGATGGTTCCCTAACAATTGGAGCTGGGGCTGTCTCTAACATGGCCACTGTTGCCTACTCTTGGATCACTTTCTTCTAGATGGACTGCTTTGTTGGCCTTAGTGGAAGAGGATGCACTTGGTCCTGGTGTGAAGTGATGTGCCAGAGTGGATTGTTGTGTGCTCCCTTTTCTGGGGAGAAGGGGAGGGGAGAAGAGGGAAGAGGGTGAGTGGGTGGGACTAGGAGGAGAGGAGACAGGGGCTGTGATAGGGATGTAAAGTGAATAAATAAATACATACATTTTAAAAAAAGAATTTTTTCATTGTTCCCTTGACTTGTCTCACTCATTGACTCAGTAAACGTTAATGCTGGCTATTGGTGAGTCTTTTCTTTCCTAAAAGATTGTATGATATGTGTGTTTTTATGTGAATCAAGTAATCAAATAAATAACATATTATTTAGAACTAACGCCGATGCAAACAATTAGTGTCGGGTGAAGACTGATGAGGAGGAATAGTTTACATAAAATAGTTAAGATTGGTTAATTCTAGACACACACATTTGGAAAGAGAAGCACAAACCCTACAAACATCACACTGAGATTAAGAGAAGATGTTAGAGTGATAGAATAGACAGAATCAAGGTGAGCACAGGCAACGAGCCAGTATAGCTGCGCCCTGTGCAAGGAAGGATAGACACTGCCAAGGGCAGCTGCTGGTCTTAAATTCTGTGGCCTTTGTATGCCATAGGCAGAAGAAGAGATCATAGTCTAGAAAGCAAAGGGAGATTTTTAGATCTATGGCCATCTATGGGGCTATGGAAATGACAGAATAAGTAGAATTTTATAGACGTTGTCCAATGATATTGAATGTTCACAAATGTGTAGTGAAGAGTTAATTTTTTTTAAACCTTAATTTCACTTTATTTGCAAACAGGAGTGTTGGACTGTTCTTTTAAATTATTTTATTTTGTACATATACATTTCTATTATTACACATATATCAAATAGATTACCAATGGCAAGAAGAACCATGACACAAAAATCAGGAATTATAAAAGTGTTACAGTCTTAGTGTTTTGACTATTTGTATTTGACAGCCTTGAAGAAGCATCTTTCCTATCTTGGTGCATCGAAATTTCTGAATGTAAATCAATCTCCATCACACACTGTCATTATCAACTTAGAACATTTATCTAATCAATTAACTTGTTTAAAATATTTCTTTGCACAGTTCTCTTTATGTGTTATCACAAGACTTTCCAGAGTTATCTCCAAGGTCTATAAGTTATAAAACAACTATGATATATATATATATATATATATATATATATATATATATA
>OU015747.1:25764614-25785487 GCA_907169655.1 Acomys percivali | reverse complement strand
ACACACACACACACACACACACACATACATGCCACTTAGACTATTTGTGTTCTTATTCTTCTCCTGTATCTAAATTTATCTACCTTGACTCTCTATTGTCCTTGACTTTTTCTGATGTGGCCATGCCACATTAGCCCTGGTATTGCTTCTAACACCTGAAGTTAGAAGGAGCAAAGAGATGTAAGTGTTGGGTTTGCCCTAGAGATACCATTGCTCTCCATTATACAACTTGACTATTTCTGCCTGATTTTGGAAAGAGATTTTTGTGCACACCTCCTATTCTGGAGACTTTAATGTATCTTACTTTTGTCAGATAGCCATAGAGGAATTAGAGAACATGAGTTTCTTGAATTTTCACATTTGATTAGGCTCAAAGGAAAGTGTCTGTGCTTTAGGAATTCTTTAGCAAATAAGATAGGTTTTACCCTATTGCTCTGGAACGTGCTGCTGTTAGATCCATCATATCTACCTATTTGATTTCGCTCATTTGATTTGATCTGGTTATGAATCAAGGAGATGATTCTGAAGAGCCCCTGCATGTGGATATAGCATTGGATGAAAGCACTATGCTAACATATGCTGAAACTTAAGAGTGCAAATGCAGGGGAGGAAAAAATGGTCTCACAGCTACTCCTCCTCCCCTTTAGAGGGTTGGAGACATGAGACTGTAGTCTAATAAAATGTGGTATGTTTGCAGATTGGGCTGGGGCAAAAATCAAGATATATTAGGAAAACTTGACATTAGAAGTGCAATGAAACAGATGGATGTAAAGATTAATTTTATCAAGAAGACTCATTAGCATTTTGCAGCCAGTCAGAAGATAACAATTACCTGGAACAAATCAAAAAGAATGATCCTTGGCAAGTGTTTGCATGTTCCAAAGGGTGACCCATGTTCATAATCCTTCATTAGAAATGCATTTTCTCCTGGCTGATTAGATATATTTTTCAACTGTTGTTCTTTTCTTCTCTGTGGGTTTGGGGAGGTGGGTGATAGAAGCAGTTTGATGTACAGGATTTGGTTCATCACGTTAGAGGAACTGGAAAACAAATTCAGTGGCGTGCTGAAGAAATGGTATGTTCTTTTAAAGTAGGAGAATTAGTCTCCAGGTTGGGAAGAAATGACTAGCAGGTTAACCTCAAATAACCTTGGGTGGCTTAGGCATCAATATGTAAAAGCAGATCTAATGCAGAAACTGTTTTTAACCTAAAGTCTTCCCTATATAATCTTAACAGGCTTCTTGTCTACTCTTTAATTGATCTCTGCAAAGCAAAGTCCTCATTTTGTAATGCAAAGAGAGAAAGGAACTTTGGACACAATGTCCTCAATTTTTCTTATAAACTAGGCAGGATAGGCAAGCCAGTAAGGGCAGGATGCCAACTCATTTGGGACGATGTGGAGTTTTACTGTTGATGGATAGCTATGTTTCTTGCCTTGCCGTCTTGAATAAGTTGTTGAAGGTAATTCATTCATCATGTCTCCTGCTTGCACCATCACTTCCTTACCTCTAACCAATGTTAATAATATCAGTCTTGGGATTGAAAGTGGAAGGGATAAGGAAGTTCCCTCTGATATCACTTAGCTTATGCAGAAGCAGCACAATTATAGCCCACCGATATATACTTGCATAAATAGCATAGCCTATCATTCTTAATCTTAAGCAAAGCCTTGTCTGTGAGGAAAACGTCTTAGTCACATAGCTACAGACAGTGCTTAGATATGGCTGAGGATGTTCTGGTAAAAATTTAAAACTAGAAAGAAAGCTTTAAAACTACCCAATTTAACCTATGACAGCAAGGAATTAAGACAGGTTTAAAGGATTAAGGAAAACTTTCTTTAAAATTCAAAGCATTGTTTCCTAAACAAAACACTCTGTTCTAGTCAACCATTAATAAGTGTTAGGAAATACGCTCCTTTTTTTATTCTAATTTATCCTGCATGCCATCATTGCCAGGGAGGCTTATTACTTTTCCATCTTCCTTTTTAGATTAGGAAATTGAATCTGAGATGCTACAAAGGATCCAAATCCAAATCCATTCATGTGAGATCCTAATACCTTTATTCAGGCTCATATTGATGTGGTTATGATAGTAAAGTGAGATATGGGCCTAAAATATGTCTTTTTCACAAAATTTGAAATTTTCAGATCTATTCCATCATAAATTCTTAATATCAAGGACAGACCATGAGCTTAGAAGTTACACCTAAGATTATATGTAAATCAGGTATAATCCTGAGGCTTAACTTTATGGTGTGCAGCACAGAAACAAGTATGAGCTATGGTGCAGTTACTAAAATATAACAACTGATACGTTTGTGGTGATTTCCTCTGAGATTAAATTATTCCTCTTGAAATAAGCAGGCTACCAAGATGAGACTTGATAGCTTATGACTATACAATGGGGGAGGAAGTCCCCCTCAGTCTTACACCTAGGGGAGGGGAACAGGGTGAAAGCAGGAGGGAGGGAGGAATGGGAGGATACAAGTGATGGGATAACAATTTAGTTGTAATCTGAATAAATTAATACAATTAAAATAAAAAAATATTCCTCTTGAAGGGCAGCTCCCTAAGACAAAGGAGAGGCAAAACATTCCAGTATCAAGGAAACCTCTACAATTTAGGAAGTAAACAACTCAAAGACTCCTTGAAACTGACAAGATGCATTAGCCCCATTCATCCCCAAACATATATAAGCATTAAAGACCGCTGAAAGACACTCTGAGCTGAAACAGCAGAAAGAAACAGAGAGCAGCCGAGCTACCTGGAAGAGGCTGAGACAAACTAATCTACCTAGAAAAGACACTTTGCGCTCTGTTGAGCAGTACAGTCCATATTACCAGCTCTCATGAGCTGTAATACATGCTGGTGTGGGTTCTGGGGATGCAGTTGTCTTTGAGTCATTTTTTGTCATGGTTCTTATAAATAATTCCAACAAAACTCATCGGTTTGCTAATTTGCTCCCATGTTTACATTGGGGAATTATTAGTCGCCTATCTGAGGTGAGTAGATATTATATCATATCATATATCATGTCATGTCATGTCATATCATATCTCTCAAGAAGAATCTTGTCTGGAAGTATAGATGGTGATTAGACAAGGATAAAGGTAGTAAATATATAGAGAGGATGATGAATACTCCTGTTGTTATAAGGGAAGAGAAACCTTAACTTTTCACATATTGGGTGCTAGTTTGGATCCAGGAATCCACAGTGTAGTCAGAGCTAAGTCAACATGCTGCAGATAAATACGATTGCCAACTCAGACTGAATTTGGATGTATCAGGTTAGGTTTTGTTTGTCTGAATTCAAATGAAGCCAATGGAAGAATCTGAGAAGCAAATAATTTTCAGTCATTTGTTTTTCTCGAATAAAAGAAAGAGAAGCCCTAGTTTATTGTTGAAGATCAGAGAGCACAGAGGAAGAATCACCTGGGAGAGAGGGGAGCTGTGGAGAATGACTGCCTGCACTTGACTCTGTACAGGGAGTGTATTACTTTACATTCAGGCTATTTGGACTGAAAAAAAAAATTAAAATTTCTCCAGGGTATTTGCTATTTGACCAAGGAACCGAGCCCTGCTTGTCATAATGAAAACATATGCAGTGAAAGAGCAATTCTTATTATTATGCAGAGAAGTTAGTAATTGAACTCAGAGACCTCTAAAGAATGCTTAGAGTTCTCTTATTCAAGAAGGAAGAATTCTTAATATTTGTAACTAATCCTGATTCAGAACACAGAGAATATTAGATTCATATGTGTGAAGAAGTTGCTTGAAAAATAACTTAAGCAAAACCTCTGAGAGGACTTTGCCCATGAGGCCAGCTAGATTTAGGTGGGAAAAAAAAACCTAGCTTATCTCATCTTCCATCTCTTCAGTGTCTCTAGTACCAAGAGAACTGCTTTGCATGTAAGTCCTTCTTAGCAACTCAAAGCAAGAGCCATTTCTTATTCTTATTCAACGTGGCCCACAGAATGGAGGTTCAATCAATGCTTGGTATAGAAAAATGTTGTTGGATGCTTGCTTGCTATAGAAAAGTTGTTGGCAATATTTACCTATTATATTAGCAGAAACAGTCTCCAAAGTGCTTGGGGTTACAAGAATCAATTACTTAAGATTTTGAAGTTGCCATGTCCTCTAAACCTTCTCTCTGTATAAATTCATTTCTTTCTACATTTCTGTTATTGAAGAGTCTTAAGAGAAATTTTCTCATTGCATGGCAATTCTGACCTTTTGTTCCTCTTTGTATTCCTAGTTCTGTTTTGCAGAAATGCTGCACTTCAAATGACAGGAAGCACTCACTGCCTCAGATCTAATGGAGCATATGGTGCAATTAAAAACAAACATATTTTCACTTCAGTCTCAGCCTATAGTGTTTTCAGAAGGGAGGAAGGATCTATTAAAATATAAATGTCAAACTCCTTGGGATTTTGATCTATAAACTTCCTGTAAGCACAGTCATGATAGAGCTTGGATTGCATCTTGAGGAGTTGACAAGATGCTGTGCTCCCAAATCATGAAATTGATAGAGAATGTCTGGCTAGGTAACATATGGGAGCACCTAGGCTCTTACAAATACTGGGGCTTCAAAGCAAAGATACAGACAGAACATGCCTTATTCCTGGAAAAGGTAGATGATGCCCGGAAACCACAGGGTTAAGATGTCATCTTCGGGAGAGTGGCCATTACTTCTCTGCTGATCAAGTTCATTTATTCATCTCTGGCCATAGGGGAGGGGAATTTGGTACTTTAGTTTTTTTTTTTTCCATTCCCCCAGTCTATCTTCCATGCAAACACTCTTTGTTCTGTCTCATGCTACATACGGCTAAGGAGGACTAAGAGGATGCAGACTTAGCCAGGATCTCCCCATTAATGGGCAGAATCAGTGTTCCCAGGAGCGTCATTTTACTTCCTTGTCTATAAACTGAATTGTGATACTCCAAAAATTAATTTATTGAGCCTTTTGATTCCTTATTCCTCGAAATATTAATGCATAAGCTTGAGCAAAAGAAAACTATCACATCATTGGTATGGTACCTGATCCATCTGACTGGTGTATTTATAAGTAGAGAAGACAGACAGGTACAGAGGAAAGGCCATGTGAAGAGATGAGAAAGCAGCAGCCATCTACAAGATTAAGAGGTCACAGAAGGACCAGCCATGCCAGTAACTTGATCTTGGGCTTCAGCCCAGAGGATTGTGGGAGAAGAGTCTGCTTATTAAGCCATCCATTCTGTAGTACTCTGCAATGGTCATCATGGTTTACTTCGATCTTTGACTTAGCTTACCTGAGAAGCCTTTAGGCAGGTTGTAAGTGTTGAATACTTGCTTAGCTCTGAAGAAAAGTGTTACTTTTATTTCTTGGTACAAAAAATGTATGTAATTACCTGCCATCTAGGTCAAATGAAATGGGAAACAGGGAAAAGGTAGGATTGGGGTTCTAAAGACATTCTTCAAATACTGCCTATCATCAGAAACTGCAAACAGCATTGAGTCACAAAGATACATCAGACCTGAAACTAGATACCAATAGATTTTTATTTAAGACTTTTCTTGGTCTTGAAAGAGGACGTTAAGGGACTCTGCAGGCAGACTGCACAAGATAAAGACACAGGACATTCTTTTCTTCCATCTGGTGGTTCCATCCCCGATGTTTGAGTGTCCTAAACACCATGCTCATACTCACTCTGGACTGAGTGAGGTACCTCATGATGTTTCTTAGTGGCCTAGCCTATCTCTCACATATGATCTGCTTATCACAATGTATTTAACTCTCTCTCTAACCCACTGGAGTATGGACTAATGATGGGATACAATTGTGAATCCATTTTGATTTTACTCAGCACTTAAACCTTCAATGCCCGCTGAACTGAAATGATGGATTGGCGAGAGGCAGAGAAGGGCAGAAAAGAACTCATTAATGCAAAGGAACAATTTCACGGTCCTTTAATCTGTTTTAGATCTAGACGGTTCTTGGGAAGCAGTTAGGGTATGCTACAGAGACCTGATGATGCTTCTTCTAATGGGTTCCATTCAGAGCTTTTTTCTTAGTACCCTTCTTGGCAAGAAGACCTTATTTTTTGAAGCTCTAAGATTTGTAACATTGAGCTTCTCCATAGTTTCCCCTCTGAAAAGTATGGTAAGGTAAGAAACTATAAAATGTATAACCTTGAAACTTGTCACCTTTCATTATTACATTATTTCAGCAATTTCTAAAGCTCTGTTTACTTTTCAAGAAAAAGACTCAAATGCCCACCACCAATTTGAGATGAGAGAGTAAGTAGAAAGCATGTTGACTGAACAGATAATTGCATGATAAATGGTGAGGTCATTAAAAATAAAATCTGTGGCCCACAGCTTGCAGAAATTTCCCAGAAAGTCAACCTCATTCTCTATAATAATTAGCCTTGGATACCAAACCTACTCTGGAGGTAGGAATCATAATTTATAGATCAGGTTCCTATTTTTATATCAATCCAGAAGATAAACAATAACTTCAACAATTTAACCTCAATGGCCAAGAACTGAATAACCTGAAACTTCTGTAATTATGATTCCTAGTTCCAACCCTGGCCCAATTACAAGAGGCCAAACATTTACCCCTAACCATCTTATAGGATAGCCTGCTTCACCTCTGTCTCTACTAATAACTTCCATAAGAGCATCCAAAGCCATCCATTTGGCTCAGTATGCAGTTTTTCTACTCTACCTGCCTTTGAGTCCTGTCACCATGCAACCAACAGTGGCTTGTGGGAAGGACTGTGGGCTGTGTCAACAAACACATTGTGATAGACTGGATGGAGCCATCTTGGGTCTGGAATTCAGGAAGCAGAGGGGGGTCGGAGGCGGGACAGGCTCTGGCTGGGCAATTGTGTTTCTAATCGAAGATCTAAGGGGGGTGGGGATCCTGGCCCTGACCCACAATTATACTCCTGAGAGAGACAGCTGGCGCAGGAGAAGGCTACAGTTTTTGGAGCAGGATCGCACATGGATTTGGGGAGAGACCAGCTTACAGGCGAGACCAATGTGGAGGAGGCCAGAGACACCTGGGGATCTGTCCCGTGGAACAGATACTGGAAGGTTTACTCTTGTTTTCCTTTAACCTTTATTCCCTATTGTATAGGGTTGTTGGATTGTATAATAAAGTCTAATTGTTAAGAAACAGAGCCAACAAGTGGCACCCAACGTGGGGCCCGATGGGTTCTGTAACTTTTAATGCTATGAGGAAAGGTTCAAAATTCGAAGATACAGAAGTGCTGTTTCAGGGTATCAACAAAATTGCAACTACCATTGTAAAATTCTTTCCTGCTATATACTTAAAGGGAATTTTCTGCTTTCTCATTGTTCTTTTATTGTATTTCATTCTTAGAAGGATTAGAACAAAGGCTAGTAAGATAAAAAAGCTGAAAGGGTCAGTAAATTTTATCCTTTTAGAAATGATTACAGATTTGACTGGGCAGATGGAAAGAATAAGAAAAGAAAATGAAAAGATGGGAAAGCGAATAACATTTTTGGTAAATGAGAATGATGAAGGGCAGAAAATAGAGAAACCGGAAAGCCAGAAAAAAACAAAAACAAAAACAAAAACAAAAACCCCAGAAGAGTCAATAAGCTCTATCCTTTTGGAAAGAATTACTGATTTGACTGAACAAATGGGCAAAATACAAAAACAGAAACAAAAACAAACAAACAAAAAAACTGGAAGGGCTGGAAAAGCAAAAGATACCTTTGGTTAAAAAGGGTGGAGAAGGTCAGAAACCAGGGGAAAAGGAAGGCAGACAGACCAAAGGGTCTTTGGAGGAAAATGTCCCAGTAGAGGACACCTCCAGAGTCACCCAGACACCTTCAGCTTTTCCAGTCACTATAAGACACGTGCCTGCGCAAAATGGTGCTGAGGGTTATGACAAAATGGCCTGGCATCCTGTAGACATGATGGATTTAAAACATTTTAAGGAATCAGTCCTCAAATACGGTATGCACTCTGCTTTTGTTAAACAAATGTTAAACAGCTTTGCCACACAGAATAGACTTGTTCCCCAAGATTGAAAAAATTTAGTTTCAGTGGTATCAGAAGCAGCACAACAGTACACTGGTTATCATGGTGGCGAACAGAGGTTGTAAGAATAAAGCAAGAAAATATGACATGGGAAATAAATATTAATAGAGAGCAATTGCTTGGTGAAGGACAATATACTAACTTAAGAGAACAAATTCAATCTGAAGATAGAGTGATTGAACAATGTTGTATTGCAGCCTTGAGAACTTGGGAGCTGGTAAAAGAACCTGGGAAAACCACTATTTCATTTACTAAAGTATTCCAAGGACCTAGGGAACCCTTCACAGAATTTTTACAGATTTTAAGATCTGCTATGGATAGGGTGTTGCCAGATTCTAACACCAAACAGGCATTCAAACTTATCATGGCTTATGAAAATAAAAATACTGAATGTAAGATGGTACTTAGACCATTAGAAGAAAGAGGAGCTCCATTAGATGACTGGGTTTAAAAAAAACACAAAAAACAAAACAAACAAACAAACAAAAAAACCAATTAACTCTCAGGAGTAGTAAAACAATATTGTGAAACAAAGCTTACAATCCTTGCCACAGTGGCTACTCTCTTGCTACTGTAAAATCTGAAGAAAGCGTCTTTCTATTTTGTTGAGATCGTCTTTGTTATCACCAAATGCAAACAGGCCTATTTTGTGCCAGCTACATGAAGGAGATATTAATTACCCTGGATGGGGAGACCTGGTGGTACTCAGAGGAAGGATAGCAGGCTATCAAGAAGAGACTTGATACCCTATGAGCATATACAGGGGGAGGAAGTCCCCCTCAGTCACAGTCATAGGGGAAGGGAGTAAGGGGAAAATGGGAAAGAGGGAGGAATGGGAGGATACAAGGGATGGGATAACCATTGAGATGTAATATGAATAAATTAATAAAATATATTTTAAAAAGAAAGCAGACTGAGCAAGACATAGGAAGCAGGCCAGGAAGAAGCCTCCATAACCTCTTTGTATAGATCTGAGGCCCAGGGACTTTCTCCCATCCACTTTGGTGTGTATATTGTTGCTGTCCTCATTTTGCTCATGTTTAGGCAGCCATGTTGGCGAGACTTTATGGGTCTAGCTTCTGACATCCGGAGTAGATTGTACTGGTTGGTTCTGTGTGTCAGCTTGACACAAGCTTGAGTTATCAAAGAAGGAGCCTTACCTGAGGACACACCTCCATGAGATCAGCTGTACAGCATTTGCTCAATTAGTGATCACTGAGGGAGGGCCCAGCCTCCTGTGAGTGGTGCCATCCCTGGCCTTATATTTCTGAGGGCTACCAAGAAGAAAATTGATACCCTATGAGCATATACAGGGGGAGGAGGTCCCCTTGAGTCACAGTCATAGTAGAGGGGAGTAAGGGGAAAATGGGAGGGAGGGAGGAATGGGAGGATACAAGGGATGGGATAACAATTGAGATATAATATGAATAAATTAATAAAATATATTTTAAAAAGAAAGCAGGCTGAGCAAGACATAGGAAGCAGGCCAGGAAGAAGCCTCCATAACCTCTGCATCAGCTCCTGCCTCCAGGGGCTGCCTTGTTTGAGTTCTTGCCCCAATAAAAACTCTAACTAGAACAAAGATATATTCCCCCCAGAAAACTCCATGATTCCCTAGCTCTTACAATCTTTCTGTTCCCTCTTTCAGAATATTCCTTGAACCTTAGATGCCGAAGATTTTTTTTTTTTTTCAGATGTATCTGTTGGGACTGGGCTCCACAATTGGGCATTTTTATTGGTTGTAATTTTCTGTAATGGTCTCAATCTGTTACAAAGAGAAGTTTCCTTGATGAGAGGTGAGGACCACATTTATATGTGGCATAAGGGCAAATCTTCACAATGTAGTTAGGGATTGTGCTGATTTGGTGAAATGGCAATTGTAGGTTCTCCAAGACCCATGAGTTCACTAGTCCTGGGTAGTTGGCTAAGTTTCCAGCACCAAGCATTTTTCTTCTTGTTGAGAAGATCTGAAATCCAGTTAGAGAGCTCTTGGTTAACACTAAGGTATGTGTGTCACTGCTGAAGCCTTAGGCTGATCATGGCATGATGGTCATCGTTATGGTTCATAGGCATCAAAACTGGGTAGGATTGTTAGTACATCCCTTCTTTGAAAGCTTGCAAGAAGCCTCTGGTGCTATGAAAACTAGTCCACTACGAGGAGGCATTCAGGCCAGTTCCAGATCAGGAGCCTGTGGACCCTGTGTCTCAAATTTATGTTGTCTTCAGCAATAGAAACTTACCCACTCCTCGGGGGAGCAACCAAGAGAAATAGCAATTGCCTGTGATATTGTGGGAATCTCTTGGACAATCTGAGTAAGCCCCGAATAGGCTTTCTTTTGCCTAATGTTGGGTTCAGCCCTGAAAACATGCATATGAGTAACATTATAGAGAATAACCAGGAAGTGCGTGTGTGTGTGTGTGTGTGTGTGTGTGTGTTTGTGTGTGTGTGTGTGTAACAATAATGAACTGAAAAAAAGTTCATTGAATAGAGTAACAGCAAAGAGGGTTGGGTATATGGGAGGGTTTAAAGGGAGGAATGGGAAGAGAGAAATAATGAAATTATAATCTTAAAAATAAAATAGACAAAAGTATATATTTGTAAAACTTTATTGGAAATCCCACTGGGTCAGGAAATTAGTAGATCGCTACTTACTTATTCTCTAAGAGTTAAAGATTACTCATGGCCTTATTTTGAATGCTGTTTTGCAAAGAAGCGCTTTGAAAATGTAATCTAGTCCCAGTGGGAAAAATAAAGCTCATATAGCTAATGAGTGGAAAATTTCCCCCAGGTATATATGTAATCACCCTAGCTTGCTCCTACTCAGTCACTGTTTTCAAAGCCACGCCAATTCCTCTGGATTATTGCACAGAACCTCCAGAGCAAGGTGCACAGGCCCTTGGGGCATAGCAGGAGTAATGTTATTATGTAGCCCCATCTCTCTTTTCCAGCTCTGCCCTCTTTGTTGCTTTTGCCTTCTTCCTCCCTTTCATAAGTTTGGTGAGTGGAGAATGTAAAAGTAATGTTATACTCCTTGCCTGAGGCTACTGTGGTTCATTTACAAAGTTGAAGGAAGAAAATTTTTATTTGACTTTATTCCAAAAAGATGATTGTTGCCAAAGGGGCTCTCTTATACTTCCCGGAGTGAGTTTAACAATAATCTCCCATCCAGTCTACGAAATCATGGTATATAGCCTTGGAGACAACAGCACTTGCCCTGGAAGCTCATGTGCTAGGCAAACAAAAATAAAAATAAATAAATAAATAAATAAAAGGATGCCTAGATTCAGGCAGAGCCAACAACCACACATGAGCATCAACTGACCCAGAACTTAGTGAGTCCTTCAGCCCCCGCAGCAGAATGGCTTTAGATCAGAAAAGCCTCATGATTAGGGTGGAGAATGCCCTCCTTTAGAGCTCTGCCCTTTCCAAAGCTTAGGAATATTTTTTAAACTTATTATATTATAATGTATTCACATTACATCCCGATTGTAATCCCCTCACTCTTATCTTCCTGTTCCCACCCTCCCTCTCTCTTCTGCCCTATTCCCCTCCCCTAGACCTCTGACAGCAGGGGGTCCTCCTCCCCCACCATCTGACCACACCCTATCAGGTCTCCTCTGGGTAGCTTTCATTCTGTTCCTCGATGCTCCCACAGGACCTCTCCACCAAGAGGCAGTGATCAAACCATGGGTACCAGAGTTTATGTCAGAGGCAGTCTCCTGCTCTCCTCTCTTTGCCACGTGGAGAATGAGTTGTCCATTGGCTACATCTGAACAGGGGCATCTAAGTTCTCTGCTTGCAATGTCCTTGGTTGGTGAATCAGTTTGTGCAGGCCTCTTGGGTCCAGTTCCACCAGCCTTGGTAGTCTCCTTGTGGAGCTCTTGACAAGCCTCCAATCCTCCTTCCATGCCCAAACAACTCGCAGCACTTTGTCCAGAGTCTGGCTGCCAGTCCCAGCATCTGTCCTGATCCCACACTGAGTGGAGCCTCTCAGAGGACATCTATGTTGGGGTAATATCCTCTTATAAGTGAGTATATACCATGCATGTCTTTCTGGGTCTGGGTTACCTTTTTTCATCTTTCTTATTCCTGGTCTCTTATTTCAGACAAACAAACAGCAAAGAAGTAAGAAAATCATCAAAAAAAGGACTTAAGTGAGCATCATCTATACTGCATCTCGTTTTCGTGAGCTGTTGGTTTTAATTATCTTAGACTTCAGTAACTTTTCTGAATAGAAACAAGAAATCTGGAGGGGAGGACTCTCTTTTGGAAAGCTTTTACTGAATAAACTGGGTTTGGCTACTCCCAGGGATGACAAGCAACACAGTAACTGACCCAGCCTGATATCAAAGCTTACCTCAGATTTACATTTTGATTTCATTAAACCTTCCATTTGCACAGACATGACTAGCGAGAAGTCTCCACCAAATATGTGGATGAAAAGAGGCCTTGATTTTGTTTTGTTTTATTTTGTTGTTTTTGTTTTGTTTTATTTTTCGAGACAAGGTTTCTCTGTGTGGCCTTGGGTGTTCTGGGACTTGCTTCGTAGACCAGGCTGGCCTCGAACTCACAGCAATCTGCCTGCCTCTGCCTCCTGAGTGCTGGGATTAAAGGAGTGCTCCACCATGCCTAGCTTTGTTTAATATTTTTATTCTTCTCAGATTTATTTAAAGCTTTCATGGTTTTATTTTATTATTTCTTTTAGTATTTCTTGACTCTATTCACCCAACCTGATCTTATCCCAGATTCTTTCCCATCTCCCTACCCCACCTATATATTTTTCTTTTATGTGTCTGCTGTGTGTCTATGTGGGATTATATGCACATAAGTGCAGTTACATTCAGAGGCCAGAAAAGGGTGTTGCCTCTGTATGTGCTCAAGTTGTAGGGAGTTATGAACCCCCGATATGGATTCTGGGAACTGAACTCAGGTCCTCTGCGAGACGAGTAAGCATTCTTTACCACTGAGCCTGAAAATAACCCGTTATCATGCCTCTTTCTGTTGGCTTGTGAACCATTTCAATTACATTGTAACTTCTCAGCAACTATTCCAGTGATTAATTTAAATCCGATTTTTCTAAACTATTTGTCTATCCAGAAGTGATCTACTATGAAATTATTCGGTGTTCTAGTTGATTTTTTTTTCACTTGACATGAGGTAGTGCTATCTGGGAAGAGGAACCTCAATTGAGAAAGTGACTCCATTGGATTGCCAGTGTGTGGAGGTATTTTCTTGATTAATAACTAATGTGGGAGGGCCCATCCTCCCTAGGTTGGTGGTCCTGGCTTGTGTAAGGAGGCAGCTGAACAAGTCATGGTAAGCAAGGCAGTGAGCAGCATGTCTTCATGACTTCAGCTTCAGTTCCTGCCTCCAGGTTCCTGCTTTAAGTTCCTGTCATCGTTTCCCTCAGTGATGGGCTGTGGACCTAAGAATTGTAAGATGAAACGAAATCTTTCTGTCTTAAGTTGCTTTTGGTCATGGTGCTTTATCACAGCAATAGAAATCCTAACCAAGACATTTATACTGCTTTATGATGGAAATTACTGATTAATTACTCTATTTCATTGCTCCAGTGAATGCTGTATCTCCCAGCACACCTTATGAAACACAGTCCTCCCTTAACCATTCAGTTGCCCCAGAATATAGCCACTCCAACATCAAAATTGCTTATTTGGTTTTTCAGAGTCACCTTCCTGATTATTTATTTTAATAACCCCTTTTTACTGTTTCAGAATTTATACATGCACACAATAGTGAATAAATGGTAAGATTATATACATACAGAAGAATTGTTTTAAAATAAACTTATTTATGATATGTTGTCAGGAAACGTTTGACTGATATAAGTGCCTATGTACACATATACACAGGATCACTTAAATTTTCTCAACTGGAAAGAGATGACTGAGACGCTTAAGGAGCCTATTCTGCAGAAAACTTTCTAGTTGATTCCCGGGACTTTGTTTTTCCATCTAAATCATAAATTTCTCCTGCCTTCTGGGAAACAGACTGTGGAAGAAGACTCTGATTTCTAAAAGACAAGGTTAAGTTCTTCAGTTACACAAGAGGTTGGAGTGGTTAACCAGACTGTCCCCTGCACCAGAGTCCTTCAGACTAATGCTGTGGCTCAGCCATCTCAGTTGCTTGCTCGATTCCTTGCTGCTGTTTCTTGTTGCACTTTTCTAAAGTGTTGCTGGTGATTTATTTGCTGAAACGCGTGACCACTAGCTTGTTTTTCTCCTGATGAATGATGTATTGCCATCTGTTATGCACAGGAGACAGGGCTGTTTTATATTATTTTTTGTTTTTATTTGCTGTTAGCAGGTACACAGTAGGGAGTGAGAAAACATCTCAGTGATGATGGATGTGTGATTGTACAACATAGAACCACGCAGTCTACTGACTACTTTTATTTTCCACGCAGAAATGTAAAGCTTATTTGTCTTTTCCTGGGGCTTCCGAGAGACATTTTCTAAGGCTAGGTAGGTTTGAGTTTATCCCCCATGGATCCACATTTTGGACAGTCGTATCATGATGTGAGAGGTGGCGGGACTTATAATGGGTGGATTGTGCAAGAATATTAGCTGTCTAAAATGATGCTTTCAAAAGAGATTCATGGCAGTTCTCTGGGATCATGTTATTATTTAAGAAAAAAACCCAACCTAAGCCTTCAGTAAGGACTTTTAAAAAGAAGTTTATTTGGTATATGGTTTTGAAGGTAGATAGACGTCTAAGACTGGTCAGGCCCATTGATTAAGCCTCAAATCAAGGTTTCATGGCAAGCAACGGCATAGCCCTAAAACCGGAGGCCAGAAGGACAGAGAAGGCTTAGGAGTTGAGTGCTAGAAATGAAAGATCGATGGTCAGAATGGTGTAAAATGGGATTCCAGAATAGGAAACCAATCCTTTCACATTTTAAGCTGTACATTCACCATCCAGGTGTTCATTTTATTATATTATAATTTATTCAGATTACATCCTGATTGTAACCTCCTCACTTGTATCTTCTTGTTCCCACATTCCCTCCTTCTTCTGCCCTATTTCCCTCCCCTAGACCTTGATGTTGGGGTCCTTCCCCCCTTCTCCCACCTGACCACAGCCTATCAGTTTTCATCTGGATAGCCTGCATCCCCTTCCTCTGTATGCTCACAAGGCCACCTAGCAAAGGGGCAGTGATCAAATTGAAGGCCCCAGAGTCAGAGGCAGTCCCTGACTCCCCCTTCTACATTCCCCACATGGAGAATGAGCTGTGAACAGGGGCTCTAGGTTCTCAGAACTTGTCTCACAGGAATGGTATGCATATTAAATGAGAATGATATAAAAGTAAAGTGTTTGGAATTAGACCTAGCCAAGATGAGGCTTTAAAATGAACACCTGGGTTGGTGCATCAGTTTGTGCAGGGCCCTTTGTGCCTTCACTTGTTATTTTAAGCAAGCATCTTTCACTTGCTTTCTCTTTCACTTGGTTTAATCTCCATAGGGATAATTGCATCCTAGTCATGTTTCTCTAAGTCTTTACTTGAGTCTTCTTAAATCCCCCATGGAATTTGGCTGTAAATAGCCCATGTTATATTGGGAAGTGGTGAATTTATCTAACTTTGCCTAATTTAATCCTTATAGCATGATCTAAACATTTGGTTGAGTGGCATGACTGACACCCCTTTGTGTATAGTCAGTTTGATTTTATTTTTCTGGTTTCAACATCCAGTTCATTTTGCAAATACATGTTGCTGTGTTTATTTTTAATACATTAAAAAAAGACAGAGTTAAACACTTATCTTCTGCATCTTCTGGAGAGACATAGTGACTTTATGTATTCATTGGTTTATGACAAACAATGTACCTTATTTAATATTTAGGCCACACAGCCAGATGAATTATTCTGGATCCAGTCTAGAAGTTTGGAGTGTGCAAAGACCAAGATAAATTTCTTGTACTTTATTCTTTTCAGGTAAAGCCAGTGCCATGGTATATAAGAATGACTCCAGAGGACCCGCTAACACATTGCTGTGTGTGGCGAACTCTCACTTCATTCTTGAGAAATTCTTATTAGGAAATAGCTAAGCAAGAAGTCTTTCTGTGCACTGGAGGTAGGCTCAAGACTGCTTGGAATGAAATCCCAAGGTCATAGAATTCAAAGTTTGGTCTATAATAGATCATACTGGTAGAGTACCTACAGGCTTTTATTTACCTTCCTGAATACATACACACACACACACACACACACACACACACACACACACACACACGTTTTTTTCCTGAAAGGTAAAGTTTTGCCATCCCTAGCTTGATTGAATAACACCCTGTGAGATACCATGTTTCTTTCCTTGATTTGGGAATTATAATCAATCCTATGCTTGAAGCCTTTCTCTCTCTGCATCTTCCTGTCTATGGGGAAAACGATTTATACAGGTCTTAAATAGTATCCAGTGGTGCTCATCCTCATTGAGGGAGTTGTGCTTCCAAGCCTTATGCTCTCCCCACCTCTGTCATTGTCACTGTCTCTGTCACTGTCTGTCTCTCTGTCTCTGTCTCTTTCTGTGTCTCTGTTTCTCTGGATATCTGTGTCTGTCTTTCTTTCTGTCTGTCTGTCTCTCTCTCTCTCTTTCTCTCTCTCCCTGTCTCTCCCCTCCCTTCCTCCCTCCCTCCCCCATGCCTCCTGTATGTGTACAATTTGCTTAGGATAGCAGACATTTTCAGATGTTGATCTTTAAGGGCTATTCATCTTTTTTCCCCTTATTTATTTGTTTTTTCTTTTCCTTTGAGCCAAGGCCCCTCACTGGCCTCATCTCTTCAGATTCTGCTTTACTGACTGACCAGTAAGTCATAGGAATCTTGCTGTCTCTGTATTCAAAATCTGGGATTACAAGTGTGTTTCACATGAGTACTGGAATCAAAATTACTTTACGGACTGAGCAATCTTTCTAGCCCATGATCCTTTCTTTTGAGTGTCTTTTAGATTATGCTTTCTCTGTTTAAAACAAAATAAGAAAATTGTTGCTCTTCTTAATCACATGTATTCTCCACCAGTTACCCCAATACTTTCCTAGAGTGTAAAGTCATTTTCTCTGCTAGAATCTAATTTTTTTGTTCCTCCAGCAATGATTAAAATCATCATTCTTTTAAAAATTTTACAATACACTCATCAAGCTGTGTCCTCCCAAAAGGCCACCATCACCTGCACAATTTATTTCTGAGAAATTAATTTTAGGTCCCTTAGATAGAACAGGAGAACAGGTCTTTGATAATGGACTTGGAACAGGTACACACAGACTCCATACTCTCCCTGAATATCAATACAGCCAATTATTTCTTCTAAAGCTCATGTTTCCTCCAAGCTCTGACTTACACACACACACACACACACACACACACACACACACACACTCTCTCTCTCTCTCTCTCTCTCTCTCTGCCTCCCTCCCTCCCTCCCACCTCCCTCTTCTTCCCACCCTCTAAGCCTCTTTTTCTTTCAGTTATCTCTGATTCACTGGTCCCAGCCTAAATTACACTTCCTCACTTTCCTTTCTAGCCCAAGGGATGGGTCCAGTGTTATCCAGCCTTCCAATGTGTTGCAGGATTTACTCTGTTTGTGTAAAGGTAGGAAAGATAGCCTTGCTTTGAGACTTGCTGGTCTCTTGCCTTGTTTCCTAAATGACTCTAAATTCCCTGAAGGCAGAGACTGACTTATTCACTATTTTTACCTCCAGACTCTCAGTGCAGTTTATTACATGGTTAAATACTTCCCTATCATGTTAATGAGGACACTGAAAATCAACATGTAAGTGTGCTCATCATGTACACATTGTTGTCAGAGCCTAAGCTGCAAGAGTTTATGCAGCCTGTTATCTATGTTCGCTTATTGCTTCACAGTAAATGATCATATAATTTAGTACCTTAAAGCAGCCATTTATTTTTACTTACAATTTGAACCTTAAGGTTGAATCTGGAGGATCAAGTCCAAAATAGTGACTCCCCTGGTGCTTGGTGTCTTGGCATTCCTGTTCTTACGTACCATGCCATCCTTCAGAACTGGAATTTATGTGGCTAAAGTTTATCAAAGCCAGGTAGAATCTCTTTCCACTGCAAATAATCTTCTACTAGGAACTCCAGACCAGGTAAAAGCTATGTTCAAACAGCATTGAGCTACTTATGCTGTCTCACAACAATCAAAGAAATTACAGGGCTCATTAAGATGTAAGGTGTTGGAGAAAGAGACTCTGTTGTTAATGGATGTGTGGCAAAGCCTCGTTGCATACAAGGCTCCCAAAAGGGAAATGCTGTTGTACCATCTGCCACTAGATGTATAGGGACAGTTTAACTACGAAGAGAACATTTCACCATTTGTTGAACATATTTTATTTACATCTGTAGCATTGTGTTCACTGTACAAGTACTAGGCCATGCTCCTTACTTACAGGTTGCTGACTTTCTAGCGGGCCATGTGAAGAAATTGACTTCTCAGTCAATTTGTGCTAAGCCACCTAGATACTTGGTGGCTTTAAAAATAACTTTATTTCTTTGACTAAATTCTATAGACAGTTGATTTAGCCTTGTCTCTGTCCATTGTCCTACACCCAGTTGTGCTTGCTTCTGAGTCACTTGTCAGTTTTTTAGTTGTTTTGGTGATCCTGGCTGTATTCTCCATTTTTTTTCAGGGTTAGAGAATGGTGGTCTAGTTCTTTCCTGATCTAAAATAACATAGGTGTCCTCTATGAAATCTCTTCTTCAACAGAGGGAGAGCTCTCACTTGTTCTCATGGCAAGAAGTGATGTCTAAGAGCACTAGACTGAGGAATCAGAAGCAGCAAAATGTCACTTCTGCCTAATTTTATTGGATAATCAAGTCACAAGGACAACCTAGAGGCCAGAAGTTGTGGTATCCCAGGTTTTGGTGCGTGAAGGTGCTAAGTAACACTGCAAAGGAAGGTTATATCGGAAAATAATGCATTTGGCCACTAATGAACCCCATCTATGAAATATAGCAAGCATATCAAGAGAATGATGTGGAACACACAGAACAGAGAAACGCAGAGGGTGTGGAGCGATGGAAGAAGCCTGAGAGGAGATCAGGAAAAGGTTCAGATAGTGTTGATTTGAGGGAGGGTAGGTATCTAAGCTTGACCAGTGAAGGAAATAGCTACTGATTTACGAAAATGTCTCTGATGGAGCTGGAGAGATGGCTCAAGAGTTAGGAGTGCATGCTACTCTTATAGAGGACCTGGCTACTCTTATAGAGGCCCCGACTTTAGTTCCCAGAGCCCAACTTCAGGAGATCTGACACCCTCTGTGGCAGTTTGAAAGAGACTATCCCCAATAGGCTCATGTATTTGAACATTTGGTTTCAGGTAGGAGCATTGTTTGGGAAGGTTTAGGAGGTGTGGCCTTGCTGGAGGAATATGCCATGCCCACAGCCCAGGTAAGGAAGTCAGAACAGAGGGACCCAGATCAGTCTTCTTTGTTGTCACATTTCACACAAATGAAGACTTGGAATTGGAAAGAGCTGCTCCTATATAATAATTATTTTTGTTAGGTCTGCCACAAAAATAAATCCACAACAGCATGCCTTATATGCCAGATTTATTTTTCAGTTCTTGAATCTAAGATCAAGCTATCAGAAAGACTGCTTTCTCCAAGAGTCTGGCTCATTGGCTTGTATATAGCCATCTGCCCACATATGACCTTCCCCAAAGTGTATGCCTGTGTTTTAATGGTCTCGTCTGTAAACTTAGCCATATAAGATTTGGGCCCACTCTAATATATTTTTATAAACACTTTATATCAAAATTCAGTCACATTAGAAAAACTGCAGGTTGGGGCTTCAATGTATGAATCTGTAGAGGAGCAGAATTCAGTCCATAAAACTTTGTTCACATAAGGTCAAAGGTATATCTGGAAAGTCAGATTTTTTCTGAGATTTCAGCTCTTGGCTAAATAATGCTTCCTTTTGTTTGGCCTCCTGTTACTTCTAACAAGGATGCTTGCTCTTAGTGGTGGAGTCAGTTACCCTGTACTCTGCATGTCTCATTCCCTAATTCTTTGATGATGCCTCCAAAGTCAATAAAAAGATGCTGGAAACAGAGAGCCCCTGGGAAAATGACAACCTGGCACACAAACAGACCCATGAGCTATTGGCACATGTCAGGATATTATCTTTAAATGAGTTGGGGAAATTAATATTTCTCACTTACTATGATTGCCCATATTGTCTGCTCTGAGAATCATCAGGACCAGAGCCATTATTGATAATATTTTTTTAATTAAAAGGAAAATAACTTCTTGTGATTAATATGCTTCTTTGGGGAATTGATCTTGCATCTCATAAATCTAAATAGCATGCTCACCTACGAGCTCCCCCCCCCCCTTACAGATCTGCAATCTGAGAAGAGAAGCTCATGAAATGAGGCAAACCCTCCCTGAGGAAGACTAAGGGAAGGAGACAAGAGGCAAGACTCCATGGGGTTACTGAGATCTCAGCAAGGGCACATTTCTTTTCTTTTTGGTCTTCAAGACAGCAGATAGCAATCAGGAAAGCACTGGTGGGAAATACTGGGTATTTTACTTGTCTTAGGTCACTGAAAGATGTCTGATATCTTGTTTTTTCCACCTGCAAGTTGATCTAGGTAAGCATCTGTTTCAAAAGGAGAATTTGAGCAGAAGTAGGTATCTAAATTCTGTACTCACATTCTCTAGCATAAATTCTTCAGATGTCATTTTCTTTTCTTTTTGTCCTTAAAAGTATTTATTTATTCTGAGAATTTCATTACACACACACACACACACACACCACACACACACACACACACACACACACACACA
>OU015747.1:25745484-25764604 GCA_907169655.1 Acomys percivali | reverse complement strand
AGACACACACACACAGACACACACACACAGACACACACACACACACAACATCTGATTTGTGTTTGCCAATTGCCTTTCAGCATGGGCCCTGCCCTGGCATGTGATCAATGTCATTCCCTTAAAGAAAACAATGAAGAAAACTGCTTTCCCTCACTCAGCAGGTATCAGTTACAAATAGCTACTTGGGCTAGGAGTGGGAATTTGTGCCCATTTTCCTTCCCCCCTGAGTGGCTTAAGATTGTGCATGTCTTCTACATGTAATCACACTCTTTGTGAATTCATATGTTCATCAATTCCATCATTAGATTACTCTTTCTCCTTGGAGTCCTCCATCACTCCAGCTTTTACAATCTTTCCATTTTCTCTTCTACATGGACTCTGGAGTTTTGAGGGTCATGTATGACACTGAAATCTCATTTACAGCTGAGTTCCTCAAAGTCTCTCACTCTCTACACACTGTCCAGTTGTGAACATCCCATTTACTTGACATCAAGTTGATTTTAACTTCTCTGTTTTTCTTTCCCTATTCTAGAAAATAGTGGTAAGGAAAGGACCCTTCTCTTAGGGCAGTAAAGAGGACTAAATATGTGAACATGTCAGGTGCTATATAGTAAACACGGAACAGACATTTGTTCTTACAAGCCGGATTTTGCACACACAATGCTTTCTGTAATGGATGGAAGTAAAAGAGAAATTGGCATAATGTTACCCAGACTTTGTTATCAGACATTGAAAATTGGAAAGTCAGTGAGAGGGTGGAAATTGTCAAAGCACAGAGCAAGTTATCAGCAAAGGTGAGGGTGGGATATAGGGCTTGACCCAGTTCTTAAATTCTTCATCTTATTTTATTTTAGATGCCTGTTTGTTTTCTAATGAGAGAGGGAGTAGATTTGGGTGGGTGAGGATATGGGATGATCTGGGAGGAGTTGGGAGAGGACTGTAATCAGAATATATTGTATGAAAAAAATCTATTTTCAATAAAATAATAGAATTCCTCACAAAAGTGGGTGACATTGAAACACCCATCTCAATCCAGAAACAAAGCTGTTTACTGCAGTGGAGCTAAGCAGCCGCAGAGTGGTCCCACCCACCCACCAAAACATTTTACTTCCTATGGAACCCTAGGTAGCCTTGTTTCACAAATGAAGACAATGAGGCTCATACAGTCAAAGTAACAGACAGATTGAATACTATATAAAGAGAAAACAGCACCTCAGATGATGTCAAATCTACCTCAAATATACTTAGACTCTGGTTGCTTATTAAAGGAAAAAGTCTCTCTTCCTGTCTTGCCTCCATTTCCAGGGCTCCTCAGCCACTCTGTAGATGCTCCAAAGACTGATGTTGCCTCTTCTTCATCTATCTCTTGAGGTTATGATGACTGATGGATATGTCAAATGCTGATTCTTCCCCTTGTCTTTCACCCTTCCTCCAGATTCGTAGACACTGCCTTAGTGTTCTATTGTTATGAGGGAGACACCATGACCACGACCATGGCAATTCTTATAAAGGAAAGCCTTTAATTGGGGCTTGCTTAGCGTTTCAGAGGTTTAGTCTATTGTCATCATGGCGGGGAGCATAGCAGCACATAGGCAGACATGGTGCTGGAGAAATAGATGAGCATTCTACAGCCATATCTGCAGGCAGCAGGAAGAGAGAGAATGGGATAGGCTGGGGCTTTTGAAACCCCAAAGCATACTCTTAATGACACAATTCTCCACCAAGGCCACACCTCCTAATCCCTGTCAAACAGTGCCACTCCCCAATGATCAAGCATTCAAATATATAAGCCTATGGGGGCAATTTCTTATTCAAACCAACTCATATACTCAGGACATTTTCCATTGTGCCTTTTCCTCTGGCTGATGACTGTTTCATTTATATCACAGACTACCATATACATTGATGACTAAGTCTATTATAAGCACTTGATAGCTGTGTGATGCATAATAGACAGGACTGTGGACATATGTGTGTGTGTGTGTGCGCGTGCATGTGTGCATGCGTGTGCATGTGTGTGTGTGTGTGTGTGTGTGTGTGTGTCTGTGTGGAAACTGAGGTCTAAGGGAACAAATCCAGTATCTACTTTGTGTCAGGGATTATTTACATAAATTAACATGACTCTGGGTGTTACCCAGCCATTACTTTCTCCATGTGATGATGGAACAAGTGAAAACCCCTTTGATCGTGCAAGGTCTTTTGAAGAAAGAAGCTCAGATTAAAACAGATTACATTAGAAATACTCATGAGTTTGTTTCTGACTCATCTGGCATGCCTAAAAAAACACAAATGTGAAGACTTGCATAGTGGTAATTCATACTTGTAATTCTAACAGTTAGGAGGTAGAGAGGCAGGAGAATCTGGAGTTCAAGGTCATCTGTAGCTGATGGAGAGATTGAAGCCAGCCTCCATTACATGAGGCCCTGGTCTCAAAACAATAACAAAAAATGCATCCTGTCAGTGATATTGAAGCCCCTGTGCTTCTCTCCAAGTGAATCAATACTTGACTTACTTTCTCCTGAGAAGTCATGAACCCTCAGTCACAGAAGCTTCTTGTGGAGAATTACCCAAATGCCAGCATCTAGCTTGGGGTCAACAATCTTATATCAGAGAAAAATTTCCTTCTTTTACTTTTCACCTTACATGGATTATAGACCCTTTGATTTGACAGGACACCTGGAAACTGTCTCAACAAATGCTCTTTGTTTACAGGAGGGAAGTGAGGCACAGAGATGCTGAGTGAGTCAGAGTGTCACACAGCTAATTATGCCTAAATGGCAGAATCAAAAGCCAGAGTGTTTGGATTAATAAAGAGATCCCATGAGCTCCAGAGAAGGAAAACCTTCCCATCAGTGTGAATATAATTATTCAGCTGGATTAAGATTCAGAGGAACTGGGGACTACACCAGGTAGTTCATATATCAGATGAGAAGAGAGTCAAGTATGAGCTCATGCATGCTCTGGGGACAGGGCAGAGTTGAAATAAATGGTCTATAAGATCTTTTCTTCCACCATCTTTGTAATTGATGGCTGCAAAACGGATTAATGTAACATCACTCTAAAATTATGGTAGATGCCATAATCCCTGCATAACAGGTAAAGAAAGAAAGACTTTGAGAACTGAACTTTCCATCATCATGTCCTGTCCATTGGAGGCATCTGCACTGGTTCCTTCACGCAGCAGTGCCTCCCTAAGTGGACCTGCCTTCCAACCCATGTGCTGGGTTCTATGTCAGCACTATGTTAACATTTTTATTCACTGTCACATGCTCTGTAAGAGTATTTGTATGTATATGTGCCTGTTTGCGTTAGAAAGAGAGAACATGAAAACAAGGGTATAGGGTTCATTGGCAATTATTATTTGGAGTAAGACTCATTGGTTTACTTTACAAGCTCTGGTATTTGTATTCTGAGTGTTGCTTAACATGTTGGCATCTGTGACAATGTGTCTCTGTTATTGTACACATGGAAGGCTAAAGGAAGTATATAACATATCGTCACCATTACCTCCTTTGCATTTCCCAGTGCATTCTCTCACCATTGTGGGCTTTCCCTAGCACTGTCCTGCTTGCATCCCTCAGGGTCCTGCCACTCACTCCACTTGCACATTACTACCCCAAGAATCAGCATCTTGCTATCCCCCAACACATATATACAGGAAACATGTATGCATACAATTACTAATCTTCCAACAATATTGTTCAATATGCTACTTTCATGGTAGCTCATATAAGAAATCATTTTCACAATTTAGTAGCAAGATAAAAATTTAATTTTTCCCCTTGAGAAATTTGACCACATTTATTTTGCTTATGAGGAGAATTACATTAAAGTTCCTTTTTGCCTTTAGCTGCAGGGACATGCACGGCCAAATCTCACACATAATTAAAGCACTGTTATTATCACTTCTGGTGCAAATGTCTACTATCTCCACTTTTCCATAGGTCTGAGATATTTATGACTAGAATATATTAGGATTGTCATTGCTTTATAAGTTACCCTCAAAGTATTTGAAAAAGTGGCAAAAATATAAGTCAAGTGAATAAACCCAGAAGTGTGATGACCTCTGCTCAGCAGACATCAAGTAGAAGTGGTCAAGTGAAGTGGGTGGAGCCAAAACCTGGATAGCTGCATGGAGAGGCAGGGCATCTGCTTGTGTCTGCTGTGTGCTCTTCATTCCAGGGGAGTGAGGGAGTGCTGGAGATTTTTGGATTTGTGGTGAGTTAGGAGGAGAGACAGGAAGGCACAGAGGAGAATCTATAGATTGACTATCTAAGAATCTATTTAAAATATATTTGAAAGGTATATGTAAGCTACAGCCAACTACCCTGCTCAGAAATCAGAACCTGTGAACATTGGGCTGTCTTTGGGTTCCCAGGGCTTTGCTGTTGATTTTATTGCTTAATTTTGCAGTCCCCCTTCCTCCTTAGCATCACAGAATTTTACAGCCAGATGGAAGTCTATATCAGAGATTAAGTACCTGGATTCTTAGAGCAGTAATGATGGATGTGCCTTATAATATGTTTCCTTGTGATGTTATACATAAATTTACATCTCCTTAAGTCCAGCGTTTCTTTGACTCCAAAAGAGGTATGTAGTACAGAACCTTCCTTCCTACTTCCTAAGTGAAAGGTTAATCAGAGGATAGCTCCACACTTAGGGGCATGAAACATGAATCCCTTCACAGAGAACATAATTTTCCCAAGGGAACAGTCCAAGTTGATGTTATAGTTGAAAAAATGAATTATACCTGTTTCCTACTTCATTGTTTAAAAATATTTATTTATTTATTTACTTGTTTATTTATGTGTAGGTATATTTGAATCTGTGTGTAAACACTTGAATCTATGGGTGGATCCTTGCTGAGTCCCCCACAAGCGAGTCTTTTGTATTCCTTGGAGCTAGAATTATAGATGATATGTCTCTCTCTCCTCCAGCCACCAAATTGCACACACACACACACACACACACACACACACACACACACACACGCAGAGGAGAGAGACGGGGTGTAAGCGAAGTGTGGGGAGAGTTGATGTATGAACTATGATGAGGTAATAAAATACCTCATTCCCTCCGGTAATGTGGTAAGTGAGCACTGCAATGGTTGAGGATGTTTAAAAAAAAGAGTTAAATATTTAGAAGCCTATGCCTACCACCTGAATGAAGAATGGAGTGACAAGGAAGAAACTATAGGCTAAGAGACCAGCTAAAAAGCCCTGGGAACTAAAGATCCCAATAAGGGTGAAGAACAGTGATGGAGTTAGACAGGGCCATTTATGGGTGTTGTTGTAATGGTACCATCTTATTTTCAAATACTGGATAAAGGGAAGATAGATGCCTATTGTCTATCTCAAGAGACAGGGAGAGGTGATCATCAGCTTGACAGAGCAATGAAATACCCACCTATTCTTGCACAACACTACCTCTAGGTCTGAGTATGGTCATATTTGTAGAGTAGATAAGAGCTGCAGTTATAGTACTGAGTAATGTAGATAGCCCTCACCAATGTAGGTGCCATCACACAGCTGGTAAGGGTCTGAATAATAGAGGCAGAGGAGTTGTTCATCTGAACAAAGAAGCTAGCATATTAGCTTGGACTCCTAGTATTGTCAGTTTTCTGAGGCACTCAGGATGGGATTAGAACCCAAACTGCCAGCCCTTTGATTTTAATGTTTGTGTTACACAGCAGACCTTCCAGGTGAGAAGGCAGATCACAATCCCATGTAAGCTAATACCTTACACTAGATAAAGGTATCTATAACATAATAGTATTATATACAATATTCATATATAAAATATTGATTATATGCAGTATTCATTATTCGTATATATTTGTCCTATTTATGTACACATGCATATACGTATGTATATACGTAAATACACACACACACACATTGGATTAATCTACCAAAATTGCTGATAATTTTCCTCTTGAGACCTCTGATAAATACACAACTATTCTGGTCACTTGCATCAGTAGGTAACTTTCTGTGTATGACTGAATATCATTGCCCTATCATCTTTTAGCCCTTACAACCTCACACTCACATTGTGTGTGGAGACAGGGAGGGTAAGAAAGGTAGGACATATTTTTTTCCAACCTAGCTGCTGTACACATTTAACTGACAAGAATCAGTCAAATGACCTGTATGCAATGGTAGGATTTGTTAGGAAGCATAGCCACACTGAAGAGCAGCTTGCCAGTTATAATATGAGATTCTGAATGAAAAGGGCTTGTCTGAGAAACTATGAGTTTGCAAATGAGAGTGTCTGTGCTGGAATTTCATCACTTGGATGCAGAAAAGCATGAAAAAGATTTCTTTTGGCTCACAAATCCAGAGGTGTCGATCATTCCTGGTTGGAGGAGGCATCCAAAGACTATAACAAGAGGCAAGATAAGATCCAGCCTCCTAAGGACACATCCTCAGCAGTCTATTTTCTCCAATTAGGCACCATCTTTCAGGAATACCTTCATATGTAGAACCAATCCATCAAGTGATTCGTGACTTATGGGGTCAGAGTGTCTATGGTTTAATACTCTCTAGAAATACACCCCAGACACCTCACAAAGTGTGCTTCTCTAAGGTACATACCTCATAATCTAGTGAAGTTTGCCATGATATTAGCCATAACAGAGAAGAAGGAGATCAGAAACATTTTATGGTGTCCTTTTCTTATTTGAAGGTGTGATCATTGCCCTCAGTTGAAATAAACATAAAATAAAATCGATTGCTCAGATTGATGGACATGGCTTTCTGAAAACAGACAACTATCTTAATTGTTCCAATGAGCATGACAGGATAGACTTACCCAGGGGAGCCTTTGTGAATAGAGATTTGAGTCCCAGAGACCTAATAGATGATCAGAACCATAGTGCTCTCTGGAAGCATTGTGTTTATTGAGTTCCTTTTCAGGGTCAGTACAAGGATACCAAGTTGGTTAAAACCAGCAGGAGGACCATGAACTTTTGCTGTGCAGTATGGCTGGCAACCCATATTGCCTGTGACTAATTCCACAGCACCATGGAAGGATTGAAAATTTTCATCATTGAGCACAAAGCTTAAAATATTTATGATCTGACTTTTATAGAAAAGGTTTGCACCCCACTGCTCTCCTAGAAAGCAGGTTCCTTTTAATCTTTTTGGATTTTCACCCCAAATTTTCTTTTCTATTCTGTAAACTCCTACTCATATTAAAATGTTGTACTCTCAATGCAGTCACTTTTTAATAGGCTTCTTTGATTCTTTGTTGTTATTTGATCCATGTCTTTGTTAGCTACCTTTGTAGACCCCCTGACCCTTCATTTCACGATGCAGATCATGGTTGTTTTAATCATTCATGAGCATTCTCTTGGTGCATATTTAACCAGCATCTTCTTTTCTTAGGAGTGTAGTTCTGAGTTATGTTCTGGGTGCTATTCTTAACACTTATGCATATGTTATCTCACTTAATGGTCTCAACAAGAATATGTTGTAGATGTGTTACTATCTCCAATGTCTCGGCGAAGGACTAGGGATATAGAGAGGTTAAATAGCCTCAAGGCCACTTAGACATAGCAACAGAATCTGGGTTTGAACCAGGATAATTTGGCATTAAGTTCTGTAACTCATGGACTCTAAAATACATTTGGTGGGTGATGAATTTCACAGTACTAAGGGCCCGTGATATTTCAGGGGGATGACCAGAGCACTGTGTAGATGGACATGACTAGGCATATGTCATTTTAGGTGGGATCACAGGAAACATTTTGAACTCAACTCAAGGCCATAAAATAAGAAGCAGAAGCACACATACATTTTCTTTCTCATCACCACCGGCTGTAGCTGAGAGGTTGCCTCCTGAAATGCCTTGCATACCATCTCAAGGATGAAACCCTGTTTTTCTGATCTGTGTATTTGTCATCCTATCTGCTCAAAGAAATTCTTTCCTTTCACCCCTTTCCTGCCTGTGGAAGTCTATTAAGTCTCAGGAAGTGCCAGAGAAGTGAAACTACAACCTGTGTAGAAATGGAGCCCTAAACCCCAGGAGATTCACCTATCATAGAACTAAAAGGCTCCCTGGCTTCCAGCTAGTTTCTCACTAGAGCAATTTTGTGAAGTCAGCACAGTGTGGCCATGAAGGTACACTATATTTTATTTTCCAATCAAATAAAGTGCCATCAAGGATTACTTAAATGGCTCAATGTCAACATCTCTTCCTAAGTAAGTTATGTATGAAATTCTCCAGTATGTGATCCTCTCATTCGATATTCTTGTTTAGAGTGACCTCAAAAAGGTGTCATCACTCCCAGCTCTTGGGTCGTGTTCTTCTGGCAGAAAGTCAGCCTTTATTTTTAGATGCACAACATGCCCTTCATCTATGTGTTAGCTATCTATGGTTTCAGTTAATGACTGCCAAATGTGCCCAAATATATTAAATGGAAGGCAAAAAACTCATAAGTTCTAAGTTATGAGCACTCTGACTCTGCATAGCACGATAGAATCTTGTACCTAACTTCTCTGTGCCACCCTATATGTGAACAATTGTCTAATGTTTCAATGCTGTGTATGCAACCCACATTGATGCTGTCAAGTCATCTTTAATATTAGGTACTCGAGTGAAGAGTCACATGCTTATGTTCAAACAACTCTTATTTTACTTAATAATGTCCCAAAGCACAATATCAGTGAAGTTGTCAATTTGGATATGGTAAAAAGAGAAATAGTAAATTACTCCCTTTATGGAAAGATGAAATTGAAGTAAGAGTTTGAGAGAAAACTAAGTAAGTGAATCAGCAAGTAAATAGGGAGAAAGAGAAACATTCACATGACTTCCATGACATTCATATGACTTCCATATAACAGCATATTTCAAAGATACATATTGTGGTTATTCTGTTTTATTGTCCATTACTGTTACTTTCGTATGCCTTACATGTTAAACTACACTATAGATAGTGCAGATAGCAAGTATGGTAGTCAGTCAGCTTTGTACCATTCTAATAAAATTCCTCATACAACAAAATTTAAAAAGAAAGTTTATAGCCAGGCATGGTGGCACAGGCCTTAAATCTTAGCACTCGGGAGTGAGTTTGAGGCCAGACTGGTCTACCAAGTGAGTACAGGACAGCCAACGGTACACTGAGAAATCCTGTCTTGAAAAATAAAAAATTAAAATTAAAAAGAAAGAAAGAAAGAAGAGAGAAAGAAAGAATGAATTTTTGCTTGGTCTTACTGACTTCACTCCATGGTAACTTGGCTCTTTTGCTTTTGGGCCCTGGGTGAAGAAGAAGGTCATGGTGGGAGTAAGTGGTGGATGCAATGTCTTCTGGTGGTAGGGAAGCAACAAAAATGGAAGGATTGATCCTCCATTATCCTCCCCAGCGTATGTCTCCAGTGACTTAAGATCTGTCCACTAAGGTGCATCCTAAAGTTTCTACTTCCTCATTGTGATGTAGTCTGGTCACCAATCATTGAATATGTTAGATTACATCTTGGACACGCCCCATAAAGATAAGGAGGGACCACTATATGTGCACTCTTGTGACTCAATATTGAATTAGCCACCATCCAGCTCATGGATACCATATCAAGTGGGCAGGGTTCCTCAGGCGTTTGCTTTCTAGTATTCCTGCTCTCTCATTTGCAGAGTACCAGTGTAATTTTGTGCTTATTTCATACTGACCAGAGCCTGGGAGACCAGGAAAATAAGTTCTGACTGCTTTAGCACATGCAGCACTACCCTTCTGGTTGCCATCATCTCTAGCTTTTCAAAATCATGTAGCTTTTATCAGAAAACCCTTACTGGTACCCATTAGGAACATTTCTCTGAATTGACAACTTGAGACAGCAGCTACAGAAGCATAAATTTTGACAATCCACCTGTCATCTAGAACAAAGTTGGCTAAAGACAGTGCCACTGCAATAAGATTGCTTTCTCTCTTTAACCATCAGACCTGAAGAGGCTCTGATCTCATAGTGTCTCCTATATATTATATGGACTTACCTTTTGGCAGGAATGTGTGACTTCCTCAAGACTAGGTAGGAGAAAAAGAACTATATAGCCATAGAGCCCATCTGCATGTATATTTGGAAGCATCTAAATCTGGGCCCAGTAATTAATTATACATCCATTTATAAATAGTAACAGAACATTTTTTTTAACCAAATCCCATGGCTCTGTATTTGAAATTGAAATCTCTCAAAACTTTGGGTATAACCATACCTATGTTTATCTGTTTGGGTATGAAAACCAAGATTTTAAGGGAATCTTAAATAAAAGCATAAATTAGCACCCCATATTCATATTTTTAAGACATTTGAGGAATTATTATATATTAGATTATACACACATTGTTGATTCTGTTATTTAGATGATTATGATATTATTCAAATAACACTGTAAAGCTTAATATTATGCTACCTTCACCAGGCTAAAAAAAACCCCAGATAACTGGTAAAAAGAAAACTATTTCTCTGTGTGTCTGTGAGGGTGCATGAGGGTGAGATGAGCATTTTGATTAGTAGTTGTTAATGATCAAACCTCATCAGTGAGGGTGGACATCATTCGATCTTGACATCTGAAAAAGAACAAGAAGTAGAGAAAGGAGGGATTCATCCTTTTGGAGCTTGAACATCTATCATATTTTCCCACTGGACAATAGAGGTCTCAAATATCTGATATCTACACTTTGAAACTCTATATGTTTCTCCTTACCCTCTCTATGCCCAGTTGAGTGATGCTACCAGATTTCCTGGGCTATAGTCATAATAGAATATCTCAGACTCTAAATCAAGTGAATTGGCTCATAATAAATTTTCTTTTACATACTTATGCCCCACTTACAGACTATATATTTGCTATTTGGTTTATTTTTGTGAAATCTGTATAATCCAAATATCATCATTGTCTAAATAAGAACTAAGTGATAAAAAAGAAAATAATCTATCTAATGGACAGGAAATAATTTAAACAATTTTCCATTTCCTCTCAAGGTAGAGTGAAAAGAGGTTTCCAGGCATCATTTATAATTTAGATATTATGTTTAACATCAGCATCACTCCATATCCAACTACAGAGATACTTTATTATTTGTGTTTCTTGCCTAGTCTATTCAAAATAGAATAGCTTAGATGTTCATTGAGTGATAACTGGATAATGAAAATGTGGTAAAAATACACCATGGTATTTTTATTCAGTTATGAAGAAAATTGAAGTATATAATGTGCAGGTGAATGAATGGAGTTGGAAATTTTTTACTGAGATAGCCCGGACCAAGAGGGACAAATGTGGATCATACCATGAAGTCTGTAAGTCTGTTTGTTTAACTTGGAATACCTTTAGAAACCACGAAACTAGAAAATAGTCATTGGGGTGAGGAAGGAAGATAGATCTTAAATATGCTGAACATTTTTTTTCATTTATAGAAGTTACACAAAGGCAGCAATGGTATCTGGTTTGTCCACAGTTCTTGAATGAGTTTGTACTTAATAGAAATCTGTAGACCGAATGATGTGAAAACTCATCATGTGCAGCCATAGAGAATCTATTTCTCTTCAGGTAAACTGTAAAGAGTATATTTCTCGATGTCTGTAATGGAAAGGGCAACAGCCTCAAAATCCCCCCAAACATTAGCAGTTCTGCCTAATATTTAATTTAGAAATTAAATATCCCTCTGTGTATAGCACAAACAAAGGTATTCTTACTTAATCCAACTTGGGGAAGTCTATATTTTAAAATATAAAACATTCATGTGAGGGGCTGGAGCAATTGCTCAGAGTTGCAGACAACAGGAGTTCAGTTCCCTCCATCTGCATCTGGCAGTCGCCAACCATTTGTAAGTCCACTTCCAGGGGATCTAACGCTGTCTTCTTGCTTTGTATATATTTGCATGTACATAGTGCCTACAAAATTGTGAAAGTCTACAAAAAAATAAGTGATTAAAGTTCTGCTAATGACAATTCTATGGATCTGGGGGTGGCTATCCATAGAAAGTTATTGAGCACTGTTTCCAAGAAAAGAAATAAGTTATTTTTTCAAACCACAAGGCAAAGGGAGCAAAAAGCCAGACATGAGTACAAGTCATTGCTGTGGCTAACTTGGAAAGAGACAGGCAAGGAAGAGAAGAGAGGCTGGACAGCCTGCCTTCCAGAATTTCAGCCGACTCTGGAATGTGTTTGCTTTCTCTTACCGTTTTGCGACCTGACAGTGAAGTGATTAGGAGGACAGTGTCCAGATACTGAGTCCCATAAAGGAAGTGATTGGGAAATGTGGGATTGTGTCATTTCAATATAAAACACAAGTTCAGGAGCAAGCTATCCATCAGTTCTTGATTCCTAAAGCCAGCCAGACTATCCAGAGTCAACAAAGACCAGATGTCAAAACATAAAATATGGGAAATAGAAGCACATAATTGTTACATGTTTATGAGTGGCCTAGATGATACAAAGAAGAAAATCATGGAATGTAGACAGTATACATTTTCCAATCTCCTTAACTCTGATTCTCTAAGCAAATTTTCCCTTTAATGCATATTTGAAAATCCCCTTGCTCAAGAACTTTGCTATTCATGATTTCTTTTAATAGCATTATTTCAAAGCCAGACTTGGACAATCTGAAACCAAAAGGATAGATAGATACTTTATTGATTTCTATAGTGGTAATAGATGCAGAAAGCTCTGACTCAATTTGGGATTTTCTTTCCTCAATTATTTTCTGTTTTTTTCTGCATCTGGCTTCAGTCTTTCCTATTACAAATGGATTTCTTCCAAAGAATGCCATCATATATTCTAGAAATATCTGAGCTCACAAGCTTACACTTTCAGAATCTGAAGAAGAATGCTTTCTCTATTGTGGACAGTAATTGTTCTGTCCTGGGGCATCATTCTACTTTGTACACCAAGTCTACTCATTTGAAATGTAAGGTACTGTCATGGCTCCATCTTAGATCATGTGCTGAAGACCATGGAAGCAGATTGGTCACCAGAAATAAAAAGATGGTGGTTAGACTCAAGCATTAAGACTCCACCACAGGAAGATTTGGCTAAGGCCAGTGGGTGGTTTTCAGCTTCTGGCTCTTGCTCACAACTAGGCTATGTATTGCTTAATCTGGGACATTTATTTTTATTTTTAATTAGCAAAAAGTAATATGTTTTCTTTTAACCTTTTCAGACATGTTTTATTTTAGTTAATTCTCCTTTGGTCCCCCCATCTCCATTTCCTCCCATCTCTTTTTCTTTCCTCTCTACTTCCGTACCCATCTGCAGTCTTGGGCATCTTTAATCACGGGTAACCTTTAGAACATTCTTGAAGTCTCATAGTCATTCCCAAAGTAAAAAATTTAAGGCTAACCAGCTCAATGGTTAATTGCTGATTTAATTCCATTTCAAATAAATGTAAAAACAAAACAACAAAAAACAACAAAAAGTGTGTAAGAAGTCTCCAGTGCAAGGAGTGAAATTATCTGTGAAATATAAACCCTCACCTGGGTTGAAAAATAATAAATAAAGTTAGACTCAAGTCAGATAAAAAAAAAAACATATCCTGTTCCAACTTCTTTAAAAGCCCACTTCTCATTATTCCTGGCCTTTTACAAGTCTGAGAACAGGAATCAAGAAGAGCAGTTTTCTTTCCTATCTATAGTCCCTGTCACACTTCAAACATTAAAATCAACTTTCAGTGTTTATGGCAGTCATAGCTAATCTAAACTTTGGTTAAAAGGGTTACTATTTAACATGTCTGAAGTTTCCTGCTCCTGTGTCATTCTGTCTTGGTCAAAGATAAAGAGTGGCCTTTGATGGTCTTGCTGCCCCACACTCTGGCAAGTGGGAGTTTTGTTTAGGTACTTTAAGAAGCTTAAATCTTCTTTTAAAAACGTATTTATTTCTTCCCTTTACATCCTGGTCATAGCCCCATCTCTCCTCACTTCTCAGCCCCATGCAGCCTCTCTCTCTTATATCCCACTCTCCTATTCCTCAGAAGAGGGGAAACTCCCTTCCCCTCTCCCCCAACTCATCATTATCAGGACTGAATATGTCCTTTTCCCCTGTGGTCTGGCAAGGAAGTCCAAAAGTGATTGAAAAGTTGTCAAGGGAGTCCTTGCCAGAGAAAGCCCCCACTCTCCTTACTAGGTAGCCCACATGAATCCTGAGCTGGCCCTCAGCTACATTTCCGTAGGGGCCTAGGTCTAGTCCACACAAAGACCTTGTCTGGTGCTTCAGTCTCGGCATGTCCTTCTTGGCCCTGGTTAGTTGACTCTGTTGGTCTCCTTGTGAGTCTCCTACCACCTTCAGGTCCTTTTCTCCACTTTTCTGCAAAGTTCCCTACGCATTTCCCAACGTTTAGCTGTGAGTCTCGGCATCTGTTTTGGGGTGCTGATGGTGGAGCCTCTCAGAGGATAACTCTGTTTGACTCCTGTCTGCAAGCATAGCAGAGTATCCTTAATATTATCAGGGGTTGTTTCTCTCCTACAGGGTGGGTCTGGGTTTGGGCTGGCCATTAATTGGACTTTCCCTCAATCTTTACTATATCTGCTCTGTATTTATCCCTTCACATCTTGTAGGTGGGGTGAATTTTGGGTCAAACGTTTTGTGGATGGGTTGGTGTTCCTCTCCCTCTCCTAGGAGACTTGTCTGGTTGGAGGTTGTCCTCTTCAGTGTCTAGGACTCCTGCTACTAGGAATCTCTGCTAGAGTCCATCTCACATCCCCGTAGGAGGCAACCATGACTTAGGTCTCCAGCTTGTCACAGAGATGTCCCTGACCACAGTTTCTCTTTTCTCTACAGGCCTTTTGTGCTCACCCTCTCCCCAAGTCTGATCTCTACCCTCAGATCTCTCCGTGTTCCCTCTCCTACATTGTTCCCTCTCTTCAACCACTACCTCTGTCTGTTCTATTTCCCCTTCTGGGTGAGGTTTAAGCATCCTCCCTTGGGTCCTCCTTGTTACTTGTCTTTTTTTGGGTCTGTGCATTGTAGTATGCTTATCCTGTACTATATTGTTAAAATCCTCTTCTGTCTGGGCCCAGATCTGCCCATGGGGTCTTGCTCAAACTATGGCACCAGCCAAGGACAAGACATGCAGTAAACTTCGAACCCCTACCCAGATCTAGCCAATGGACAGGATATTCTCCACAAATGAGTGGAGAGTGGGGGCTGACTTTCACACGAACTCTGGTGCCCCATATATGACCATGTCCTCTGGATGGGGAGGCCTGGTGGCACTCAGAGGAAGGATAGCAGGCTACCAAGAAGAGACTTGATACTCTATGAGCATATACAGGGGGAGGAGGTCCCCTTCAGTCACAGTCATAGGGATGGGAGTAAGGGGAAAATGGGAGGGAGGGAGGGAGGAATGGGAGGATACAAGGGATGGGATAACAATTGAGATGTAATATGAATAAACCAATAAAATATATTTTAAAAAATAAATAAAATCCTCTTATAAATGAATAAATACCATGGAATACTATACAGCTATTAAAAAACCAAGAAATCATGAAAATTGAGGCAAATAGGGAGAACTAGAAAAGATCATCCCGAGTGAGGTAACCCAGACCCAGAAAGCTTAAACCTTCTTAACAGAAGGCTTTGCGAGTTTTGGGTTCAAAGTGGAGGTATAGTAAAATGTAAACAGAACCTTACCAATCTAGTCTCCACTCCCTGTAGCATAATGAAAGAGATCCTCAAGAGCTCATAAACAATGGGTTTATCAAAACATCAAGTATAAATGAGATATTAGCTCAAATCAAACCAGAATAGTCAATGCTTAGAGCAGGTTGCCCAGTATATTGTTGCAACCTTCTGGTACAGATAACCTAAAAATTAGGTTTTCCAAAGCACAGTGGCACAGACAACTGTTTTATCCAAGCAGTAAGTATTAAAGCATTGTTGCTTAGAATAAATTCATGATAACGGTCCTTCAGATTTTTGCCGTGTATATGGACAGCCTTGAATCCTTAGGTTACTTTGGGTACTGTGCATCTTTCCATGACACTGTCTGTTAAATCAAAGTACCAAACACAGGATCGCTTTCTCTTTGTATGTGTCCTTTTAAATTGATTCTGTTGGTTTTGTAGTTTTAACTAAGTCTCCTGCTCCTTTGATAAATTTATCCCTTTAGACTGTATTATACATGGAATTGTTTAATTCACTTTTATTTTCATATATTTCATTATATAAAGAAGCATTGTATTGTATTGTATGTTGCTATTGCACCTTTCAAGCTCACTGAAATTTTTTTGTGGGGTCCTTATAATTTTCAACATACATGGTTGAAAATGCATTATCAGCCAAATAGATAATTTTACTTCTTCCTTTTCAATCTGGATCCTTCTACTTCTTTCCCTGGCTTCGTTGGTGTTGGTGTTGGTGTTGGTGTTGGTGTTGATGTTGGTGCTGGTGTTGGTGTTGGTGTAACCTTCTAGTACTCTGTTGAAGAAAAGTGATAAGAATGGCTTCTTTGTCCTATGGCTTTCAAAGAAAATCTTTCACCCTTTCTGCCTTTTGTACTATTTTAGCTGTGATATTTTATATATGTACCTCAACACTGTTATCAAATCTAAAACTAACAAGAACTTCACAAACATAGACTTTTAAGTTTGTGTGGAGGTGTGTGAAAATGGCAGCCCATGGCAGAGTCTCTTTATATTTCTCTGGGAAGCTTTCATGACATTCTGTCACAAGTTCAGGTTCTACAGAGCTCCATGTCAGATATTAGCTGTCACTCACCCACACTGAGCAGTGTAGCACTTGCAGACTTCGCATAGTGTACCATCACCTATGACAAATCTTTAAACATCATTTTTTAACATTTCATCCTGTGAAAGAGTTTCCATGAGGATCACTACTTTGGGGGGTTTCCTTTTGACCAAAGCACAATAAGTGCCTGACATTTGTGGCTGCCCTTTGCCACACCCCGTTTGTTGGGTAACTCTATTGTTTCAGATGGTAGAGACCACTCAGAAATAACTCACTTGTTGCACAAGCCTGGCCCCTTGACCTATTACAAGTAAAGAAAGGACTCTTGAAAGACATCCTCTCACTGACAAATGTGTGCCATGGCATTCCTGCAAGCACCCAAGTGAACACAAACACATACACACACACATACACACATACCATATGCACACTGGATATCAATAATATATATAATTAATTAAAATTTAAAATAACGAATTTTTCTGTTTGTTAAATTGTATCTACTTATTTAACTTTCATTTCTATCATTGAAGCATGGATGTCCAACTTTCACTTTTATCACTGTGCAATAGAACTGATAATTCTGTCTAATTTCTGTCTAAGTGCCCATAAAGATCCCTTGTGTCAATGGAGTATAACAACTAATATTTGGCCATGTCTGAGAATTAATAGCGAAGCCCTCTTTACCTTGTATTTCTAGTGATGACAGGTACTTAATAAATACAAAGGAGTATTACATTCTATTACAGAGATGAATACCAGTTGGTGGTATAAATGAATATCTTCTATATTGCATTTCTACAATTTGAGAAGAGCAACATAATGCATTGTAGAAAAAAAAATCAATCATTTTGTCATTATGGTCTTCTTTGGCTCCAAGCCAGTTTATTGGATTTCTTTAGTTTCAAGTAACAATAAAATAAATTGCTTCTTATATTGAAAGGGAAAATATCATGTTTGAGATACAATTGGGATTTTATGGGTGAAATAAAAACGAACCCATTGGAAATACTGATTTCTAACCAAAGGCCAGTGAATTATATTTGGGTAATATATATTTCTTTTCTTTATATTGTGGTCATAATTGTGTCAAATAGAGTGTGAACGTTGATGATAAAATGTTTGTATTTTGATTTAGATATTTTAGAGAAAGACAGAATTAAAATTACCTATTGTAATAACCTTAACTAATACATAGAGAAACCATGGATCAAGTTCAACCCTTAAAATAATTTTGGCATACAAGTCATTGGTCCTAGAATTTTTCTTCTTTTTACCTAATTGTTGTACAAAAGCCAGTGATAACAGGGTCATGAAGTGTGTGTGTGTGTGTGTGTGTGTGTGTGTGTGTGTGTGTGTGTGTATGTGTGTGTGTGCAGGTGTGGGAGGGTCACAGGTCAACCTAAGATGTAGTTTCCTTTTTGTAGGCAATGTCTGGACTTCTGAGCATTGGTCTCCAGGGATCACTGTCTATACAATCGCAATGCTGATGCTACAAGCTCACACCACCACACCTGCATCTTTAATTTTCCTTTTTTGACATTTTATTTGTATTTATGCATAAATGTGCATTTCTTCTAGGGGAATGTGAATGTTAGTGTAGTGCCAACTGAGGAAAGAAGAAGCTGTAGATCCCCTAGAGCTGTATTTCCAGGCTGTCATGAGTCACTGAGGATCCTGGGATGCCGACAGGATGTGCTATTAAATACCAAGACAGCCCTCCATCCCTTCTGGCTTTTTACAAAGATACATTCTAAAAAGTGTACTCAGGTCCTCAGGAGTGGAAGGTAAGGCCTTTGGTGACTAAGTTCTCTCTCCTGCTTGGCTTATGCAGTTTTAATTGAGCTTTTAGGTCAATGATTATCTGGATCAAATCTATGATACTTGAAGGAACTGTGAGACAAATAGCTGTTCAAGGTCACACAGAGACTTTCCTGAAGATTGGGGGGGGTGCTCTGTCTGCCGCTATAAGATTTTTCTAGACTATTGAAATTTTTAATTAAAATTATTATCCTTTGGGGATTTTATATATGGATGTAATATGATCATATCAATCCCCATTCTCCCGGTTAACTCTTCTGCTCCCCAGCACATCCACTTACTAACATTGTGTCTTCTGAGTTTAATTACTGCTGCCTGCCTGTCCACGAGTATGAATCCATTCACGGGGACATGGGGAACTTACAAATTGGCCACAGTCCTCAAAGAAATATGGTTATCCCTCTCACAGCCACTATCAATGGCTAATAGGCCCTCAGTTATGGATAGATGCTCATGAGCCTCTTTCCCACCAACCTTGGATATTCACTGAATTGGTCTTGTAAAAGTCTTACACAGATAACCACAGCTTCTATTTAATGGTATCTTACCTTTTCACTTATTTTGATCTTATCTATCATCTATCTATCTATCTATCTATCTATCTATCTATCTATCTATCTATC
>OU015747.1:25718872-25741922 GCA_907169655.1 Acomys percivali | reverse complement strand
CTCCTCCTCCTCCTCCTCCTCCTCCTCCTCCTCCTCCTCCTCCTCCTTCTTCCCTCTTGCCAGGAAGCCGTACAGCTAAAGGTGACTTTGGCTTGGATTGCCTCTTTTTGCTACATTGCTCATATTTTCTGGCTTGCTTTTCATCTGGGTTATCATTACTATTGTGCCTTTCAAAATCAGGGCTTCCTCTTTCTCTGGAATGGAGTCTATTCTTTCCTATACTGACTCTCAAGAGGCCAGGAGCTTGCTGTTTGGGCTATGCTGCCTGGTCAGTGGTCTACCAGTATTTATCTCCCTATGTACCTGAATTCCTGAGGAACAATGTGGTAGATGGATTCAAACTTAGGTCTTTGTGTTTGCAAAGCAAATTAACCAAATTCGTAACCCAGTCGCAAGAACACAGAATCTAATGTGCTATTTTCCTCCAAAGTCTTAATACTGATCCAGAGAAATAAACAGCTAAATCTGTTAATATTACCAGTAGCCAAGGCAGCAAGAGCAAAAACATCAGGAGCAAGCAGCAAAATTGGGGTGTTTGGAGAACTCAACTTGGTAGTCAAAGCTGTAGCAGGAAACCAATAAGACTCACCCAAAATATTTTTTTCTTTCAGCCTTCTCAATCTAGTAGAGAAAGACAAAGACCATGTAGGAAGAGGAGGGGCTAGGTGTAGGAATTGTACTTCAGGGGGTGGTCTCCCAGCTCCAGTGTAGCTTGGCAACCCTTTGGTTATCACCTCTAAGGGCACCAGCAGTTTTGTGCCATTGTTCCTGCCACATCCCACTTATTCTCAGTGACAACAGAAGTTGCTGTGTAAACTGGGACACTCTTGAGAGTGAAGTGAACACTATTAATAGCTGCACGTGGACAATAGACCGAAACTTGAATAGTCCTGAGCAAACTGGAGAAGCATTGTTCCAGACATGTATTCTCAAAGATTAAATCACTTTGAGCCAATCCTCTGAGCTCAAGGCAAAGCCTGAAATAGTCACTGCTCGAGGCAGAGGTTAACAGCTGAGGACATTTTGTCTTTTCCTTTTGTGTGAGTTAGAACTCACCTTATCATTGTGCGTAACTGGCCTGTGACTGTGTCAAAACTCAAAGAGATTTTCTCCTGAGTCCCAGAGGGAATGACAAATCCATCTTGGGAGGAGTATGATAAAAAAAAAAAAAAAGGTCTGATGACAGAGACATCATCTTCGTATTTTTGGAGTTTCTGGGGGATATGGACTGAGCTCATCTCAGAATATCTTCAGAGGAAAAAAAAGATCCAAATGAAGCTGGACAAGAAACAAGGGAGGAAGTGGCTAGCCCCACTGCCATTACCAACTGGTTTAAGCAAGGCAGGAGGAGAGCTCCTTTATCTTTGTGCCAGTTCCTTCTGCACAACTTCAGAACATTCCAAGCCAGCCCAGCATGGAACTCTGTGCTGTCAGAGGAGTCTTGACAAGAAAGGTTAGGCAAGAAGAAAATGAGGCAGGATGCTACCGCTGAGAGCCTGCAAATGTTTCCCAGCATCTTGCTCTCTCAGAGTTAAAATGGAGATAAGAAGACTCTTCTACCAAGGGTAATTGTCTTCCCTCTTCCATCCCATTTGTCTGGTGGCAAAAGAGAAAGGGATGAATATTTATATTTTGTAGGATTCTTCCCATGTGAAAGAATTCAGTCAGGAAAACCAAAACCACTTTCTGAGCTTCTAGTTCATGATGGAATGGCCTTGGTGGGAAACACAGTCAGCTGCCCTCAGAGACATAAAATTACTCTTCCTATGCCCTCTTTTTTGATTTGATACCATTTCTCTGAGACATTTTGATCAAAGGGAATGAGTCTGTAGCTACTAAGTGTAGCATGACGGTGGTCTTTCTGAACCCTCAGTGATTGTAGCAGTGACTGAGGTGGATGTGCAAGAGCTGAGAGATGCTGTGTATTTGTTGCTAGCCCAGGAAAAACAAAACAAAACAAAAGCTTTTTCAGTCCTTTCAAGGAGCCTCAGTTTGTCTAGCTGAGACTAGGAGTCCCTCTCTGTTCAAGGGGCTGTAGTCTCTGCTCTCAGAAGAGTACTGTGGCTTCATCTGCAGGGAGTGGAAGCTTCCGCCCATTCTCGTGTCCTTCCCCTTGGCTGCGTCCTCTCCTCATCTGCTTGGTTCAATACTTGATCTTTTACAAGGACTAGAATGAATGCCACCTCTTTTGTTTTGTGGATCCTACTCCCTGGGACCATGCTGTGCACAGTTTTTGGTTGCTAGGCAACTGTGTGAATATTTGTGTACTGTCTGTAAGTCTCATGCACTGTGTACATGTGTGTAGTGTTATGCATGTGCCTATGTGGTGCATATACACATATGTTATGCATGCAGTCTGCATGTAATTTATGATATGTGCATGAGTGTGGTATGCATGTTATTTGGTATGTGTTGTGCTTTACATTTGTTTAGTATGCGTTTATGTTGTTGTACGATATATGATGGGCATGTTATGTGAGTTGTATATGTAAGTTTTATGTCAAAGAGTTCCATAGATGATTGTTGTTTTTAAAATACATGTAATGTAAAATATATGTAAAAATACATCTTTAATCTAAGAGCTTTCATGCAGAAAGTTCTTAAAGATATGTGCTAAGGCTGAGCCACACCACAACTAACAACAGGTTTTTTTTTTCAGTAAATAACACAACGTGAACAAATATCCTGCAATAGACGATATTGAATACAGTTTTCATAAGCTCGTTTTCCTTTATGAGCCTGCTCTGTGTCAACCTGTTTGTCCTCAGTTTGGGAGGTGAAATGTGATCCCATTTCTCCAAGAATCTCTGAGTGCTGAAGTACATCGTATGACCCTGGATCTAATGAATAACTTCCACAAATGACTGCCCGCTTTCTGTTAGTTTATCAACCATTTCTCTTACCTAGGCTCCTCCTGGGGAGTTTCCATCCTATCCCCTTAGTCATCGTCTTCACTTTCAATATGAGTTATAAACACTTGTTCTCCTTGCACTATCCTTATTTCCTAGCTATTGCTTCAACCACAGAGCTATATCCTGAGAAATTCTCACCCATTGGATCGGTCGCAAATACCTAAACACCAAATGTACCAGGCATGTCTTAACACTGTATTACAGAAATTATAAGCAATTTTGGATCACTTCCTATTTGAAGTTCATTTCTACAATTCAATCCCCTAGAACTTTGTGATTTTTTGCCATTTTCCTTTTCTTCCCCAGCTCATTATAAAGAATGAGTTCCCAGCACTCCTCTGTGTTCTGTACATATCGGGACTGGATAACCTTCACCTGCACATGCAGCCTCAAGTTCTTCCTCTCAAATGATCTGCACATGCTCTAGGACAGCCCAGGTGCCACTGGATGCAACTCAGCCTGCCCCAGCTTCACAAATCCCACAGCACCACCTGCTCTAAGATAACCTTTCCTTCCTATCCTCCACTGGCGTCATCATGTGACATCACTCAGAGACCCGAGAGGGCTGTTTGCCCTCTCATAAGAAATGATAGAGTTCCTAGGGTATCAAGTCTCTTCTTGGTGACTTATATCCTTCCTCTGAGTGCCACCAGGCCTCCCCATCCAAGGGACATGGTCCGATATGGGACACCAGAGTTTGTGTGAAAGTCAGATCCCCTTCTCCACTTAACGGTGGAGAATGTCCTGTCCATCGGCTAGACTGGTTAGGGGTTCGAAGTTTACTGCTATATTTTCCTTGGCTGGTGCCATAGTTTGAGGAGGACTAGAGGGCCCAGACCCGCCTGTATTTTTCCAGGACCCACTGGATCCCTCTATTTCCTCATTCTTCCAGGCTTCTCACCCCTAAAGTCTCAATAGGATTTTCTCCCCTCTGACCCACTTTCTTGGTAGGTAAAGTTTATCATGGGGGCAGGGGGAGGAGGTCCCCCTCAGTCACAGACATAGGGGAAGGGAGTAGAGGGGGAAAGGGGAGGGAGGAAAGAAAGGGAGGATACAAGGGATGGGCTAACAATTGAGATGTAATATGAATAAATTAATAAATAAATAAATTAATTAAAAAAAAAAGAAATGATAGAGTTAATGGGAACAAATGCAGAGACTCACAGCCAAACAGTAGGTTGACTTTGGGGAGTTTTGTGGAAGAGTGGGAGGAAAGATTGGGGGAGCTAGAGGGGTAAAAAATGCCACAAGAAGACCTTCAGAGTAAATTAACCTGGGCCCATGGAGTCTCACAGAGTCTGAACCACCAAACAAAGAGCTTGCATGGACAGAACCTAGACTCCCTATACATGTGTAGCAGATGTGCAGCTTGGACATCACATGAATCTCCTAACTGCAGGAGTAGGGGATGTCTCTTACTCTGTTGCCTGGCTTTGGGTCTCTTTCTCCTCACTGGGCTGCCTTGTCAGTGGGAAAAGATGAGCTTACCTCTGCTGTGACTTGAGCGACCAGAGTGGACTGGTACCCTTAGTATCCTTCCTTTGTCTGGGAAGGAGGGAGAAGATGGAGGAAGGGATGGGAGGGGAGGAGGGATAGTACTGTGACCAGGCTGTAAAATGATTAAATAAATAAACAAATAAATAAATAAATAGAAAGAAGATTTTGTACAATTAGAGGCCAAATGCTTCAGTATTTTAAAAAAAAGTAGTTTTTCTTTTTAAAAAATGAGGATCAGGCTGTAAAGTGATTAAGTAAATAAATTTAAAAAAAAAAAAAGAAATTTCCTTCAGAGTTTAACTGAGAATAAAACAGAATAAGAAAACAGTGCAGATTTTAGTAGGCATTCAGATGATATTTCTCTCTTCTGGCAAACAAACAACCAAAACCACAAAAAACAGAACACTGCAAAAGTTCAAGTCATAGGTTACTTTCAGATGGGAGATTTCAGAATTTCTGTAAAAAAAAATATAAAATTTAGACAAAAAATTGAGAATTAAAACTCTGTTTCTAGCTACTCTTGGATAATTAATTATTTTGCATTTTCTCTTGTACTGATGTTTAGAAATATGTGGTATTCAATGACACTAAACAATTTCACAACTTTTTAGAAACTATTTCCAGGAAATTCAATGGCTTCATCAAAGTAACCCAGGTGGATGGTCTGCAGCATAGCTTCCCAAGGCCATTGTCTCTGTCACTTTTGACTGACTGAGACAAGTAAGTGGGGTCATCTAGTGTAGTTGGACCAATAGGTGACCAACTGCTGACTTCAGAGCAGGGCTGTCTCACAAACAGGGTCAGTCCTTGATGATACTGAGATGTATGACATCTTGTGAGATAGGGACAGATGTGGGAGAAAGTTATGAAAGCACACTAGGCAGAAAGTATGACATGCAGAATTGGGTAAAGGGAGGGGATTCATAGGAAGGCTATTTGTCCACTCTAGAGTGAATAAATACGTTTAAAAGAGTGGGTAGAATGTGGAACTAAGCAACAGAGCTATTTAACTGCTCTAATCTGAGCATTTTGTCACATGGGAATAAAGTTACCAATGTGATCTGATCATAAAATACTCTGGTATTGGAATCATCATCACTGTCATCATTGTCATCATTGTCATCTCTCTGATACAAAAATAGGCTCGGAAGGCATAACACTTAGCAGGGAACCTGCTGGTTGTTGTGTCCTGAGGTCAACTGGCAGAGACACAATGTGCATAAATTGAGGGCTGTAGCTTTGAAGGGTGTTCAGTTGTTTTTTTCCTCTCACAGTACATTTAACTTTAGTCTTTGTTCTAGAAAGAGGTATTGATGGTGAGGTGCAGATTAATGATGCAGGTGGAGATGCTAGGTAAGGTGTAATTTACAGACCTAGAGAGTGTTAATGTCAGTGAGTTTTCACCGCTGTTTCCTGACACCCCATGATTTTCAGCCTTATCTCACAGAGGTACCATTTCTCTCTGCAGCTGATGCAAAGCTGGTCAATCACTGAGCTGAGCCTGTATTAGCCAATGTGCCCTCTCTTCTTTCATGGCAGGCTCGGGCTGTTTGTAGAGCTGGTCTCATCTCACAAATGTCAGAATGTCAGATCTCCTGGGTCAAACTCTTCTTTTTCCAGAGGAGGACATGAGGGGTTTGCAGTGGCGAAGTACAGCTTGCCCAAAGTCACACAGACAGTTAATAGAAAAGCCATTTCTAATAAACCATCTGTGATTTTCTCTTGGAGATCTTTAGCCTCCCTCTAGGCTTTTTCTTGTCCTATCAAGTATATCCAAAGAAAGGGAAAGAGAAGGTCTTCTCAGTCTCTATGCTTGAAATTCTGTTTTATATTGTGGTCCAGGTCCAGATCCAGGCAGGTGGTAGAGAGAGAAAAACCAGGACCTGTGAGATTCAAGACATGACTGAAGACACAATCTGGATCTCCTTATTGGGAGAGCATATTGTTCAAGATGCTTTTTGTTTTATTGATATCATGACTTGGTAAATGTAATTGGCATTGACAATAGATGCTTTTAGGAAAAAAAACTAGAAAAAGGAGAAGAGGGAAAACTGCCAACACTGATTATATATTTTTTAAAAAGAAGAAAAAAGCCAGTAAAAGTCATTGTCATAGTAAATAAAGGTCTTCAGATACTTTGCATGTGCCAAGCATAAGCTTTGCAACATTCTACTTAATCCTTATGAAAACAGCATTGGGCAGTCAATAGTGTGATTGTTACACGGAAAGGCTGAGCCTAAGTGGGGTTATGTAACTTAGACAGCATCACAAAATAAGCATTTGAACTAAGATTGATTGGTAACTGCTTTCCAGTCAACAGGGCAAGAAAGGGAAAAGCATTCTTTTTGGTACCAGAATTCTCAGCTGACCTACACTTGCATGATGTAGATAACTGCTAGGGATACAGACAACATTAAAAGAGGTACACCAGAGGCCCCAGTGTTTCATCCCTCATGGTTTTCTTCCATTTGACAGGGAATATCACGTAGACTAGATATTTTAAGTGAAATATAGTTCTCATTCACAGGTGGAATTTTGTCCTTTGGCTTCCTGTTAGGTGACCCCAATAGCCCATTGCTGTTATATAATCTCCTCCCCTCTGAATATGGGTGTGAATGTAAAAAGTAATGATGGCTGGGAATATGGAGAATAAAGAGACTACACAATGGCCACTCTTAAGATTCCTTGCTACATAAAGTTGGGATGAATAGATGTGATGGCTGGGAGTGGAGAACGTCAAGCATATTTATGTCAAGGATATTTATGGAGATACAGAAGGAAAAAGGAACTTGAAACAGATTTATATGGAGGTGGGAGATACGCTGGATGGCCTATTGGGGAATGAAGAAGATGCTGCATGAGCTCATGAGCTTTGTCTACATTCGGTCTACAGACCGAAACGAACAACCAAGTTCATTTGCCCAGAAGATGGGACATTGCAAGTTGCTTAGACTAATGACGAAATCTGAAGGATGAATGTTGATATAATATTCATGTGCTTTTGGATCATTCACTCCTAAAATAACTTGAACCTCACTATCTGCTCTAGTAAACATTGCAATCCCTCAAAACACAGTCTTGTTCCCTTCTGAACACGTTATAGAATTGTTTCTCTTTCTTCTCTTACAATTAACCATGGGCATGTGACCAGTGAAATGGCAGACTTCCCCTTCTGGCAAGCCGTCTTCAAATCAGTTTGCAATTGCTATGTTGCCTTTCTGTCACCATAATGTGCAATAATTTAGAATGAGAAGTTCTGCCTATCTGGGATGCAGAGCGAGACCAACACAGAGAGGTTTCTCTGTCAAGTGTAATGAGCACTTAATGAGAACTGGAAACCATCTTTCTTGTTTTAACCTTTCTGGATGGGACTATTTGATACTTCCTCATGATCTAGATCACCCTGGTGAATGTGCTTAATGCACATTTGGATGCTCATTACTTTGATATTTACAGACTGCATGGCTGACACTATATCATGCAGAGTACTGTGAAAGAAACAGCAACAAAAAATGAAAACATAGCAAAAAAAAAAAAATCAGCAGCAACAAACACAAGGATGGATCAACCCCAGCCCAGCACTCTGGCATCTGGAGCAACTACAGCAACCAAGGATGCTCTATTGTGTTTTTTTTCCGTGAATTCACTTCTGCCTAAAAGCAAGAACTGCCTATCCCATATCATTTCTCGACAGCTTGTCCTTCGAGTGAAAGAAGGGCTTCTAAAACGCGTTGTTTTGGCTGAGTTTATAATGCTCTGCTTCACTCTTTCTGCCCTGAAGTGAAGCTGAATTATAAAACAGGGCTAGTCTTATCTTGGGCAGCCATGCAACAATAGTGTCTGGAGGTGAGTGCTAAAATCTGTCTTGGGGCCTTGGGAAAATGCTTTCAATTCAACGTCCTGTGATCATTGTCCAAAGGTTTTTGATAGCGTCCTTTAGGAGTCACTGAACATGAAGAACAAACAGAACAAAACTACTGGATCCCAGATGTTTTAAACTAACAAGAAGACAGCGAAGACAAACTTCTAGACAATATTTTATATCCTCTCTCTCTCTCTCTCTCTCTCTCTCTCTCTCTCTCTCTCTCTCTCTTTCTCCCTCTCTCTGATACACACACATGCACACACACACACACACACACACCAAAATAATTATCATAATCATACTCATTCACAGCCACAGTCACATGTATTTGTGTTCAGAGTCACTGAGAATATTCTCAACACAATTGGGCTTACTTCAGCTCATCATTAACCAGCTAGGTGACCTTGAACAAACGGTTTGGCTTCTTTCTCTATTTGTGCAATCAAAACTTTGAACCTGTGAACTGGTTACCCACTCAGGAGTTTTATAAGCCTGATACCTTAGGATTTATTTATGGTCATTCCTGAACCTCATCTAATCCTGATTGCAACAGCAGCACTTCATCTTTTAACATCCATGGTGGATTTTTTTTTTTTTTCTACCTAAAGTCGCTGTCCAACTTTATCAAGTGGTGGAGCCTAGGCCATTCTTATTATGTGCTTCAACCAATAAAACATAGCAGCAGAAATGTGACAATTAGCAGCCTACTACATGCCTTATTCTCTCACTGATGCTATGTTACAGGCAAGTTCAAAGACCAGAAATTTGTGGAAGATACTATTCTAGAACAGGAAACGCCCTCTTAGAAGAAATAAAGAGGCAAAGTGCTTTACAACTAAAGATCAGACATTTGATTCCATCACATTTTGTTGTATTTTATCCTTTAGAGGATAAACCCTTAACACTTGTGTGCATGTAAAAGGAAAAAATACCTAAGCAAGTAAATATAGAGAGTATGGCTCACTGTGCTTTCCAAGTCAGAGGTCTTTGTTACATTGTAGTTTACCTTTAAAATTTATGCAATCTAAACTGTACTTATGCTTATGTTAATAGAATAGTGTTTCAAATTATCTGTTGTAAGAAAAAACTTTTCCAGGCAGCAGCTTCTTGCTTACACTTTAACTTTCAGTGGGTTGGAGTACACTATGCATAAAGGAATCATTTGAAACTTGAATAATTTATTTTTAAAATATTATTTTATGTTTATGAATATTTTACCTGCATGTATGTCTATGCTGTGTAATTCTCAAGGAGGCCAAAAAGGGATATTGCATTCTCTGGAACAGAGTTACAGACAGTTGTGAGCCACTATGTTGATGCTGGGAATTAAACCCCAACCCTTTTAAAGAGCAGCTCTTTGAGGCTGAGCTATCTCTCTAGTTCTCATGGGTCATTTCCTTAGAGCTTCAATTATTATCATTTACAGAGCAAGGAACAAACCAGAAAGTGGTAGTGATTTGCCTAATGTCATTCTGCTTTGAGGCAATGAGAGAATTGGATTTAGAACCAAGATTCTGAGTTTTGTATCTGCAGTAGTTTCTTTTTTTTTAACTCCTTTTTTTGTTTTTCTTTTCATAATTTATTCATGTTACATCCTGATTGTTATCCTCTCACTTGTATCTTCCTGTCTCCCCGCATACCCCACCCCCACAACACCTCTTTTGCCCTATTCTCTTCCTCTAGACCTCTGACAGCAGGGGACCTCTTCCCCCACCATCTGATTACAACCTATCAGGTCTTCTCCACATGGCAGATAGCCTGCTTCTCCTTCTTCTGTGTGCAGCCAGGCCTCCTCACCAAGGGAAGGTGCTCAAATTGTATGCACCAGAGTTCATGTCAGAGGCAGTCCCCACTCTCCTCACAACTGTGGAGTATGAGCTGAACACTGACTAGATCTGAGCAGCGGGTCTAGGTTTACTGCGTGCATTGACCTTGGTTGGTACAGCAGTTGTGCAGGCCCCCTGGGGTCTAGATCTGCCAACCACGATGTTCTCCTTGTGATCTTTCCAATACTTAGGATTATTTGCCCTCAACATGTTCTATTACCTGTGTGGCACATATGGCTTGTCCTTCCTTTGATATCCAAGGGCCAGAAATACAAGGATCACCTCCATTGTTCCAAACACTTCGCTAGTCACATCTATTGTGCAGAGAAAGCTCATCTTGCATATTTTTATATAGAAAGTGTTGATCATGAGATACTTGTGATCTATCAGAAAACCATATTTTCTCTTAAAATCTTAGAAGATAAGGCTTTACTATCATGCATGGCTTCATTCCAATGCTTATCTGTGGTTTCCCTATTCACATAACCAAGCTTTTAACTACAGCTTTTTCTTTATTGAAACAGATTCTTACCTTGTCTGTATTGGAGCTGTAGAAAAGCAACCAATTTCTTCCCACTTCTCAAAAAACATGTGTTCAATGCCTTCGTTAGGGCAGATAAAAATCTTTGTGGTAGTGCCCTGGATCCTCTAGCGGTTTTATCTCATCTCCTTGTCATGAATCCCACTCCTCAGTTAACTGTGTTTCTTGGCATATTCCATAAAAGACAGAGTTAGTTTCAATCTTGATGGCTCGACCCAGGAGGGTCCTCTGCTCTGAACTATCCATTCTCTTTCTTCATATCTCTTCTTTCTCTTGCTGATTCTCCGAGATTCTCATCTACTCCCTCCACTCTTAGAAATCTTTTATGTGACCCTCTTCTCTTCTCTCAGGCTTTTTGTCCTCCCAAAGCCCTAGACTTTATCAGATATCATGCTTTCTCTTTATGATTTCAGTATCACATCCAGAGGAAATGCCCTTAACCCTAAGAATCGCAACTAACGTGAGTGTGAGTACTTTGGCATCGTGTATTTAGCTTCTTTGACACCTTATGCACATGGAGAAGTCCTCCATATTCTTGATAGTATTAAAGTGTCGTTATGTATGAGTAAAGTGATATTCAGGGCTGGTGAAGCTACAGATGGATGAACACTAAGGGAGCTAAATGCAGAACTGTAATGTCAGCCTACGTCTAGCTCACATTTTCTTGTCATGATCAAGGTTTAAGCTTTATATTAATGAGGCAAATAATTAGGTATGATGTAGCAGCCTGATGTTAGGGCACCGTTTCTGTCATATTTTTAGGAAGATCCTTAGAAATGACCAAGTGTGTGCTACTACATACATCACCAGCATCCCTCACTTCTCATGATTATCGTTGACAACTTGACATGCATCTAAGAGAGTAGTTACTTGCAACATAATATGAGTATTACAGAGAAAAATTCCCCCTTGACCCCCAGAATCCCTCATAATTGCATTTGAAATCTTCAAAGACCTTTCTGCTGCATCTGGGTTTGCCTTTTGACTGTTCACATTCCTAGTTCTTAAATTATCAGGCACAGGCAGTCGTTATTAGAAACCTGATTGTTCATACACCCAGCATTCTCATTCAGCAGTCTGTAGCATAATCTGACAATGTGGGGGTCCAGTGTATTTTCAGGAGCTTCTGATGCAGCTGGTTCCCGATCTATGCCTAATTTATTAATGCTGCTGCTCCATAGATTGTGGGGTATCTATTGAAAATGGTTTCTAGAACTTACCTGGAGATTGTGTGGATATTGGTTTGATTTAGATTAAAACTACTCCTTGTTCTGCCATCCCAATGGCCATGCCTTCCTATCAACCCAAAATAAGGTATAAGACTCATTTTCAGCCAATGATCTTCATTGCTTCACACCACTTATTAACTAAATCTACATATGCCATACTTTATAAATGAAATAAGTGACTTTAATGGTTGTCTAAAGACTGTTTGAGAAAGTCTCATTTTCCTTGTACAGAACATCTGAAGTGATTAAGCCTATTGTATGAGCTACTGAAAATTCCTGATTCATCCTCATAGCCCACTTCCCAATGTCATGACTTCATTTTTTCATAATTCTACCTTGTAAGTAGGAAGGGATATCACCCTTTGTCTAATGTTGCTGTTTAGGATTCCTTTCTCCAGATGTGAGATTCTTATTCCATCAACAAACCACTTTAGCACCTCTTCCTTGACTTCTTCATCTTTACCCTGTCCTCTTGAGCATAAAAACACACTTGAGTTTCTTCTATTCTTAAAGTAAAATATTGAATGTGCTTCTCTTCAACAATTCAACTGCAAGACTGAAGATCCAGTTTTGGAGCCAATTTTCCCAAGCCAAGAAAGGTTGGTATTTCAGAAAATATATGTAGTTATTGTGAAAAGCCTTAGCGAAGCTATGGAATGGGATTTGAGGTGCACAGCATTGGCCTCTTTCTCCTGTTAAGAAACAGCAATAGATTGACAAATGGTGGAGAGATAGAAAGAGTCCTATTGTCTTGACAGTCTGTAGCTATTTACAGAATGCATTGAAAACACTGTAAGATACTTCAGAAGAAGCTGGGTATGGTGGCATATGCCTTTAATCCCAGCACTTGGAAGGTAGAGGCAGGTGGATCACTGTGAGTTCGAGGCCAGCCTGGTCTACAAAGCAAGTCCAGGACAGCCAGGGTGACACAGAGCAACCTTGTCTCAAAAAACCAAAACAAAACAAAAACAATACTTCAGAAGAGAATAAATATATATGTATATACATAAATCTATATATATGTGTGTATGTGTGTTATGTTATCTTATGTTATTGTTTGTATGTATGTATGTTATGTTATTGTATGTATGTATGTATGTATGTATGTATGTATTCTTGTTTAAATCTGAAACACTCTTGGGCTTCTCAAAAAACAAAAACCAGTGCCCAAAGACAGGCATTGCTTCTTCATTTTTCTAGTATGTAAGTAATTAGATAAGTCACTTTTTGAAGGAGACATGGTGGAACATGAGTTAAAACTATTGCTTTGCACCAATGGGACATGATCTGTTGTGAATCCTAACATCTCTCCCTCTTGCTTACGTTTCTGAAAACAGTTGACAAAGCATTTGTGTCCAGTTCCTGATGTCTGTTTTCAAACATTCACATTCCACAGATCTAGTGCTGACAGCCTTGGGACAGCTTAAGAATGACTCGCTCATAGTTAAACTCAGAGGACCTACTTCTGCCCACTGCCTTTTTTTCTGCGAATGCTTCTCTCTGTTTTATCTTAGATGTTCATCTTAGATGGTCCCCTTATTTCATATTATTCTGAATAATGAACCACATTGCAAGGTGGCTCACTGTGTGGCTCCCACGTTCACCAAAAAGTTGTCACTTGGTCCTGGACATTGTCTAAGGCAGCAGTCATGTAGCATTTTTGGAATTTGCAGGCAGGGGGTGTTCTGCATTATGATGGATGACAAAAGGAGTCTGTTTATACTTAGAAGCCATTGCCTAGACACACAGGGAATCTTTCAACAAAATGAATAAGCCCTGGCACACAATACAATTGTTCCATGCCCAAATAGTTTTGACATTTATGTAAGTAAAAATAAATAAGTAAAAGCTAGGGTTGTTTTGTAGCTCAGTTGGCAGAGGAAGTAATATGCACAAGGCCCTGTGTTCTACCACCACTGTATAAAGACAAGCATGGTGGCACACACCTGTAATCACGCAATTAAATGTGGAGGCAAGATAATCATCAGTTTAAGGTCATTCATTGCTACATGGGGAGTTTGGGGACAGCCTGAATTATGTGAAACCATATACACACATGTATGTATGTATGTATGTATATATATATGAATATATGTATACATATGCATACACAGCACACATGTACATACATACATGAAGCCTCCGTTATCCTTCCTTGGTGTTTTAGGACACCCCCACACTTCTCTGTTTCTGTCTCTGTCTCTCGCTGTCTTTGTCTCTCTCTCTCCTCTCATACACACACATACACCACACACACACACACACACACACACACACAAAACTGAAGGAAACAAACAGTAAAAGATGACTATAACTGCATGAGTCTTAGATATGTATTGGTTTTCACTAAAATCTCAGAGGACATGCTGCTCACTATTACTACACAATGCATTTCAGCAACTGCAGTGATGACACAGACTGAGACGGAATTGTTCTTTGTTGTATTTTTCAGAACTGTGCTGAGTAGTTGACCTTCATGTTAGAAAATTATCTCATTTTTTATTATTCATTTTAGATCCTGATTGATTCCCCTCCCTCCTCTCCTCCCCATCCAACCCTCCTGCCCTCTTCCCCCTATCTTCCTCCTCTACTTCTCAGAAAAGGGGGCCTCCCACTTCCATCCTACCCCAGCCCATCAAGTCACATCAGGACAGAGTATTTCTTCTGAGGGCCCAGCAAGGCAGAAGTGACCTAAAAGCTGGCAAGAGAGTCTGTGTCATAGACAGCCTCTGCTCCCCTTACTAGGGGACCTGCATGAAGCCCGAGCTTCCCATTGGCTACATCGGTGTAGAAGAGTTAGGTCTAGTCCATGCATGGTGCTCAGTCACTGCAAGCCCCCTAGGCCAGATCAGTTGTCTCTGTTGGTCTTGTTATGGACTTCTTTTTTTTTTTAATTGAAAAATAAAATCATTCATATTACATCTCAATTGCTATCCCATCCCGTGCATCCTCCCATTCCTCCCTCCCTCCCACTTTCACCCCATTCCCCTTCCCTATGACTACGACTGATGGGGATCTCCTCCCCTTGAATATGATGCTAGGGTATCAAGTTTCTTCTTGGTAGTCTGCTATCCTTCCTCCAAATGCCATCGGGCCTCCCCATCAAGGGGACATGGCCAAATATGGGGCACCAGAGTTCATGTGGAAGTCAGTCCCCAGTCTCCACTTAACTGTGGAGAATATTCTGTCCCTTGGCTAGGTCTGGATAGGGGTTTTATGATGACTGCATATATTGTCCTTGGTTGGTGCCATAGATTGAGCAGAACCCCTGGGCTCAGAACACTATGATGGGCAGATCTGGGCCCAGGGGTCCTTATGGACTTCTTGTCCCCTCTGGGTCCTTCTATCCTTCTTCCACTCTCCCACCAAGCACCCCAGGCTCTGCCTATTGTTTTGCTGTAAGTCTCAGCATCTGTGTCTATCATCTGCTGGGTGGAGCCTCTTAAAGGACAGCTATGCTAGCCTCCTGTCTGCAAGCATAGCAGAGTATTATTAATAGTGTCAGGGGTTGGCTCACTCTGATGGAGTGGTTCTCAGGTTGGGCCAGACATTGGTTGCATATCTTAATAATGGTAACAATACCCATATCATAAGGATAAAAAATTTTACATACCCACAGCCTTCTGTATTTAGAAATATTGTACTTAATTTTAGCTAGGGGCCTCACTGTCTTTACGTAAAGAAATACAACTGAGAAGTGAATGTTTTAATTTTTTGAACAAAAAAAACCAAAGCCTGCTATTTTGTTTTCCCACGTGGTCATTGTGCATGATAGATTTGGGCACAATATTAAGGGCCTAGTGTATTTTCTATCTTTGCACCATAAAGATAGTTATTGTTATTTCTATGCTGTAGTTACAGCTAACAGAGGGATTAAGTCAGTCTCCCAAGGACAGACAGGTAAATGGACCCAGTGACTGTGGTCTTAAATCACAATGTCACATAAACTCAGAAGGCAGCATTGTCAAGTAGGATCTTTGGGTATCCAAGATAAGTAAAAATATGAGTGAAGACATATATCAGCATTACATGTTCTGGAGACATAGTGCCTCATGTCAATATAGACCACTCTGAACCAGTTGATTTCAATTGTGGGTGAGCAGGGGTATTGTAAGCCAGAGGATTAGAAGTGATGGTTGTGAAATGTTACATCCTAGCTGACAGAGCCACTCGCTGACAGTCAGTTATGGTCAGATATGAAGTGAACTTTCTCTTGCATTGGCTTGGCTTCAAACAGCTCTTCTGGTCCTTCCAGTGTGATGCCCTGTCTCCAGGATTGCCTAGGATTTGGATTCGCTCTCCTTGCTCTTAAGAATTGCTAACTTTCATTACCTGTTTTTTAAGTCATTTAAGTTTAGCCAGTTTAAAAGGGCTTTCATTTTCTTCTTGGGCAGTACCAATGCATCCATGCTCTACCTGCTTTATTTCATGTGCCCTACCCTTCCACACTAAATATACAGTACCGTGGAGAAGGTGCCAAGACTTCCTTTAGCTAGCAGAAAACAAAGACTGCCACTAGATTTTCTTCTACATTGGGCAGAAAGAAAACTGCTGAAGTGGGCATCTCTTAAAGATTGTTTCTTGCTCTAATGATGAACAATTTCATTTTTTCAGTATGCAAATGGTTCATAATTTAATTTAATAGTGTTTATGACAATATGCAATAAATAGCATAAAAAGTATACTCATTCTGGGGATGTTAGCTCATTAAAGCAGCCTGCTTGTTCCATTCTGTAGTGAGCCTGAGAAACATGGTGCTAACTCATGGAAATTGCTATGACAAATGTGCTTTAAAACCAATAAAGTGGGTCCTGATTCATTAATAGTCAATCTACCATCTCCCTGTGGTTTCTAAGAAAAGTTGAGTAGAGACTGGTAGAAGAAATTGCTGCTCAACTTCTACCAACCTCTAGGCTCTCTAATAAGCATGTGTGATTTGGTGACTGTCTTCTGTGACACTGTACACCTGTGATATTACCCTCAAGTCTGGAAAGGCCTCTGAGCTCAGTACACTCTTCCTGTCAGCACCTCCTGGGGAGGCTTTGGATTTGTGTGTAATCCATAGGCTCCTGCTGCCTCAAAGAAACATTCTGCAGGGCTCAGAAGGGTAAGACTAAGTCCAGCACAGGTGAATGCCAGTGGAGCCAGTCTAATGATAAACAAGCATCTCTCCTGCTTCAGGAGCACCCATGAGCCAGAGGCATAAATATGCAGAAGAGCTAGCTGCATCAGGGGAGGCAAGCTCAAGTGTTATAGCATACTTTTGTCTTACAGAGCATCCCAGACTCCAACACACTCCAGATAGTGGCTGTTGAGATTTTGCTAGGAAGAAATCACTTCCTTGATTACTTGATGAAAATGCATTTTGGACTCTGGAAGTGCTTAGGCGTTTTGGAATTTACCTCTGTTCTTCATTCTGCTTCTCAGCTTAGCTGTTTCATTTTATTTTTATCAAAACAGAGGATTGAGGGATTTGTTCCACAGAGACATATGGTTCTGAGATGTCATAAGTCTCCAGACCACAGTTGTCTGTGGAATATCGCTTGTCTTTTAAACTTTCACAATTTGCAAATTTTGCTTTCTTTATTGCATGTAAAATGAATGCTGTTGCACATCTGTGGCATTCTTATGTTTTAGTGAACAAGTTTATGAGTATAATTTCAATGGCTTCTCAAGAAAAACTTTGAAACATAGCCCAAAATTTTCAAATAAGAAAAATGAGACTCAGGATTTTTAAGGAAACTGTTCAGCATGCTAGAGCAAATAGATGAAATGGATACTAGGATCATGCCTTTCAATTTGTATTCTTCTTTTATTTTGCTAGGTTGCCATTGGTATGGAGTGGAGTTTTCCTACCAATGGTTCATACATACCTCCTGTATTCTCACCTTTTCTTAGAAGTACATTGATAATCAGAATCCCTCAAGTCTTGTATTACCTCCTGGCTCTGTGTTTTTGCAGAAGAGAACTGGACAAATGCCAGATGACAATCAACAATTAGCCAAGTTTGAGACCTCTGTGGTAAGATTTACTATGTATCATTGAAGATGAAGAGTGCTATAATACTTAGTCAAACAACCAACTTGTTTTGGTAAGTATTCATTATGTGTCAGGCATCTAATGATATAAACATTTTATATAGTATGCATCTACATGTTCCTCATCTTTATTAGTTAGCTTTCTGTCATCATAAGAAAATACTAGAGCAGGGTACTTATGAAATAAAGATAGGTTTATTTTGGTTCATGGTTATAAAGGCTCAAGTTGGACATTTATATGGCCTCTTTGTTTGGGAGTGTTGTTCAGAAGGCACATCATGGTGAAATATATTTTGATTATACCTAGAGAAAGGAAGCAGAGAAAAAGGGACTGAGAGTCTATGTCTCCCATTCTTTCTGAGAATACCCCCAAACCTGAGCACAAACACCTCTGTCTTTGAAAAGCCCAAGGATCAACAAATTTTACTACTTTGAGGATTAAACATTAATATATGGACATTTAGGAAACTACCCATATTCTAACCATAGTATATTCCTTTGTCAGTCCATTTAAATCCTTCAAGTACTAAATATATGGAATAGTAGTACCTTTAAAGAAGAGTCTCTTGGCTTAATCAAATTAAGAGAGACTTTCTCCTTGGAAGCACATCATCACCATTTACATTTTCTCCATCCGAATAGGAGTCAACTACTCAAGAATTGTACATTTGGTGAATATAATAAAAACGCATTGTGTGAAATTTTTAAAGAATTGTTTGAAGTTGTTCACAACCTCTGTCTCTTATAATATTTCTACCCCACTCTTCCCTATAGATTCCTGAGCCTTTAGGAGAATGCTCTGATAAGGATATCACATTTAGGGCTAAAAGCTCCAAGGTCTCTCACTCTCTTCACATTGTCCAGTTGTGGATCTCTGTGCTAATTACCATCTACTGCAAGAAGAAATCTTCTCCGATGAGGGTTGCACCAACCTGTGGATATGGCAGTATGTCATTAGGGCTGTTCTTTTGCTATGTTCTTTTAGCAGAGCAATAGTAGCAGCTTTTCCTCTAGGGTCCATGACCTATCCAGTCTCGGGTTCTTTGCTTCATTAAAAGTTTCAGGTATTGGTTCTCTTTCATAGAACATGCTTTGAATCCAATCAAAAAGTGGTCGGTTACTTCTATAACATTGTGCTACTATTGCATTAGTGGATATATCTTATAGGAAGGCTGCTATTGTAGCTCAGAGGATTAATGTCTGGGTATACTGGCTGCTTTGGTGTCAATTTGACACAAGCTAGAGTCATCAGAGAGAAAGGAGGCTCAGTTGAGGAAATGCCTCCCTGAGATCCAGCTGTAGGTCATTTTCTCAACTAGTGATCAAAGGGACATGGCCTAGCCTAGAGCGATTGGTACCATCCTCAGGCTGAGGGTCCTGGGTTCTATAGCCCAGGCAGGCTGAGTAAGCCATGTGGAGCAAATCAGTAAGCAGCACCCTCCATGGCCTTTGCGTTAGCTCCTGCCTCCAGGTTCCTGCCCTTTTTGAGTTCTTGTTTTGACTTTTTTCAGTGATGAACAGTGATGTGGATTTATAAGCCAAATAAATCCTTTCCACCCCAGCTTGCTCTTTGGTCACAGTGTTTCTTTGCAGCAATAAAAACCCAAACTAAGACAAGATAAGAATGATGATGTAACAAGAATAAATTAATAATAAATAAAAAAAAAGAATGATGATTCCTTTCTCCTGTGTAGTGTATATAGCACCTTCGAGTACTATGGATGCTCATTAGTAAGACTGAAGCTTCCGGTTAAGCTTCAGCTCAGTCTCTCCATATTTGGTGATGTAAATATGTGATGTTTTCAGCAATAGAGTCTTACTGTCAGGTTGTGGAGAGCAGCTAAATATCTTGGGACATTTGAGGGGTGTCTATAAATTTCTGGTACTGGGGTGTCATTCAATACCATGAGCTCTTTAGTTGGAGTATTGTCTTCTTCACTATATGGTCATTCCATTTAAACACCTTTTTTTTTTCCAGAGACAGGGTTTCTCTGTGTAGCCTTGGCTGTTCTAGACTCACTTTGTAGACCAGGCTGGTCTAGAACTCACAATGATCTGCCTGCCTTTGCCTCCAGAGTGCTTGGATTAAAGATATATACCACCACACCTGGGTTAAACTCCTTTTATATATGTAGATTTTTAGAGAACTACTCTGGCAGTAGGTTTTACATAAAGGCCTTTAGTGTTTGTTATTCTCCCCATAGCTGCTCCTCCACTAGCCCTCCTATCTTCCCATTTCATGCTCCTTTCTTACCTATTCTTTACTCCCTTTAACACTATATACTATGCTCCACTCCTTGAAAAATCTATTCTTTCCACATAGTTTTCTTTCTAGCTGCCTAAGCACTGTGAATTTTCTAAATTAAACACATATATCTAAAACTCAAACTCTCCCCTAACCAAGAATCCATTTGTGATAGCTTGTGGAAGAGGACAGTTAATTTCTTTCAAAGGAAGGACATAGAGTTGTGAACCACACTTCAGAGCAAGTGACATGGCCAGGGGTATCGGTCAACACAAATTTGATTTCATGCTTTTTTTTTTTAAGTTGTATTTTTTTTTTAAACTTGCTTTGTTTTGTTATTTTAGGAAACAGAATGACAGTGAACGTGGGTATGTGTCTGAAATATAGGAGGAGTTGGGGTAGGGAAAAGAATATGATAAACTATATGGTATAAAGTTTTCAAAATAAAAGCATAAAAGAAAATGTCAACTAATAAAAACCATTCTATGAATTTTTTTGTGTGTGTGAACACAGCATCACTTAATTCCATACTGACCAGAGAAGATAGTGCCTACCTAACATATAGGACTGTGCTCCTAGGAAGTTAGTGCAAGGTGTACAGGACTGCTTTCCTGAGACTGTTACTACCTGTGCTTTGTGCTAATGTGTAGCCTGTGTTAGGCTTCAGAAAGTTACTTTTCCTTTTGTCCCTGAGATGCTTTACCTTGGACAAAAGAAAAGCATGGGTCATCACTCTGGAAGCCCTTAAAACTACAGCGTTACTCTTGCTTCCAGAAATGGATGAGTATCAGCTTGTACTGGTCCTTCTGTTTTGTGTTACTGAATACTTACAAAAAAAAAAAAAAAAGGAAGGATGCTTCATAAAATGTAGGTGTAAAAGTCTGCAAACGAGACTTTTTTAAAAATGCCTCATCTTGATTTATTGGCATCGATGTTATTTTATTTATTTTTCTTTTTCATTAGATTTGTACTTCAATTTATCCGTTTAAATTTCTTATTAAAAGATTGCATAAAAAGTCTTTATGCAAATATTTTAGTTGAACAAGGAAATGAACACACCATAAATGCATTACTATGAAAATGAAATATTTACCAAATATCTAAGAGACAAATAGAAAGAGCAAATATTTACTGGGATCTTACTAAATGCCAAGTGTGGAATGCATGTTCATCATTAATTCATTTACCTTGAGATCTATTGTTTAAGAGGAGGAGTGATGCCATTTTGTAGTGTGGCAATTTCAGCTTGTGGAAATTATATAATCTGTGCAAGGCTTCTGAGCTCGTTGCTTGCAGAGCGTGAATCTGGGTATGGAAACCTAGGTTGTCTGAACTCTACTATGACTGTTTTCAAGGGCTGGTGCTTCTACTCACATTCCTTCTTTAACCAGCATACATGACACACTTGTTCTTTTCCCTTGCTTCTTTTTCAATATGTAGAGAGGCATACAAGGGCTGTTTAAAGTATATTAAATCCCAAATGAAACTACCGACTTTCTTCTATCAAGAAAACCCTTACAACACTAAACTGACTCCCCAGGCTATATTTATATATCAGTGCATATATGTAGCAATAATCAGATAAAAAGATGCCTTGGGTTTGAGAAGGTGGAAAGGTGTGGGGTGGACCAGAAGGTTTGGAGTGAAAAGACAGAGGAGGGGTTGAAGGGAGGAAGGGGAAGTGATGCAATTCTATCTCAATTGATTATTTTAAAGTTGTTAAGAAAAATGCAGTATATTCCAAGAGTGTCTGTTGTAACACTTATTAGAACCCTGTGGACCACCCATTTTACAGACCAATAGAAACCAATAAATTCTTGAGTGCAGGTGCAGCAAATCTGTCCTTATGTGACAAATGATGAGAGGGAGAAAGTTGATGGAGTTTGGACTGAGGGTAAAGATGGGCCGAAGAATAGTGAGATTGGTTAAGAAACCCTAAGAAGAAAAGAGAAGTTAGTCAATCTGTGTCTGCATCAGAGAGACTAGGAACTGACTAGATCAGTTTGATTCCATATAGTTTCAGAGTTGGTTCAAAACCTTATCTCTTCTCTTACTTCCTCCACCTTTAAGAGAAAGACAAGCCCTAAGGGTTAATTGCCCAATTTAGGTAGACTGCTACAGATTTTCAGCTGACACACAGTAGTAACTGTTTACTATAACTGCCACTGTGAATGCTGTTTCACATTCAGTGATCACAAAACTTTATAAGGTTGGTTCCACATTTATCTCTATTTTACAAATGGGAAAACTGACCCTGAAGGGTGCCAGAATCTAGGTCAAGTGCTCATGGGTGTGAAGGAAGAAAAGATAGGAAAAAGAAAGGAAGAGAATGGAAGGGAGGGGAGAGAAGGAAAGGAAAGGGACAGGCTTACTTTTGGCCTGTCCTACTATAATGCCTTGGTTTTCCCTCCTCATCCAGCTTAGAGTGTACACTATTCTAAAGCATAGAAGGTACTGGGTTTAGCTTAAATCATCAGATAGAAAAGATCTGAATCTTCTTGCAGAGTATTTGTTAGTTACGACCCTTCAGACACTTAATGCAACAAAAGAAAATGAATAAGTAAGCAGGTCTGATTTACGTTAGCATAAAGTGACATAGCTGGGAATCAGTCCCATCATACACACACCCCATCACACCATCATAATGCTGTCTTACTTCCTTGGTAAAGAAATTAGCCTCAGAGGTAACCACACATACCTAGAAAGATCAAGGCCATAGTGAGGGTAGTGGGCAGTTTAGACCACAAAATTGTAACAGGGATCATGATACATAAAGGGAGGAAAAGCAAGTGAAGAAATGGAGTTAGAACTCAAATGATAAAAGTGGATCAATCACACATGCATGCATGATGTGTGTGTGTGTGTGTGTGTGTGTGTGTGTGTGTGTGTGTGTGTGT
>OU015747.1:25683423-25718862 GCA_907169655.1 Acomys percivali | reverse complement strand
TGTGTGTGTGTGTGTGTGTGTGTGTGTGTGTGTGTGTGTGTGTGTGTAGTATCAAAATTTGCTGTGTTATTTCACTTGCAAACCTTGAGGATTCCTGCACAAATCATTAAAGATCAAGACTTTGCAGGTCATATTATATACCAGCAGTCTAGGACACTCCAAGAAACGCACAGTGCCAGTGGCCAGCATATATAATCTGATTGTATTTTTCCAAATTCATGTATTGAAATCAGCACTCAGTTTGGTACGAGGTGAGCTGCGGTGGGTGGGGCTTGAGCAGGTAGATATTGCAAAAGTGGGACCCTTATAAAATGATGCCATCATCACATAAAAGACCCACAGGAATGAGTTCTGGTTTGGGTTTCTGACTTTTGAGAAGATCATGCTCATCTCTTTGTCCTTCTACATTCCAGCAGCAACAGGGCTCTTACAAACCAGATGCTGACAATTTGACTTTAGATTTCTCAGCTTCCAGATGCTATGAAAATAAACAAAACAATTTTCTTTATAAGCTACCATGCCCCAGGCATTTTGTTATAGCATTAAAAATGGACTAAGATGCTAGTTCTTTTTTACTTGTTCATCTGGACAACCTGTTGGGAAATGTGGATACCTTGAAGATGCTTCAGGCATGCCTACTTCCTACTGAGCTAAACTAAGTGAACTTACTTTTCCCATGAGATGTCAAAACAGTTGTTCTGAACAACAAGCTGAGCTCACTTGTTTGGAGAAAATACAATGAAACAAAATATGATTCACAGGAGTCACAAGAGTATTCTATAAATGTAGTTTTTATTCTCCCAAACAGGACAAGAGTTACAGCCTTGACTTTTCTAAGCAGTTCATTGCAAGTGTTAATGGAGGAAGTGATTAACACTGAATTTCCAGAATGTTTTGGTCCATTTGGAAAAAAATAGTTGTAGCACAGTTTTGTTTATTTAATATAGGTGGATGACTAAGTCCAGAGAAACATTCCAAGAAGTCCCTGGTCCACTCTTTCAGATTAAAGAGTTTAAGGAACAAGATGACTGAATGGTACAAATCTTTTAAACCTCCAATTACAATTTTAGCAGCTGGGACAGATCCATGAGGAAGGAAGAACACATTGGTCAACTTGGATGGTTTACTAGAGGAAATACAAGCATTTAGAAGGAAGCTGGACTTGTGTATTGAACAGGAGGTGAGCTGAGACACCACCTAATTCCCAAAGTCACTACACTGCCCCAAAGTCAATGATGTCACATGCCAATGAATTTTGTAGCATTTCAATAGAAATTAAAACCTATTTTTAGAAATATTTCACGGACCTAACAGATATGAATCATATTTACTTTTTGTGTCCTTCTTAAATGCCACATCTCTGGATGTGTTTTAGTCCTTTGGAATCTGCCCATTTTGACTTAGAGCATCCCCACAGTGATGGAAGCAAATATAAAATGTAGTGGCCAAGAAGAAAAGTTGCAAAGATGATCAGCAATCTATGACTTTGTGAACAGATTCTAGAATACTGTGCCCACTGGACTCTTTGAGATGCATTCCTTCCCATGAAATGACTAAAATGTATACTTTCAACTACTTTCCATGATACATGCTTGGGGCTAATATGGAGCTGGTTCTTTAGAGCATCTATAACATTTTGGTCCAGTCAAAATTGGTCAGTGTCTCCTATTCAGTCTTAGCATTGTGCTCTCCTAAGAGTAGAATTGATTAGATTTATCAAGAATGTTTTTATATTATTGCTGCCAGAACTGTTTATTCAAGGGAGGACTGGATGAAAAGAAACCTCGCATCTTAAGGGCCCATGTTCCATGAACATTTTGCAGCAAAAGATCTGACACTGAGGAAATAGTGGGTATTTGTGGCAAAGCCCTGGTTTTATTGACCTACCCCAAGACTTCTGACCATTGCTCCTGATGGATATTAGGGTAACTACCCTCTCCAGAGCATTCTCACTGACAACTGTTGGGAAGACTTCAGCACCCACATGATGCATTGAGTTGTATTCTTTATTTACACCACACTCCCTTCTGACCTCTGCACTGAGAAAAGCAAACCATACTGAATAACATACATAGAGAACAGAATAAGATAAGAGGCAACACTCTACACAATTGTTGACTAGGGTAATGTATACTTCTTGGAAACTATAACATGTAGGAAGTGAGCAGTCTTCTCTTACAACCATACAGAAGGAGACAGTGAACAAGCAACTCTAGAAACCAAGCGAGAATGGAGGGCAAACCAGTGATGGGTCGGACACAGCTCTCGTTAGTGCCAGGCTCCTGCACTGATCAGCAGTTGCTTCCACTATCTGGCTAGTCTTAGTTTCCCATCCTTCCTCTCTTCCTCAGACCGCTGACATTTAAAACGTTTTCAACAAAACCTGACAAAGATAATAACGTCTATCTATCATTAGCAGTCCTAAGATACATTATCTCAATGCAGTTATAATTATTTGATAGCTTCAAGGTCATCAGGCAGAAAGGAAGTCTGTGGCTATCATTTGGAATCCATCCCATGTGTATGACAGTTGCTAAGACCGTTTTATCTTTTCAGACAATTAATATGGAAAGAATCACTAAGAACTTAGAATTACTTTAAAGAAATCACCAGCTAGTCATTGTCTATCTGCCATGTATTAAGCATGTTTGACCTCAAAAAGAATAAAATAAAGTTCAATTAATGCATGTATTTTTAATATATATTCAAGCATACAAGATAAGAGCACAGACGTGGGTTAGGACTGTCAAATAGATATCTAAGCAATGTACATAGGCATGGGAAGGAACTGAAAATAATTATTGTTACAAAAATTTTTGCCTGATGCAAAATATATATGAACTAGTGTACTGTAGCTTTGGAGTGCTAAAGAGGCCTTGTTATTTTTTTTTAACTGTAAACAATGAAAATTTTCCCTGAAATGTGAAAGAAACTTCATATAAGAATCAAGTGAATACCCTATGAGCATATACAGTGGGAGGTAATCCCCCTCAGGAACAGTCATAGGGGAGGGGAATAAGGGGAAAATGGGAGGGAGGGAAGAATGGGAGGATACAAGGGATGGGATAACCATTGAGATGTAACAAGAATAAATTAATAAAAAAAACAAACAAACAAACAAAAAAAGAATCAAGTGAAAATATGAAGAAATATATGACACATGTAATTCTTCCACAAATTTTAATATTGATGAAAATATATTTTACCCAAGTTGTTAGAGGAGAAAGTAAGTTTCTAATTACACAAGAAATAAAATGAGCTGTAAGTTAGTGATAAAAGAACCAGTGGCTAGAAGAACAGTGCTTTAGATCTTGCATCAGAATTTTTACTGATAAGATGAAGGATACTAATGTAAATTAATTAACATTTCATAATGTTCATAATTAGTTTTCTTTTTTTAAGCTGTGATTCTGTAGTCTACTGTTGGAATTAGTTACTACTTCAGTCCTATGGGTTTCCTAGAAAAATGCAGATAATAACCATAAGAGACCTCTAGAGGGCACTCTACAAAGCAGATCTAGGCCAAGTAGGGAGGAAGCTACTAGAAGGGGACACTTTTCTTTAAAAATGTATAGAGATTGAAGATTTTTGTTTGGCTACACTTAACACCCAGCTTGCCTTTCCAAACTGTAATCAGATACAGTTTGAAATATTCTAAGTCTCCTGGGGTTACATACCATCTCTGTAGTGGCAAATGCCACCAGCCCCTTGTCTGTCTATTCAGCTTGGTTCCTCAGTCTAGAAGTGGCTGCTTAAAGAGGTGCACATGTGTTTGAGTTCCTCTCATTCAATTCTAAGGGTGTTTAGAAAATGTCAGCATAAGATGAAGCTGAAAAATAATAAAAATATATTTGACATTTTGTAGCTAATAACAGTTAGCACACATTTCCACGCACATTACCTTAATGAAGCCTTAAAACACGAGCAGGTCTGGCTTTATTGTCATTTACACTGATGGGATGACTGACTCTAAGGACTTGAGGTAATAAAGCACATTCAAATTGAGTTCTCTGATTTCAGGCTCAGTGATCTTCCTGTTGCATCATCCTCATTTCTGATTACCCAGGCAATGAAGTGAAAACCAGTAACCTTTCAATAGCTATTCCTCAGTGGACAAAGTCGAGGCATCTGAACAAGGAAGAAGCATCAACATGACCTGAGCTAATAAGTCACAGCCTTGGAAAGCCAAGCAGCTAACGGAAGATGGAAATGAAGTGAGAGAAATGCCACAGTCATCTCCCAAAGAGCTTCCCACAGCACAAGAACTACACAGGAGCGAGCCAGGAACACAGATCCCGTTGTACATAGTGATTTTCATGGTTCATAAATCAAAATAAGAAAAAGAAACCTGCAAGCTGCCAAACACCACAGAATTCTACTGTAGCCATTAGACATAACAGGCAAGAAGTGACCCTCAAGATCAAGAGACCACAATGGAGAGACAGAAGAGGTAATGTGTAAGATGAAGTCTGTTGGGGCTGGAGAGCTGGCTCAGAGGTTAAAAGCACTGTCTGCTCTTCCAAAGGTCCTGAGTTCAATTACGAGCAACCACACGGTGGCTCACAACCATCTTTAATGTGAAATGATGCCCTCTTCTGGCCTACAGGTGTACATGTAAGCAGAGCACTGTATACATAATAAATAAATAAATCTTTTAAAAAAAAAGATGAGGTCTGTTGGGTATGGTCTTGGCTCTGGTTGGGCTGTTCTAACTTCAGAGATATAATTTCTCCTAACACTTGGATTTTGGTCTTAATAGTTCACTGCTCAGAACTTAACACCGTCTACCACTAAAATAAAGAAGAGATAGAAATTTTCATCAAAAGATTAACTGCCGTTTTTTTCTACTGATTGATACCTGACAGCTAATTCATTATCCTGGAAAATATAAACATTAATAAAACCATGTCTCCTTATTTGAAAATAAGTGTAGGTTAATTGGGTTGTTTATTAGGGATTTTCTTTTCTTTTCGGGGGGGGGGTTGTTTTGTTTTGTGTTTTTGACATTTGAGACATGGTTTCTCTTTGTAGCATTGACTGTCCTGGACTCACTTTGTAGGCTAGGCTGTCCTCGAACTCAGAGATCTGCCTGCCTCTGCCACCCCAAGTGCTGGGGTTACAGGCTTATGCCACTGTTCCCAGCCTTATTAGGGTTTAAAAAAGTCAATAAAGTGGTTTGTGTACATATGAGTGTGTGTGTGTGTGTGTGTGTGTGTGTGTGTGTGTGTTTCTATGTGTTTATGTGAAGAACTTACAATATAGCATCAATATGCAGTTTTGGAGGCTGACTCACAAGAAGGGCTGACCTGGCCTTGTTGAGTCCAAGAGCAGGAGAGGCCTAATTAATTACACTCATACCCAGGCAGTGAGACAGGGAGGGGACTTTTCTTCTGCCCTCTATTTCATTCCACGTTGCAATCGGATGATGCCCCCCACCACTGGGGAGGGCAGCCCACTTTAATCTCTGTATGCAAATGTTGCTCTTCCTCTGAAATTGTACCATAGATAATTAATACCCAGGTGCCTTGTATCCACCAAACTGGCACTTGAAGTTAACCACTATGTATTTTTTTTTTCTTCAAAATTTCTGTGGGTAGTAAAGAATGTTAAGCAACAAAACGTACAGAAAGCCAGGAAAGGGAGGAGGAGTTCCTGAAGGCGGAGGATGTCACCTTGAGGTCGTGAGATGATCTTAGCTTCTACATGGTTCAGAGAACAACTCTTCACAGTGGTGAGGGGACAGACTGCTTGGAGCACTGGCTTCTTTCTCACTCTGACTGAGCCCTTTGAAAAATTGTGCCTCAATTTCTTGTTAATAAAACTGAGATAATATAGTGCCTGTTTAGAGGCTGCTATAAACTTGAAAAAAATTAGATCACTTATGATTTATCCAGAATTGGAATCATCAACATATTTTATTATTTTTATGTCAGGACTTTGAGTGTGAGGCATTTTGTGAGGCATAATAAACTGTATGGACATAAAATTGGACTAAATCTTATGCTTTTAGGGCAAGAGTACCTCTTCAGAATGAATTGGAAAACCTGAACTTTTGAGCAAGTTTTAATGTATGAGATATAAGTGAAAATCCTATCCATACTCCTTTTTTTAAAAAAAATCTCTGTAAATCTCTTTTCCCAAGGGAGAAGAGATCTTTTATTCACTTACTCTAAATGTTCGTTATTGGACACCCCCTAACTGCACACTGTTCCAGGCACTAAGATATGATGAAAAGTTCTTGTCCCCAGCAATGGTGCCCGAGTCGCAGGCTGTGATCATCACATTTGCTGGCTGTTGTGCTGCTTCTGAATGTGGACGGGGCAGGGGGTAGGGCATGGGAGTAGAGGGGAGTCAAATGAAGCAACATGCCCCCCCCCAGGGATGGCTGCCAACTACAGTGGGTTTCTTTTGCCCTGCATCTGTGTGTGAATCCACAGAGTTTTCACATATTTGTTCCTTTTGGATGGGATGAGGGAAAAGTGGTGTTTTATTATGTTGCCCCCATGTGATCATCCAGTTAATAGAAAGGATTTACGGGGAGGGAATCCAGATACCTGTGTGCTCTGCGGAACAGCAAAGTCCCACAATCCCAGACGCCGATGCCTGCTGTTTATAGTAGGGCTGACTCCCACTCCCTCATCCTCTTGGGTTTGCTTGAGAGTCCATAAGCAGTCAGAGCATATACTGGAGAGGCCATTTAGACTGCCTTCCTGTGTCCTACTGTGGTCTCAGGATGACGGTCTCCGGGAGTTCGGTGTGGGATGCTGGAACAGTTTTCAGTTCTTTGTTGTCTGTGTCTGTTTTCAAGGCTTCTATCGGGCCTGGCACAATGGCAAAGTCTTGGCAAATGTTTGTCAATGAACTTGGGAGATGTTCATTATCATCTTAGGAGTATGTAGGCCCACAATTTATATTTCACTAAGGCCACATTTACTTCAGTGCTCTGGGAAAGTTCTAATTGGAATGAATTGATGACTGGTTTAAAAAATTTAAAGACCATTGAAAATGTAGACTAAAACCATTGGCTCTTAGTTTTCTATTTATAATAATTATAGAACTTTATTTTCTAGCAAACATTTTATAAATCTTTTATAATGGTACATTTAAACATTTTAAAATCTTAAACTAATATGTAAAAATTCAACTTATGAAACATGGTCATATGTACCTATAACCCCACTAATAAGGAAGAAGAGACAGAAAGGTTAGATTTCAAGGTCATCTTCAGGTGGATAATGAAGTCAAGGCTAGCCTGGGATACATGGGATCTGGTCTCAAAAAAAAAAAAAAAAAAAAAAAAAAAAAAAGAGAGAGAGATCAACTAATGCCATGATAGTTAATATCTTTTAAATATTATATTTCAACACCTTTGATAAAGTTAAATAAAACGAGTAAAACTTCCAGTTTTGATTAAGTGGTACAAGACTGAAATATTTCTTCAGCGGCTACACACAAGTTACATGCTATTTCAAGTTGTTCTAATACTGACTCCACATAAACCATTAGAGTGATTTTGACAAAGAATGAACTATCAATTCTTCTTTTTCTCCATATTAAAAAGGTGCCTATGAAAATATCTGCCACATAGATCTTTTGTGATGAGCAAATGAACTGTGCAATTTATACTAAATGGTGGCCCATACCTTGCTGCAGACATTTTTAATTGTTCAGTAAGTTCTGATGACCATTAATTACTCCCCCAATTAAAAAATAAATCCTTGTCACCTCCTGCTCAGTGTCTGAAGTGCTGCAGAGGGCATGGCTCAGGCTAATGTTTGTCCCCAGGATTTATGTAGGAGTTCATGTAGGCTTGTGGTGGTTTGGATAAAAAACGGCCCCCCATAGACTCAATAGGGAGTGGCCTTATTGGAGGTGTGGCCTTGTTGTAGGAAGTATATTACAAAGGGTGGGTTCTGAGGTTTCAGAAGCTCAAGCCAGGCCCAGGGTCACTCTCTCTTTCTAATGCCTGTGGATCCAGATGTAGAACTTCAAGTTTCTCTCCAGCACCATGTTTTCTGGTGTGTTGCCATGCTTGCTGCCAGTCTGATAACAAACTAAGCCTCTGAAGTCTAAGCAAACTCCAGCAAAATATTTCCCTTTATAAGAGTTGCCAAGGTCATGGCATCTATTCACAGCAATAAAACCATATCTAAGACAAGGCCTTATGTGCAAGGATATTCATACTACTATATATCTATGTATCTATATATGTCTACCTCTATACCTATATATGCTAAGAGGAACATAAGCATACCATACTGGACCAGGAGGAAACTGAGGCTTGGCCAAAAGTCACATGGCTTAGCTACTGAGCACATCCCATGATAAGCTATAATCTCTTCTGAGAACCCCTTCTCAAATATTTTGTTTCCAAATTTACTTTAGCTGATATACAAGTCTCCTTAAAAATGACCTGCTTTTTTCCTGAATCTATGGCAGCTGAGAACACAGTCCATACTTAATGTTAAGAAGCAGACATTCTGCTGCATAATAAAGAAAACATGTACATAAATAAGATTGAGTTTTGTTTAACCATAAAACCTGCAGTGGGTTAGTCATTGCATTGTAATTGAACCTAAATCTAAACAAAGCAGAATGCATATGCTGCCATATACATGTTTGCTCTCCTAAAATCATCTCATTACCACCCACTGCAGCAGTTACAGATAAATATTTTTGCTTTTATAGCCTTTAGTTTTGAAACATAAAAGGGTTTATGTTTCTAATTCCTAGACAATTTTTGGTGGTATTTCTGTTTATCTTGCATTCTACTTTCAAGCATTGTATTGGGGGGGGAGGGGCAATGCAAAATTTCAGAGAAGTCTGAAAGTGTTTTTTAATCATCAAGAACAATCAGAGACTTGGGGAGTCATTTAATCCCCTGATTTTAGACAATTGCATTGCTTGACAGGAGTGAATTCAGTTGAGATTTTAATCTCTTGGTTGCTTTAAAAATCTCTCTGGTTGCTTTGGCCTCTGTTTATGCTTCTGTATTGCTCACCACAGTGAGCAGTTTACCCAGACAGATTTGGGTAGCAATAAGGTGTTGCTTGGCTGGAGGTTTTCCAACAACAGAATTTTTGTTATGCAGAGGAAAAACACCTGCAACCACACTTCTGGTGACCTTCACGTGGGTTTGGACAGAGGCAAATGAATGCTGACAGATGAACGCTGCAGGGATCACCTTTGTGCACAATTCCCTGTGAGCAGGGAGAGTGGCTGCTGCGCAGCTGCTGCTGGCACATAGGTTCCAACACATACAAGGACTCTTGCTAGGTTTCATGGCCTAGTCTCTTTATCTTTAAATTTTCACTAATTGTAGGAGTCCCTCTGTGGTACTATGTCCTACATTTGTCCTGTGCCTATGGCTGGTATTATGGGTTGCTCTGTATGACCTTTGGTGTGTGTTTGTTTATGTTTCTTCATCTTACTCTTCACATCTCATGGTTAACCGCTGTAAAACTTTCTCCTTCTTTTCCAGGTTGTGTTAGCTGCTCACTGTCGTTTTGTTCCCATGGTAACCCATTCACCCTTCTAGACTCGCACTGCTTGTTCTGCATTACATGTGGACGTGTAAATGTCATCTGTCTATGGTATGGACTCCAAGACAGGAAATAGCTCTGAGATTATCCTTTTTGTTCTTATGGGGCAAAGTCAGATGCTCACATGTGTGGCACGTGAGGAGTTTTAGCAAATACTGCTCCAACGACATGCAGCTTTTTGCCCCAACTTGTTGCCTCCTCTGCTCAAGATACCATTACTTCCTCCTACAGTAGATGAAAACAAATACAGAGACTCGCATCTGGACAATGTATATAGAATGAGAGACCTTGAAGCACTCAGTCCTAAATGGGATGTCTTCATCAAATCCTTTCCCCTCAGGGTTCAGGGAACTTTGGGGGAAAAGAGGCAGAAAGATAGAGCTAGTGAGGATAGAGGACACCAAAAACTCCATATCTTCCAGATACCACAGGACTGATGCACCTGTGAACTCACAGAGACTATGGCAGCGTGCACAGGGCTGCACAGTAGTAAACCAGAGGAGGGAGTCATGGTGCTGAAGGAAATGGTCACATGCCCCATCTCCAATTGGCAACTGCTCTTAAAAGAAAAATTAGTTTACTTTAAGGGGGTCTCACTGGGTATACAAACCACACTGAAGGGGAAGCCTCATACCCAGCAATAGATGGTCAACACAGTAAAGTCAGTGGCAGTTTTGGAGTATTGGCTCATAGTGCTTTGGGCATTTAAAAAAATGTTTAATGTCTTTTGTTTATATATTATGCCTTCCAATACAGTCTTTTTACAGAATTTCTCTGTCTAAATGTGTTATTCTCGGCTTCAGTACATGTTTCTTGTGCTTTCTCTTGGCTCTTTTTATTTTGTTTTGTTTTCTTGTAATTGGTGGTGTTGGTGATGGTGATGGTGGTGGTGATGTGGTGTGGTGTGTGTGTATGTGTGTGTGTGTGTGTGTGTGTGTGTGCGTGTTCAAGTGAGAGAGAAAGAAAGGATGTGGATTTAGGTGGGAGGGTAAATGGAAAGGATCTGGAAATCGCAGGGAGGAAACTGGAATCAGAATCCATTGTCTGAACAGTATCTATTGATAATGAAGAAGATACCACGATGCAGTCTTTGTACATGCACCGTTATTTGTCTTTTAACACCCAGTAATGACACTTCTTAGGGAAGCCTTTCTTAAAAGTGTGTGTGTGGGGGGGGTGAGCACCTCCTCCCCCTTCTCATCTAGATCACAGCACTTACCCCATCACACAGCCTTTGAAAATGTCCATTGTGCCACCTCCACCCTCAGACTGAGAACTCCTTGAACTTCATATTTCACTCATTCTTCTTCCCAAGCCTTGGCAGAGTACCTGAGTGCTCAGGGAAAGAATGAACAGGAAAGACAGGAAAGGGGAGAACAAAGGATGTAATTACACAGTCACATCCTCTCAAAACAGAGCTGGGATGGATGGAAATCCAAGTGAATAATTGAGTTCACAATACAATATACTGTGAATTGACAAAGTGCTTTTTCTTTATACCCCAGGAAAAGAAAAAACAAAACAAAACAAAACAAAACCAAGGGTCTTCTAAGCTAGTTGGCAATTAGCACACATTTGAAGCATTTGATTTTATCAGTTTTATAAGCCCAACTAAATTAGAACCCACATTATTTTCTGAGTATAAAAGAGAAATCTTAGATACCAAGACAAACATACAGGTTTTATTTTAACTCCAAAGGCTTTTATGCTAATAGATATCAAACAAGCAAACAAATACCTGACCCCCCTTAATAAATCAGTCCTACAATTCCCCAGGTATGTTTCTCAAACTCAGACGTTCACACAGTTTTCTTGGCATCCATTATTTGTCTTTGGTCCATCAAGGCAGGTAGCCATGTGTGCCAATAGCTGGTGCCTATTGCTTCACCTAATGGTATTTATACTTTTTTACTTACTTATGTATTTATTTTTTTTACTTTTACCTGAATGTGTGCCAGTGGGAGGGTGTTGATCCAGGAGTTACAGACAGTTGTGACCTGCCCTTTGGGTGCTGGGAATTGAAACTGGGTCCTGTGGAAGATCAATCAGTACTATTATTAACTCCTGAGACACCTCTGCAGCCATAGAGAATTACTTTTTTGAAATGCTGGGGAAATGAGAAAAAAAAAACCACTTTCTTTTTGTTTTGTGATGTTTTATTCTCTTTCCATTGTTTAAATTGTACCACATTTAGCTTTTAATTTTATTTTAAAGACATGAAAACAGAAGTCTAATACTGGCTAGGTCTTTTTTTTCCTCTTTTTCTGTTTTATTTCATTATTTCTTTGTGTAGATTTCACCTCAGTGGAGTGAGATGAAATCTCAAATTTATTTTTATTTGCATCTCCCTAATTTTTGAGATATTTCTTAGTCAATTTTATTTCTCATATTGAAAACTCTCCATTCAGATTCTTATCCCATTTTTTATTTGGGCCATTTGTTTCTTTGACTTTTTGATGTTTGAGTGCATTGCATATTCTTAGTATTAAACCTCTGTCAGACATATAGCTAACAAAGATTCTCATCCATTCTGTGGATTTCTTTTTACTCAACTAATTCTTTTCTTAGCTGCATAGAAAGCTCTTAGTTCTGTGAGGTTAAAATTGTCAATTATTGGCCTTAATTCCCAGACAAATAGGGTCCTATTCAGAAAATATTTTCCTACAATTTTATGTGTGAACACTTGTAGATATGGTCTATGCTTTCTTCTAACAGGTTTAGCATTTCAAGTTTCACATTGAGGTCTTTAGGAAGCTTGGATCTATTCTTTGTTCGGGGTTGTGGATACAGGTCTAATATTTTTCTTCTGCATGTAGGCCTCCAGTTTTCTCAGGAGAGGTATAATTGAGGCTTGAGGTAGAGCTATTTCCAATTTTCTGAGAAAGCACCAGATTGATTTCAAAAGTGGTTGTAGAAGTTTGCACTCCCACCATCAATGGAGGAGTGTTCCCTTTTCTCCACATTCTAGCCAGCATGTGCTGTCACTTGAGTCAAAGATTTTGAGAACCTGAGACAATTTTTGACATGAAATTTATAAGATAAAAACAATGTATTATATAGGACACAAGAAGTGGACGTTTCATTGAAAAAGCAGACAGAACCAAATTGTCATTTACTTCCCGGTATTCACCTGTCCATTGGGAGAGAAAAGGAGAAGAACATTTTGCTTCTGTTTGAAGTTCTGTGTACTGGTTGGGGAAGGTTTCTTGTTTGAGCATACATAGGTATGTAATCCAAACTGACAAATCCATGATGGCATAGCTATTTCTGTAAAAGTAACCTTAAATGCAGCTGTGTTTGTGTATCATGACCTGTAGTGTCAACTTACACACAGAGACACAAGAAATCACCAAGGTGTTGTGTTTCCCAGCCTATTGTCATATTGACTAACATATCTTAGCTGTGAAACAATACCTGATTTTAAAAATACATAATTAAAAAATACTTGACTTAAAAAGAAGAAGGAATTCTTTTGCTTGTAACTTTTGAGCCTTCAGCCCTGTTGGTTGTTTCTATTGCTTCTGCTTTGGGTTGAGACAGAATGTCATGTCAGAAATCTGTGGTGGGCCAAAGTTGCTCATTTTATACCAGAGAGCAGAGAAACATCAAGGGGCCTAGAAACAAGATATTCCCTTCAAGGATGTGCCCCAGTGTCCCATTTCTTCCAGCTGAAATCAAGCCTACACAATCTCAGCACATATGAATAGCTTATTCAAATAGTTCATCCATCATTGGTTTAATCATTCATCATTATGATCTTATCACAGTTAAAACTATAGGGGCTCCTCATGACTAAGCATCTATGAAAATGCCCTCATAGACATTCTTTCCTAATCTCTTAGTGATTGCTCAGGCCAATCAAATTGATGGTTAAGATTAACCTCTACAGTGACCCTTGTCAATAATGCATAAACTATGCTGAGTCTTGGTGTCCTGTAGCTGTGCAGAGACAACATGACTTTGGCAATTCTTATAAAAGATCTAAGTGGGACTTACTTACAGTTCAGAGGTTTAGTCCGTTATTCGCATGGTGGGGAGCATGGTAGCACACAGGCAGCCATGGTAGCTGAGAGTTCTACATCTGGATCCAGTAGCAGCAGGAAGAGAGAAACAATGGGTCTGGCTTGACCTCCAACAGGGTCATACCTACTCCAGTCAGGCCACTCTGCCTAATCTCTATCAAGTAGTGCCACTTTCTAATGACCAATTACTCTAACACATGAGCCTATCGGAGCAATTTCTTTTCAAACCACCACACTTGGGTACTGCCCAGATGGAATAGTGTCCGTGTCAGTATAGCTCCTAAGAAATTTTGTTTTATCTAGTTCTACCTGATGATTCTAATACTCCTTCAAGTGGAAGAAGATCCCAGAAACTTCTGTGGTGTGACAGGTCACTCATTCAACATGATCTTGTCATTTAATAAAGACACAGACAAAGCTGAACAAGTATGAGAGTACTGCCCTCATTATATGATGTATTATTTTATTTAAACATTTTCCTACTGGGGGCGAAGTCTATAAATTAAGTATGGAATAGCTAAAATAAATAAAATAGTAACATAGACTTATACTATCAATACTAAGTTAAACATTACATATGTAATAATATATGCTATAATTTTCGACAACTGGCTGTACAGTAGGGATTTTTATAACAGTGTCATCACTGACACTTGTGTAACAAAAAATTATTTTGCCTTAGGGCAGCAATCACAGTGTTGGCACTGTTTTGTCTCCATTATAATCATAAGTGCCACTACTGTATATGCAGCTCCTGATCACAAAATATTGTATTGTGGTGCACAACTATATACTATAATCAGCCCAGGGAAACAGATCAAATGTTCAGATTTATGGCCTAACCTGCATGTGGTTTTAAATGGCTTATTTGTATGAGCTTCATAGACAGAGTCATTTAATCAAATCTCAAAGGAAGGCAAACGTATCCCCCTGTAGAAAGGCTGGTGTATGGCTATAACACCAAGCCTTAATAGTGAGTACATCCATTCCAGGTGACTGTACAAACATCACTTTACTCACTTCCTTAAATCCAGTTCGGTTGTTTCACTGTGTCCTTTGTCCAGGTATGGGACTTTGACTTGAGAAAACTTTACATCTTCCATGATGTTATTAAGATGACAAAAATACTTAAGACAAAAACTTTTTTTCCAACCACATTTAGTTTGTTTTTGCAGGGATTTGGTAATTGGGATGTTGTGTTATTTGTAATAATGAGCTATAGTCATTTCCTTTAAAAGCCTCAGAAGACAAAACCTCATTCGAAGTTAAGGGGTGCCAACTAATTCCTGTAACGATCCTTTACAAGCCTCTGCTAGCTAGAGTGTTAACTGTTTAGTAGCAGTCATTTTTAACAAGCCCATAACATTGCCATTACATGAATTATACATGGCTTATAAAATGATTATTTAGTCAGTGGAAAATTAAATCCGTCAGTGTTTTCCAAATCCGAGCTAGGACATTCATCAGAAAGACTGTTAAATTTTTAATCAACTGTACTGCGGTTGATGTAGCTATCAACTGAAATTGCTCTTTCTCTGCCATTCTCCTTGTTGCAAAATATAGTGTAGAATTACCAGTTCTATGGTGCTAATTGAATTTTTTTTCTTCCAAAGATTTAAGACAATGGCATGCTACGTGGCACTGGAATAAAGATCTCTTTTGAGCTTCAAAGACATTTTCCATACAACTGAGGGGTAACTGAGTGCTTAAAGGATATCTTTTCTTCCATATTCTTTTCCTTCTAGCCTAGTGCGTCAGACAGAGCCACCTCAATTTGATATTTTGCTCACAACTCACAGACTCTGGTGTTAACATTAAGAACTGACATAGTGTGTTAAATGATGGCTCATGCTATGACAAAAGTATAGTGGCTGTGAGAGTTACTTTTAATTGTCAACTTGACACAATCTGGAATCACCCAGGAAATGACTGGATTAGGGGAATTGTCTAGATTAAGTCTGCTGTCAAGGTTAGGTTATGTCTACATGCCAAGGTTAGGTGAGGGATTTTATTAATTGAGTTAACTGAGGTAGGCTGGCCCACCTTGAGTGTGGATATCACTATTTCATGAGGTAGATTCTGGAAAAGAGAGAGTAGGGCCCAGAGAGGCTCTCTGAGACTGAAGCACCAACCAAGGACCATGGATGGATTGGACCTAGGACCTCAACACAAATGTAGCCAATGGGCAGCTTCGACTTCATGTGGGACATCTAATAATGAGAGCGTGTACTGTTTCTGGCATGGACAATGTTGCCAACTTTTTGGTCACTTCCCCTGGTGGGACTGCTGTGCCAGGCCACAGGCAAAGAGGGCAAGCTCAGTCCTGCTGTGACTTGATGAGCCAGAGTGAATGAGAATAGGGGAGGAGGGATGGACAGAGGGAGGGAGGGTGGGACTGGGAAGAGAAGAAGGATGGGGCTATGACCAGGATGTAAAGTGAATTAACAAAAAAAAAATTGAGAAAAAGAAGGAGGAGAAGGAGGAGGAGGAAGAGGAAGAGGAGGGAGCTGCATGTGCCAAACCAATACTTTTTACTTTTTACTGTTAATATAATGTGACTGTTTGTTTCAAGTCCCTGTAATCTTGTCTTTTCCCAAATGATAGTATGTAATCTAGAATTCTAAGCCAAGGAATCTGTTTGCTCCTTACATTGTTTTTTATCAAAGTATTTTATCACAGCAACATGAAACAAAGCTAAAACTCCAGAGACACTTGAGACAATCTAGACACCCTGCTTTGTATTTATTTTCCTTAGGCATTGTTTGAAGTGCATTTTAAGTTCTTCTGATGATATTAGAAAGCAATATAATAGTTTTTTCTTTTTAACGTTTTTTGAGATTTCATACATGCATTCTGTATTTGTATTATTGTTATCTTCTTTTTCCCCTCCATCTCTTTCTATGTTCCTTTTAACTCCCTCTTGAATTCATGACTTCTTTAATTATAATCGGTACAACACACATACACACAGAGACACACAGACACAGACACACACACACACACACAAACACACACACACTCACTCACCCAAGAACTATGGACTCCCTTTGGTGTTGCTAGTATGTAGATGTATTTAGAGCTGATCACTTGGGGTTGGTGGGATAAGAAAACCTATCAGGGAGCTCACTGCTGAGGAAAACTGATTTGACCCTCTCTTAGTAGTAACTGATTGCTCATGACTCTTCATCTACATTGAAATTTCCTTCATCTATGATGGCATGTCAACTGACATTATGTAGGTCATATTTAGACAACCACAGTGTTGAAATTTTATGCATGTTGTTTACCTGTCACTTCAAGAAGACATAGTCTCTCAGCAGATAACCTGATCCTCTGATTTTTACAATCTCTCTTTCCCCTCTTGCAGAATGTTCCCTGTGCCTTACAGGTATGGGTTTCATTGTATATGTGTCAAACAGAGTTAGATACATCACATCAGTTGTCTTATGCATTTTGACCAATGTTGGTTACAAAAAAAGCAGCTTTCCTATTGGACTTGAATAATGCAGGCGTGTATTTGCTACATAGGATGATGAGACTTGTGTTCTTTATAACCCATCATGGAAGCTCATTTCCAGTTACTGTGGGGGTGACCTTTCATAGCTTACCTTATTGATGGTATCACCAGCCTTAGATGTGAGTCTGGAAGAGCACAGCCTCCTTCTCACACAGTATACCCAAATGATTTCCTAAGCCTACGTATCAGGCCACTTCTCCTTCTGGTCCTAGTTTATTCTTCTCTGAAGGGACATAGCACTGTCTCTATATATCATCCTTTACTGCGGTTGTTACTATTACTTGATGTTACTGTATTTTTGTGTATGTATCTTGTACCAGGATTACTAGTCCCTTGGAAGAGAAGACTCTACCTTGCTGTAGAATTTTGCATCCTTTCAATGTGTGAGAGTAATTCAGCCATAAAATATTGCCTGAATTAATGAGGGTTGAAAGAAGTGAACAATTGAACAAGATGGTCTCAGAGAGAGAAAGAGGGATCTGAGTTGCAGAACCCACTGAGAGATTTACTTGCAATTTACTCCTGGAAGCCCCAGTTTTCTGATTTGTGAGTAGAAGTAACAGTCAGGAGCCTTACAGGGATGTGCTATGAGATGTGCAATGGAAACATATTCAGAACAGCTTGACATAAAGAATAAATTCTGTAAAGGTAGTTGATTTCCCCTATCAGCAGCAATCCTTTATTTACATGAAGTGCAGGAGGGTTGGGAGAAAGAGGAAGGGCCTCAGATCTTCATGGGAAACACAGTCTTCTCTTCAGGATCCACAAGACTAAATAAGCTAGGGGATGTTTAGGTTTTTTGTTTGTATGTTTATTTTAGAAACATTGCTTGGAATTAGTAATTATCTGATTAACTGCCATCCCACCAAGAGCTTCTATTCTAGAATGGGCTTACATGACACCCAGAGCATTATCTAAATACCCTGTTGATGTGGCTTCTCCCTACCTGGATCCATTCCTCAGGCACACGGCTTAGGATTTGCTCAAACTTTGGGCTGGATGTTGAAGAAAATCAGTGCTTTTAATAGTCCTGTTCTAACATCAGTTAAGACTCAAAGGGGAGATTTTAACCAGCTGAGAACTGAATGGTGAAGTGTTCAAGACTGGCTTATGGAGTGGGGACGTAATTGTGTGTATGGGAAGCATATGGCAGAAGTCGTATTTCTCCCCCTGAAAGAAACAAGTCCAAATATGTAACATACACACATTCTCCCTTCTACAAATGCACAGATTGGATGATGCTGCAGCAACGTTTTATTAAGTACCAGTATCCCAGAGAAATCGCTGGGAACCTTTCTCAGAGGAACAGATGACTGGGTCCCTCCTGGTCTGAAAGTATTTCTGACTGTCATGTGTCTATTCTATAAATAAACCTTACTGCGAGGGAGGTAAGCAATCAATTGCTCATTTTGACTTTGTAGAAGAAAGTCCTAGCTGTGTCTGTGTGTGTGTGTGTGTGTGTGTGTGTGTGTGTGTGTGTATGTGAAAACACTAGCTAGCTTAAATATGATTCTATCATTGATGATAAGCACTAAAAAGGGGTCTTGAAAGAAAGATCAAGAGCATCTGCCCCTTGTTGGCAAACTTCATTTGATTAGGGTCAATTTGACATTAAAAGACCTTTAGAGAATGTCATCAAAGCTCCTTCATGACACCCAGAGCATTATCTAAATACCCTGTGGATGTGGCTTCTCCCTACCTGGATCCATTCCTCAGGCACACGGCTTAGGATTTGCTCAAACTTTGGGCTGGATGTTGAAGAAAATCAGTGCTTTTAATAGTCCTGTTCTAACATCAGTTAAGATATATTCCGGGAGATAAGAACAACCCAAAGCCAATCATTGCCCAAACTATCTCTTATTTAGCGGGCTGGATTTCTATTCCGCAGAACTCAACCATGAGGATTATTTCATCATTCCTATTTCACAAATGACATTTGATGTTCAATATGTTGGCTGTATCACCATGATTTCCCAGGTCATCATAATAAATACAATAATGACCAGGTCCTGGGATTTCTACCTCTTTGTCACTCTATTGGAGAGGAACAATTATATACCCCCTTCCCCCTTTTCTAACTCTGAGACAATATACTCATATGTCTCCCAAGGATGAAAAGGACACTCATTTACTTTCTAAGTCAAGACACAAATCTCACCCATTCACCAGCAAGGATCACCTGTCCAGCCATGAGTTCATCCATCAATATAAAAAAAGAATGAAGGATGTATCACACCTCACTCAAGCCAAAACAAAAAACAAAAAAAAAAAAAACCCAAAAAAACCAAAAAACAAAAAAACCAAAAACCAGCATTTAAAATTATAACTGTTTGTTCCTTAAGCTCTCTGCATCATAATGCTGTCTTGAAAAACAGGGAAACTTCTTGCATGAGAAAATACTGTAATGACAATAAAGTACTTGCTGGGGAATTTAGGGCATGTGCCCGAATCTGTAGCCAATGTTAGCATAGCACACCTTCCATCTTAGAGAAGAGCAAAATAAGTGAGGGCTCTTCTCCTAGCTCCTCCTTCAATGTCAGATGAGCACATGCCCGTTTCTGAGAATCCTGGGAAGGATTTTCCTAGAGTTTAAGCTGAGTTTATTCCATGAATTAATGGGTAACTACAACCTAAAAAGGCAAATGAAGCCAGAGTCAAGGTGGTGCTTAATAGGTTGTTAATCAGGCTCAGTTACTAATGAAGAAAAAAAGAAAGCTTGTTTTTTTTTTTTTTTTTTTAAGAGTTTTACAAATTTTACTTTTATAGCATGGTGTTTCTTCACACATTAAAATTGCTATTTTTAAATTGACAGTTTATAAATTGGATTCATGTCTTGTAATAAGAAGACAAAAATGTCTCATGTAAATAGTCTCTCCAGCTTGCAAGGAAAACTGTAGTGTTCACAGTTCTGAGGAAATTATTCAAAACCAAATTATGTTTTTAATTATATATACATTTATAATATTACACATATGTACAATAAACTACTTATAGCAAGAAGAATCATGACACAATCAAGAATTATATAAATGTTTCATTCTTAGTGTTTATCATATTTTCATTTATTCTTAATTGTCCATGACTTTTGAATCCTAGTTATAAAGTTTTTCCTCAGTCCCAGGAGAACAGAAATCCCGTGCATCCACTCTCTGTTCCATTTTATGTTCTTCTTGTGTATAGTATGGGATATAAACTTATTTTTACATTTTTCTCCAAATGGCTACACAGTTCTCCTAGCCCCATTTATTCTAAGCTGGACTGGGGTTTGTCTTGATTGCTGAGTCTGCTTTCTGCTGCAGGGTGTTTATTTTTAATAGAAGTGAGGTCTTAGACTTTAGCTTTGTTTTTAGAATACAGTTTACAGAGGTCACAAAAAGTAGCTTTCCTGTTGGACTTGAATGATGGAGATGTCTATATGCAACATAGGATGATGAGACTTGTGTTCTTTTTAACCCATCATGGAAGCTCATTTCCAGTTACTGTGGGGGTGAAAACCACTGCTAATTCTAGAAGGCCAAGATTTCTGCATGTGAATATTACTAAGCCTTCCTTCCCCACTGCAGTAAGACACTGTGCCATGTCATTTTTTTTTTGTAGGCTTCTAAATTTATTTTTGTAATTCTGTGAAAAGACAATATTACCTTCCTAAAGATGGCACAGTTAACAAAATATAGCCTAGTCCTGGGACTTTCAGTCCGCTCAGTCTCAGGCATCTGAATACACGGTTTCCAGTTGGTGACACTGTTTGGTACGTTTAGGAGGTGGAGCTGTGTTGGGAGAAGTATGTCAAAATCCCCATGCTGTTTCCAGTGTGCTTTCTCTGCTTCCTGTTGGTGTTCTGAGATGTGAGCTCTCAGGCTGCTACTCTAGCTGCCTGCCACCTGTTACTGCTACTGTAAGCCTAATGAACCCTTTCTTTCATAAGGTGCCTTGGTCATGATGTTTTATCACAACAAAAAACTAACTAATGCAGTAACCTTTCTCAATAAACTGTTAAAAATGATAAAGATTCACCTTCCTCCAAATGCAGGTCATAAAGTCATTATAAGGATGATCTCAGCTTTCAGTAACTCAGAGTTATTCAATAACATACTGATATTTATAAATTACCTTTGTATGTCAGAACTTTGTTGGTCCTTACATTATTAGAATCTTTTAATTATATCATGTAATGAATAATTCATAAAAGACTTTTCAAGGGCAAATTTTTGTCCTTTCCTATTTTCTGTTATTTTGAGGAAGAACTTAGTTTTCCATTTTAACTTGTTACTAAATAATAAGCATTTATTCTGTTTTCCAAGACAGTTATGTGGTTTATCCTGTTTCCCCCATTACTTTGATGAAGAAATTGTACAAAATCTAGTTTCTCTGCCAGAAAAAAATACCATCCAGTTAGACTCATACAATAAAGCACACCAATCCAGCATCTGGGGCAGATTTTAGAAATCAATTTCCCCTGCCTCTTTAAGAGTCATTTTGTTCTGGAAGACAAACTATCATGATATAACTTGGAAAATGAAAATCTTTATTTAGAATCATTCTAGGATGTCTGAGGTCAATAGCTGTATTTAATATATGTAAAGATAGATCAAAGGCAGTTTCAAAAAATGACATTTCCTTAGACAGTGACTATTGAATCTTTCCTGATAACAGGATAAAAAAATCTTTGCACTTGTCTTAGGCATTTTTTTTTGTCATCAAACTTGGCTCTATATGGGGCTGCTGTAATTCTATGGGGAAAAGCTAAGCAAAACCATTTGGGTTTGGAATCAGACATTCCACGATGAATTTCCAAATGAATGAATTGTGGAGTATTTGACTCAAACCAGTTTTCAAACCTGCTTGGACCTTTTATATGAGGACATCTCTATGGTAGTTACCTCTGAGCACTTTCTATGTCATATAAAACTCTACGCAGATAGAATAGGTTTCATTCATTCTGATCACTTGTCTCCCAAGTAAAGACAACACAACCTACCTTTGTACAGTGCATTATTTGAAATGTGAGCAGAGTGAATAAACTCATTTTGCCTTCTCGCAAAGTAATTACATTTGGATGTGAGGAAAACCAAGCATCCCTAATCAATCCTTCTGCAGTGTCTAGTGAATGCAACGTTGGTACATCCTCTCCTGGCTGGTACAGAGAAGTTGAATTGCTGCCGGTAACTGAGATGCTGTATGAGATGCAGGAACTGTGTTGCACAAAAGCTTCTCTAAATGAAGACACTCTGTAGAAAGAAAACATACCCCGGATTTCTAAGATGTAACGCATAAAGGAGAGTATTGCTGGTCTTAGCTATAGTTTTTATATTAATTATTGTCCATGATAACAATATATCTGATATGGTAGATTTAATAAATGGAATAATTAAACCAATTTCCTCTCTTTGCTTTTAATATGAGATTAATGAAAATTTCAAAGCCTCATATGTGATGTTTGCTATTATTTTGCTTGGATTCTGTTAGTTTAATCTTTGCTCTTTCCGGTTGCTCGTCAATGCTTTCTCACTGATAATCCCCTCCACCTCAACAGCCCTTGAAGTTCATTACTGCTTGCAACCCTTTGCCAGGATCACAAAAATTCATCAGATAAAGTCTCCTTTGTTGGTCACTGACAGAGTGAAGGACAGACTCTAGAGCCATTTTCTCCCAGCAGCCTTGTTGGCTACTTTACACATTTGCTGACACCTGTTTATACATGCAGCTGTGCACACTGGGGGGATTTGAAAGATGGTCTCATGTATGAGTTTGGCTGCCATGAAATATTCTATTGATTTGTGTCAGATTAGAGATAGTGTGTTGTCTCTACCTAGCCAGCCCTTTCCTCCATCTCTGTGTATGTGTTTAAATATTTATGTGCTAAGCTGCATAATTTACCATGTAGTATGGTAAACCACTTAGCCTGTTTCATTTTACCATCTATAAAATAACCATATCAGTTGTTTTTTAGTTCTACTGTTGCTATTACAGCATATTAAAAATCAGGTATTTAATAAAAATAAAAATTAATTCACCTCCAGTTTTTAGACTCCAGAAAGTTGGTGTTCAAAAGTCTGAACTTGGTGAGCATTTCCTTGCTTTTCTGTAGGGTCCTGAAGGAGTAGATTGCATCACATTATTAGACTGTTTGCAACAGGCAGAATCAAACTAGCTTTTATAACTGATTCACTCAAGTAGTAAGTCATCAGTAGGCTAGTAGACTAATCTATTCACAACGACAACGCCCCCCTTGGCTTAGTGGCCTCTTAATTGCTCTATGTGGCCTGAATTCATAATACTTCACATTGACAGTTAAAATTTGCCATGAGAGTTTTGGCATATGCAAAGCACCTTTCTATAGCCATTTGATTAAGAAAACCTAGAGGGATGCTGGGATGTAGGAGTGAAGGCTCTATGTAGGCACTAGCTCAACATTTCATGTCAATGAGCTGTGCAGGTGTTGTCCTCAGCAATGGGGCTTTGCTGTCAGTTTGTGGAGAGCAACCTATATTGTTGAAAACAGGATCTTGGGTGGATTGGGGATTCCATGGGGCACCTTTGGTCGAAACTCAATTAGATGTAACCCAGTCCTGGGTACTGAACGTCTTGTTTGGTGATAATAGATAGGCAGCTGTGACTTTTGTCTCCAGCATTATTTGGCAATTTCACATTATATTTCCATACAACCCCCAATTTCCCCTTAATTTTAGCTGACTCTCACCATATTCTTTTCCCTGTATTTCCTCCCATAACCTCTTGTCCCCGTCTCTCAACCCAGCCCCTCCTCCCATCAATATCTATTTATTCCATTTCTCTTTCCTAATGAGAGCTATCTGTTTCCTTTATTCCCTTACTCCACACCTACCCTCTGAGGTTCTATAGATTGTAGACGCTGAAAGACAAGTAGGTTTTGTTATCCCGGTGAGACTCAGAAATCAGGATGTTCAAGGAATGTGTAAAAACAGAAAGTTTATTATAATATGGACGAAGTACAACAGTCACTTTCTCAAAACATAGGAATGAAAAGGGGCAGGGAGGGGGCAAATGAACAGGTGCCCTAGAAGAATGAGTATATAGCAGAACTATTATTATTATTATTTAGTTTTTCTCATATCCCATATTTAATAAATCAGAACTGTGAGATGTTTTTATTTTTCAAAAAATGGTATTTTTCATAAAGAGGATAAAGCAAAGATCATTTCTGTCTGTTACTTGTGGCAGTTGATATTACAAAAATGGTTTCCATTAAATAAAGGAATAAGAGAGAGAGTGAAAGAGAGAGAGAGAGAGAGAGAGAGAGAGAGAGAGAGAGAGAGAGAGAGAGAAGGAGGGAGAGAGGGAGGGAGGGAGAGGGAGAGGGAGAGGGAGGAAATGAAAACCTAGTTGGGATAAAAAATAATAATAGCAAATCCTATCCAGGAAAAAATAAAATGTTAAGAATGCTTAGATGGGAGTCTGTGAAACATCAACTCATGTGAGAGAAAAGAAAGAAGCAACAGCTGTTGAAGTTCAGGCCGGTAGAGAAAAGTCAGCATCAGACACAGAAGGAATGTGTGACAACTCCAGGCATAAACTGCGCGTGCAGAGCTGACAGAATGCTTTCTGCCTTGTGAGCCAAAACTGATCCAGGCATCCTACCTCCAGACTGCCATCCTCCAGCAAAGCAGCTTTCTGCACAGCAGAAAATCCTAAGAACTCACGAAAGGGCTTTAGTGTGGATTATCAAAAACTATCTGGGCTTCTTTCTCAGCATTGCATCCTACAGTATCACTGGGGCAAATTTTGCATACAGCCATATTCACACATTTCTCCCTGAAGCAGAGAAGGCATAAGAATGTAGACAGAATGCTTCTGGAAGGTGTATGTAGAAGTCTGGGTTTTCTATTACTCTATCTGAAAGCCTGTGAAGAGAAATTTGTAGAATTCATAGTCATTGTCCCAAGGTAATGATCTTGTGAGTTTCTGAAGCAGTGGTTCTGAAAGCCAAGTTCCCTTTTAATCTAATAAGTGGCAATGCCACTATGACATTTGAAAAAAATGTATTAGGATTTCAAACAGAAATCTTCATTATTTAAGATGAAATGGGAATATGGAAGAGGCCTTGGGCTTGCTAGGTGTGTTCCAGCTTGCAATACTTTGGTTATGATATTTCAACTTTGGGATGGTGTCAAAGTGATATTTGCTACAAAACTTATACCTTATCAGTGTATTCCATGATACATGTGAAGTAAGTGGCTTCTAATGAATAGGGTTTATGCTACATGGTTGTGCCTCATTCTCTGACTAAGTATGAGATTATTTAAAACAGGTGTGATAAATGGGCTTGACCGATAATAATTTTAGATTACAATTGATATAAGTCACTTAAACCTTTTCTAAAGAGAATCATGAGTGTTTGAATCTATCACCAATAATTCTAAATCTGAAGTGAAAATACAGTCCTACTAACACATACATAAAAACACACTGGTAACATCTTTATGCATAGCATCTAAAACAAATGAAATGCTCAAGAGGTTGTGGACCCAGAGCATTACATATTCATTCAGTGGAATACTACTACCAAAAAATAAATAAATAAATAAATAACTTGGAAAAGTTTCAAAAAGCCTTACATTTAGGCCAAAGAAGCCTCAAAGAAATGTTATCTATTGTATGCCTGTTTACATGACATTCTAGAACAGCCATAATAAGCTGTCAATGATCAGATATCAAGGTGGACTGGTCTCCAAAGGAAGACCACTGGCTGGAAAGCAGGTTGGTAGCTGTGTCTCTGGGAGGCTGAGCATGTTGCATATCACTACAGGAGTAAGGAGAGAGCATGGCTTGTTACACGTGTTAAATTTTCTTCACATGCTCAAAATCTGTGCCTTATTACATACAACTTGTATGTCTATTTTTTAAAAGTAGGTAAAAGAAAAGGCTTTGGGTTGCTTTCCTAATTTAAATATAACCTCCTCTTCCATAGCCTTTATAAATCTGTGGATATAATCAGACTTCAAAGGCCAGGGAGTCACATAGCTTCTCTTCTATGTGGTTTTCTTTTAAAATTCCTTCTCCATATTTCTACAAAATGAAAAGAAGAGGGAAAATTGCCTGAAACCAAACAGTTTTTCTAACTAACAAACAGTTTGCCTAAGCAGATACCTTAAAAATAAAGGAGAAATGTGATTCTTTTCTATCAGATATTTAATTTCAGAGACAGATGTAATGACAGTTTGCTGATAATTGTTCTTTGGCAACAAGCAGCATCTGAAACGGAATTGGAAGTCTTAAAACATCTCAGATTATCACACTAGTTTTCAAAGGGACTGGTGTCTGGAAACAGAATTTTCCATTTAAAAGGATTTAAATGAAAGGCAGCAGAGGTTCAAGAGAGAGACCAACTGGTCACTCCACATACTTTACACTCCCTTGCTGACAATTGGTCAGCAAAGTTTAATTTACCTTCCGTTCCATGGTTGCTAAGTCATCAAGTTCAAACAAGGCATTTGATGGCTAAATAAGTCTGATGATGGCATATTTAAATGACTCTGTCACATACTTCATGATATCTTTGAGGTCTGAGTAAGTGAACAGTTTTATCTGCTGGAGAAAGTAGGTCATAAGTAGATACCAGCACATGTGGGGATTCCGGTAGTCCTGACAACGGTATAGATGCTCCAGTTCCCTGACTTGCTGATGGATAATTCTTTTCTCTTTATCTGTTGTCATCTGCTGCTGAGATGCTGGTGGTGAACGTTTACATGGTAGTGGGAGTGCAGTAGCTTATGAGAATACTGCCCACCAAGAAGAAAATAAGTAGTGAGTATATTATGCACAACAATTGCAGACTGAAAATTACAGATTATGGCTCAACTTCTCTCCATTCTTTTGCTCATAATATCTTAGGATGCGAAGATGGTCTTTACTGGCTAACTTTTAATCTTATTATTATTTTCCAAAACTCATAGACAGTTGCCCTTCCTACCAGTGAATAGATTCTCATCACCATCACATGATCAAAATTATTTACACTGATTATAAAATAACTATTCTGTCTTTAAAATGTACCCTTTAATTATCAATAAACCCTTCATCAATATGCATTTCATTAAATGTCTAATTATGTAGGTTCTATATTCTATACATCTAAGAGTAAAAGTAACTACTAATAAATTAAACAATCTTTACTCTATGTAGAGATAGATATAAATATTGATATGAGTGTTAAAACAGAGACAAACAAAAATCGTAAGCAACTCGGTTTGCTAAAATTGTTGTCTTCTTGAGTGCTAGTTTACAATGGCTCCAAACACTGCAGTGAAAGTTTTTATTTTAGAAGCAATCATTGAAAGAATCAACTGACCTTGCTCTTCTGTGTTGTAAGTCAGAAAATAAACAGTGAAAGTGTATCTTAGTGGTTTGCAAGTGATTCGGGGCAGGATGCTCGGCTATGAGAAAGCCATCGATTGGGATGCAGGAAATGAGATGGCTGAACCATGAGCTATGAGCCAAGGCTCAGGATTGTGAGGTCAGGGCAGGATGCCAAGGTGTACTGCATTTTTTCTGGAAGAAATTCAAGCTCCTTGCTAACAGTCTGAACTCCTGTTTCCAAGTATTATAAAACTATTACTTGATATTCAGTAGGTTCCATCCAACTTTCCTATCTTCCAAAATTCATGATATTGACATGATATCCTTTGATTATAGTATAAACACATTTTAGGTTACAATCTACTCAATCCTTTTAGGTAGGCTGTTTTGTTGTTTTTGTTTTCTGATTAAGAATCAATACTATTTAAAGACACTATTTGCAGAAATATCTCTCACTTTTGGAAACAAGCAATTTTGCCAAGAATATTACTTAGAAAGAAATATTAATGATTCAAGAATATCAAAGCCATTAGTCACTGCCAACCAGACTGCCTTAAAGAAGGTGTATTGGAAAGGGTCACAGCTGAACGGGAAACTAACAGACATTAGTTCTATTCTGGGCTTGGCTTCCTTGTGACCTTGACATTTCACTCGATTTTTCTGTTGTTCATTTGCTCAGGTTTTTAAAAATTGGAATGATAACACCAGGATGTTGTGTGGAGTTTTTATAGTAGCAAAGTGCCTGAACTCTTGAGTCCCAGCTAATGTAGCGGATTTGCCCACAACCATAGCTCTTGTGTGCTTTAATCTGAATTATTTTTACCCCCTTTGCTTATTGCTTTAAAGCCTCATGAGTTACTTTTTAAAAATACTGCGTTGTTCCATGTGATTGCTGTTGCTGTTGTAGGTGGTGGATTAAATGTATATTTGACTGAAATCAGTCCATCTCAACTGAATACATGAAACATTGATAGAATACGTACAGGAAGTAGGTTATTAGTTTGACAATGTTTCCTAAATCTCCCATTGAAAAAGAATCTTCTTGTGTTCTTGCCAGTCATTAAGACGCCAATATTGGTTTGCTATTCCCACCTCAGATGTGCCAAATAATTACCAGCTGCTAGGCATTTTCCTAAATACTTGACTTGCCCAGCTTACTGAGTGTTCAGATAGCTATGAGCACTGCAATTTTAGAGGTCTCTGTCTGTAGGTGAAAAGCATTGCAAAGACTCAGAGGCACTCAGAGAGCCAGAAGCATAGGTGCCTTTGAAACTTTGACCTCCTCCCTTCCAGTCACCAACTTACAGAACAACTAAATTGGCCATTGTCCAGCATGTGCATTCTACTTTCATTCTTCTTGCTGTGATGAACACAATAACAAAAGGGAAGGGTTCATTCATTGCTCTTCCAACTCCCTGTCATAATTTGCCATTGAGAGAAGTCAGGGCCCCCAAGTAAGGACCAAGGAACCATCTATGGAGGAGGGCTGATTTCTCTCTTTCTCTTTCTCTCTCTCTCTCTCTCTCTCTCTCTCTCTCTCTCTCTCTCTCCCTCTCTCTCTCCCTCTCTCTCTCTCTCCATTGGTTTGACATCTCATGACCAGGCATCTTTTTTTATACAGCCCAGACCCATGCTCTACCGTAGACTTAGTGAATAACGTGGATCACAATCAAGATTCTGTGGTGAGGTGGTAGGGAACCTTGTCCCGGGCCTAGATAGTACTTGTGTATGAGAACCTGTATAACACTAGAGTACCTGGGGTACCAGACAGTGAGACAAGTATGATTAATGGGATTGACAAAATGCAATTTTGTAATCCTACCTCTAGAGCAGGTGCCTCTGTAACGACTACAGAGTCACAACCAATTCTTATTCTCATTAACCTGTGAGGATCTATGAGACACAGATAGAAGACAATGAGCTGTCATGGTTGATTTTCCTCAACTTAGCATGCTGATATTTTAGCCAGATCCTTTATTTTAATGGGGTATACTTGCTGGGGTTTTTGTTGTTGTTGTTAACTTGACACACAAGTTAGAAGCATCAGAGAGGAAGGAGCCTCAGTTGAGGAAATGCCTCCATGAGAATCCAGCTTTAAGGCATTGTCTCAATTAGTGATCAATGTAGAAAGCCCAGCCCACTGTAGGCGGTGCTATCCTGGGCTGCTGGCTCTGAGTTCTATAAGAAGGCAGGATAAGCAAGTCAGATAGCGTAAACCAGAAAGCAGCATTCTTCCATGGTGTCCTTATCAGCTCCTGCCTCTAGGATCCTGCTGTATTTGAGTTCCTGTCCTGACTTCCTTTGGTGATGAGCAGCAATGTGGAAGTGTAAGCTGAAAAAAACCCTTTCCTCCCTAACTTTTTTTTTTCTCAGGATGTTTTGTAACAGCTATAAAACCCTAAGATGCAGGGTGTTGTATACATTGTGGGATATTTACCAACATCCATGACCTCTAACTACTAGATATTAAATAAATATTAAAATAAAAAATACCTTCAGACTTTATCAGGTGTTCCAGGGGGAGAAACCATGGGGGTTATGCTTCCCACAAAGTATCTCTTTTGTAAACAGGATCCATAAAGAATCCAGAGTTCCTGGTGCCCCCAATTTGATCACTTCCCCTTGATGGGGAGGCCTGGTGAGCACACAGAGGAAGTCTATGCAAGCTATCTGGATGAGACCTGATAGGCTGTGTTTATAAGGCGGTGGGGATGGGGTGGGTGAGTGGGAAAGATAGTCTTCTGACAGAGGTCTAGGGGAAGGGAATAGGACAGAAGAGGGAGGGAGGATGGGAACTGGATGATATAAGCGAGGGAATAACAATCAGGATGTAATTTGACTAAATTATAATATTTAAAAGATGAAAAGAAAGAAAAAAATAAGCATTCACTTAAAAGTAAATAACATACAATATTCCTTATTTTAAAACATGAATCCAGAGTTCAGAGTGGCTTATCCCTTTTTCATCTGAGTTCTACTGTAGGAGACATCATATTTTCAAAGAAAAGGATCAGTTAGAATAAAAGAGTTTTTTTTTTAAAGAGTTTTCAAGGAGAGTGGCAGGACCTATCCCAGATTCCTTGAGAAACTGCATTTAGGAACTCTGGGTGGAAAAACAACCCAACAAAACAAAGCGTTCAGTCAGAACTTCGGACTGCTAAGCACACTGAGAACAGCCATGGTGACCAAGGAAAGAGCTTTAGAGTCATATCTTCAAAACAAGAAAAAAACAATAACTGAAGTTGCGGGGCCCAGGTGAGAGGCAGCTTCATTAACTAGAAGTGAAGTCCACTGAGCCCACTGCAGGGGCTGTGGGTAAGGGAAGCTTGTAAGTGGAGGGAGGAAGAAAAGTACCTACGGAAAGCTTTGGAAGGGAAAGAGGTTAGGAATAGAGGGTAAAGCAAAAGAAAAAATGCTCAAAGCAGCCATAAAATCAGCTCTTTGTGAATGTGGTCCCTTTCCTTCTGTCTACACCTTTAGCTGCTTATCCCATTACACCTGATAGCATCATCAGTTAATTCAAACACAACCACATGTTCCCAGTTTATTAAGTTTCCGAATGATTGTGTTTAAACAGAGTGATCCCAGAATTAGACTGGCTTGTTTTTCGTATACAATACTGGTGTGTGTGAGACAGGTTAGAAAAACAAGGAGCATTATGAGGACAGGGGAAGGAGAAGAGTCTTTTATACTAGAATCCATTCAAGGCCGATAGCCAGATGAGAGGCACGCATCTCAACATCATTTGCTTAAGTCAACATTTGCTTAAGTCCTTTCTCTTTTCTCAGCTATAAATCCACAATTTTCTAGGAATCTACCAAAAAAACATATCAACAGTTAAAAAAAAAAAGTCCTAACCCCCTTTGCCAAAGTTGATGGTTACTGCTTGTATATTATCATATTATAATCCCCTTCATGGAACCATTGGAGCCACGCTAAAAATCTCACTTATCAAAAAGAGTGAAGGAAAAAATAGCCTTCTCAGCAATCGTGACTATAGCTAACTTTTAATTGCAAATCTCCCTTAAAGAAGTTCATGTCTACACATGGATATGCCTTACTGTTTCCCTGTGCATTAGTTAGTACCCATACATAAAACTTAAGTTAATATGCATATTGGGACACTGAGACTTTTCCTTGAGAAGCCCACATGCCTGCTCTCTGGAGTGCTTTATTCTTTCCAGGAGTGCTTTCCCCCCACATTTTAATGAACTGCATGGGCCGGCAAGAAGGCTCAGGACTTATGTGCATTCACTGCTCTTGTAGATAAATTGAGATTTTAGTTCTCATAACACAATAAGATGGCCCACAACTATCTGTTAACCTCCAACTCCACGTTGATCAGGTGGTGGTCTCCACAGGCAACAGCATTCACATGTCTATACCCCCTCCCCAACACACACATACATATAATTAAAATTCAACAAAGATTTTAATCATATTGGAGTGTCCTGAGTGAAAGTCTTTACTTTATCTAAGCCAAGAATCAGGTTTCACTTCAGTTAGGTCCTATAAGGTTATGGAACCCTTCTGACGGGCAGTGATGCCTTGGTCTCTGCAACCACTGGTGTAAGAGGCCGTGAAGCTGCTGGGAAGATAACCTACTACAGGAAACAAGAACAGAAGGGGGCCCTGAGTAAGTGTGTTTTCATATGCTCAAGGAGCCATGGCTTCAGGAAGCATCTCCTTGTGTAATGACACTGCCTTAGAATTCCAAGGAGAAGAGAAAACTTTGTTACAATATCCGTGAACCCGAGAGGAAAATAAAAGGTTGTCTTTCTTTAGACTTTTTTTTGAACGTCTACACCAGCAACAGTTAGCAAAGACTCCCAGGGACAACCCCAACAGTGTGATTTATAGTGGCAGCTGATTGTCACAATGGAGACACTGTTACATGGCCAAGTCCAAGCAACCATCACAGAGTGGTTGGATAAGAGAACAGCATTCAATTGCCCGTCTGAGGTGCTGTGGGTTTATTTTAGCACATTGGCCTGCCCTAGTCTCCAATGAGCTATCCTTTCTAAGAATGTCACTTTACTATCACTTGTGTCTTTGAGTAAGCATTTGGACAGAGCTGAAATCTGCTGCCGAGTGAGAGCTTTTCAAATGTCCACTTACCTGAAGCAGTTAGTTTCCACCTTTCCATTTTTTTCCACCGATAATTCCCTTTGGAATGTTCCAGGTTCTCATGTTCCAGCCACAGCTAGAGAGACCTTGGGATGCGGAGGACAAGAGTGGACACTGAAGATATGGAGAACAAACCTGAAACTCGGAGGGGAAAAGAAGCTCGAACACATGAGCCACGTGAGTAGAGAGAAAATAGGAATAATTTTGGTTTTATTATTCATAGAACACTTTGGATTTATGAATTTGAGAAAAAATAGAGAGGAGGATATGGTAATTGTGGACAGGACAGTGGGAGACATGATGTGTAAGCAGAGACACTTCCAGCCCAGCAACACTCTGGAGTCTTGGAAAGGAAATAAAGGAAGGGGAAGGACACAAGCTGTGCCTGAAAAATCTAGAAGATCTCGTTTTCTTCAACTGACCCTTCTTCATAAGACTTGGCACTGTAAGCATTACCTGTTTTTTTGTTTTTGATTGGTATTACATATCATACATTAAGAATTAATTACCTTATGTTCTTTGATTGTTACTGCATAGTTAGTATATATTAAAAACTACCTTACTTTTTTGACTGGTACTGAACATCATATATTAAGCACTACCTTATTTAAGGAATTGTGTTTTGCTAAACCTACACAGGCCCCTGACTATTTCTTATTTACCACATGGATAAACAGAACAGTTTATCACACTAGAAATCCAATTGATAACACACATGTTGTCTCATTACCCACTCTGAATTTTGTAAAAAAAATTATCTAAAATTAGATAAAAATATTTATCTTAAAAATATACTATATTTTGATCACATTCTTTCTTCTTCCAACTCCATGCAGACCTCTGAGATTTTTGAGATGATATTTTTTAATATTTCTCTGTAAGGAAAATGTATTTAAAATTTGAATAATGGGGCTCAGGCCTTTAATCCCAGCACTCAGGAGGCAGAGGCAGGTGAATCTCTATTCATTTGAGGGCAGCCTGGTTAATATAGCAAGATTCAGAACAGCCAGGGCTACATAGTAAGGCCCTGTCTCAGAAAGAAAAAGATGAGTAATTAAAGAGCAAAGCTCAATAGACACTTATATGATTTTGTCTTTTTCTTCCTAGTCTCTTTCTCTATATACATTTTCCCTACTATATCGTTTGATCTTAGTAGGTGCTGAGAATAGTGTAATCTGCTTCTGGTTCACGTTCTTTTTATGAAAACAGCACTAGTGAGTACTTGCTGGTGAGAAAAATAAATAATTTGCATGCCCCGTTCCTACCACTCTGTCTTCAACTCAGACAATTAAGGACATGAATACATGTTGGTACAAGATGGCTGAGGGCTTAATTCCTTAATTTGAGCTCCTGAGAAGGTATGTGGGTTGGGGAGCTCTCTGGGAAATGAGAGCAGACCTTTCTGTTTGTTTAATAAGTGGATGATGTGCAGTTACCTCATTAGACCCATGCAGGTTTAATGATGCTTTACAGAGGCTGCATTTGAAGGTCTCCACAGAGGGAAAAAAAAAAAAAAAAAAAAAAAAAAGATTTTCCTTGACAATTTCTAAGGCATTTGTAACTTTTCCATAATTGCCCCAGTTGCTTTTGGCTTTGTCTAAATAGCAGAGGAAATTTCCTAAACCTTTGCAGTTTTTTACCTTTACAATAATCCTCAGTGAATTCTTACTCAAGGAGCTCATCAGCAGTTCTTGTTTGCACTGGCTTGCACTCAGTGAGTGCTGGGATCATGGAAACTCTATGATTTTACCCATCAAAGCATCTGTTGCTGAGGCTAAGATGACAATAGTATTTAGTGTGCTAAGGACTTAGGGACCTATCTGGTTTGTTCTATACTATTAGCTCGGTACATTGCCTCATCAATAGGAAGGGGGGAAGAGAATATTATATATATATTTTATCACTTAGCCGCTCTTTTATTTTCATTTTAAATTAATTCTTTGAGAATTTTATATGATGTGTTTTGATCAAATTCACCCAACCTCCCACAACTCCTCCTGGGTCAGCCCCCACTTCCCTATGCTTCAACTTTGTGACATCTTTTTTTTTTTTAATTTTTTTTTAACCCACCAAGTGTTGTAGATACTGCACACTTACTCTCGAATGTGTGAGCCATTCTTGAGTTTCTGTAATAAACTGTGCTTAGTTGAATTGCATTGTCTAACAGGCCCCTGTTGAATGCAGTGTTGAGAATAGGATGTGCTAATCTCCACCCACTTCTTTTCCTCCCTTGGTGTCACATTTTATGCTTGTGGTTAGGAAACAGAGATAAATACTGATGTTCGGCTCGGCTTACTTTTTTCTTTTGTTCCAGGATCTCAGCACATTGGATAGTCCCATACATTTTTCCTTTGTTACTCTTTGCTGAGCTGCTCTCAGAGGTGTGGTCCCCTGGTGACTCTAAATCTAGTTAAAGCAACTGCTCCAGATTAACTACCACAACCACCATTCCTGTCCCCAGTTAACACCTTTCTTATTCCTTTCCTAGCAGGCATTTGCTTTTTTCTTCTCAGTTTCTTTATCCAAGAGGATGCATTATTTATGTGGTCAGTGTCATTTCCTGGAATGCAACCCAACATAGGAAATTCCACATACCCATTTCTTATAGAGTGCTGTGGATGACTGGCATGGTTACCGTCCTGTTGCTGTAAAGAGACAACTCATAAAAGAAATCATTTAATTTAGGGCTTAATTATAAACTCAGAGAGTTAGTGCGTTAGTATCATAGTAGGTGTGGGCATGTAGAAGTAGCTGAGAACTTTATATCCAGATCCACAGACAGCGGGCAGAGGGAAAGACGGACAGACAGACAGACACACACACACACACATACACACACACACACACATACACACACACACACACACACACACACACACACACACACACACACACA
>OU015747.1:25646319-25671540 GCA_907169655.1 Acomys percivali | reverse complement strand
GTGTGTGTGTGTGTGTGTGTGTGTGTGTGTGTGTGTGTGTGTGTGTGTGTGTGTTTTATAGGATACAATCAAGATAGTACAATAATAGCTGTCTAACACCAGAGATGCAGAAAACACGTGAGTTTCTCAGTCCATAGAGCTAGATTACTTAATTGACCCAATCAACATGACACTGAAGGCTGAGAGGGCTTCTGAGGATCTGCTGCTCTTTAGACTACATGGAAGCTGTTTCTAGTACTGGAGAAGGAATGTTACAGTGACAGGCATGATGAATGTGCTAGTTGAGAGTGAGTGTAAGCAGACACGAAGCAATGTTTCCTTATTCCGTATCGTTTTATCTTGTCTGTCCCAGCAGGTACCATTTAGGGTGGATCTTCTTGCTTCAAATAGTCTGATTAAGAACATCATTCACAGAAGTACCCAGAATCTTGAGTTTTAGTTGATTCCAGGTACGGTCAATTTGACACCCGAGATTAGTCATCACAACGTATAAACGCTTAAAGCCAGATAATTATAACCCTTCTATAACTGTCTCTCCTTCTCTCTCCTAATATAATTATGTCAAATTATATGTGTTGTTTATCAGAAATCATTGATGAACCCACCGTAATTTGTCTATCACTCAAATACATTCTTAATTTATTTATTAAGACATTAAATAAAGGTTCACAATAACCTTTAAATGTCTTTGTGATATCTCCAATGATTCTAGCTTTTCCTCTAATGTAGAAGTGTGGCATAAATATCACAAGAGATAAACTATAATGCATAAATATTATTGTGCTTTTGTCCATATATGTTTATATTATGAGCTTATGCCTTTATTTGTGTTTATATCTTCTATGTTAATTAATTAGTGATCTGCGCTTTATTTTATATGTGGGATTTCATATCTAGCTCATGTCATAATGAAATATTCACTGTATTCATGAGTGTAAGTCCTGGGAAGGATTTCTGCTAGTGTGAGTTAATTCAGATAGGTTATTCTGACAAGTGAATAAAAATTTCTGATACTCAAAATAAATGGACCAAGAAAATTGCAGAATGTACAAGATTATGCTCACACTAAAAGGATTTCTGCTTGCATTGATAATCTCTGCCTTTTCTCAAGAACCAAAGAAACTCATTTGTTATATGCTGAAAAGTATCTAAAAATATAACTGAAAAAAGTTTCCCCATAATATGTAGGAGTCATTCACTCTATCTTACTTTCTATTCCGCATTATCTCTTTGGCTGTGGTTGTCTAAGGGCACTGTAAAATATTTCATGCTTCAGTGTGCATTGATTATATTACACTATCCAGTTCACCGTGATCCATTCAGAACTGTTCCAAATAAGGCTCTGAAAAGGCACATAGCTTGGTGACAATGGGGCATATCTGATGGAAAGTGCAAGAGTTGGGAACACCAGGACATGTAGCCATAAAGCTTATTCAGTGTGACATACAGGAATTAGTATGTATCTAAAGGCATACACTGCTCAGAATGTTGGAGGCTGAGTTCTACCAATGGGTCTCCAAATCCCAAAGAAGCAACATCAATGTTCTGTTTTGGTGAGAAGTAAATCCTTTTATATCTTAAGCATGAGTAATATTTTAAAATTATCTGTACCTATATCTATCATCTATCTATCTATCTATCTATCTATCTATCTATCATCCATATTTAGTTTTAAAAGATCCATTTTATTTATAGCTTAAACTCCTCTAATATATGTTAATTTCTCTTATTATAGAAGATATACAGTGCAAGCACTCATAGTCACAAAAATGTAGAGACAAAAATGGAATCTTTTTTTAAGCTACAAAATATTTTATTGTAAAAACAATAAATAAGGTTGACAATGCAAATGTTATCTCAGGACATTTCCCCTTGGCTCCTGAACTTGCAAGACTCCTGGACACAGCAAGCTTCCATCAACATTGCTCTGATTCTATGGTCCTCTTCAAACATACATTTGACTACATTTGTATGCTGCTTTGAAACCAACAAGAATCCACCTAATAGTAAAACCAACCAAAACAAAAAACTGTCCTGGGTTTTGATTCAGTAACTCATAGATGGAAGATTCATTGATGTTTCGCTATGTGGTGACAGTACTAATTTTACTTTGCTGTTCGGTTTTGAAAGCATACGAGCTATATAGGCCTCCCCATAGGAAATATGAAAGAAAAGCACATTAGACAAGGATATAATCTTTCACCCATCCTCAAGTATGTAGTGGATTAAGTCCAAGAAGTACAACCAAATTTCATTTTGCATGCTAATTATTCAAGTTATTGAATATGGAAAACAGATAAAATTATTTTTCTTCTCTAACTTTTCTCTCCAGAAACATTTATTATGAACCAAGCATCTTCTCAATTTGAGTCTTTCCATTTTTTGCTTATAGCTATTTCATTGGTCACCTTGAACTACAGATGTAATTGTTCAATTCAGTGAGAAAAAAAAAAAAAAGAAAAGAAAAAAAGAAAAAAAAGAAAAACAATTTAATGCAGAGCAATGATCCAAGTAACAAAATATTTTTAAAAGCATTGTGGGGGATTAGGATAATTATTCCAAAAGCATTTCTATAAATTAAGCCATCTAATACATAAAAGATACTTGGAGTTTTGGCAATTTTATGCCATAGACATGTTTGTATTTTTTTCATGTTTGTATTTTTATTTGTCCCCATTGTATCTTATTTTTTTCTACTCCAACCTCTGTTGACTCCTCTCCTTCCCAATTCCTCTCTCTTCTGATTTCATGAGGCTTGAACATTACTACAATATATCTGAAGTTATTATTTACAAATAATTGATTTTCAATTTTAGACAGAAGTATAAAATCTTTCTTATAAACCAGGCATGGGAGTGTATGCCTATTTTCTCAGCAGTTTGGGTAGAGAAAAGTGAGTTAAACCAGTTCAGAGTCAGTCTAATCTACATAATGAGGTCCAGTCCAGTCAGAGCTACTCGGCAAGATCCCATAGAACAGTGTTACTATTATTCATAAAAATATGCTACTCAAAAGTAACACTTTTAAAACAATCAAATATAGAGTTTTGTCTTCTGATATATTAAATAGGCTTAAACCTTATGTGACATAAAAAGGCAAACTTCTATCTATATAAAACATAAGAATATCCCTTATCTATTGTTTAAATGTCATATTTTGTTCTACTGTTATGACAGAAGACATTTTAAAGAATATGATAAAAAAAAAATCTCAGGAAGAATTAATGATTTAACTTCACACACAGCATCCTGAAAAGTTCTTATCAACACTAAGTAAAAGATTTTATTTCCTTTGATTATATACTAATTATTCTTTACCTACTTTAAATTTAAATACTGATATACAATTTCTTATAATACTGTTCAAATAATTACCTATTTTAAAACCTTTTTCAATATATACACATGTACATGCATATGTATGCAACGGCCTCTACCCATATTATTTATTACTTTCCTCCATTTCTGATTTCTCCAATTATCTGGTTACCAAATCCAGTAGAACATGAACAGTGGATTCTATTATGCAGTTTCTGACACTGCAGACCATAGCAGACCATGCAGTATGTTCGAGTGGAACAATTTACCTCTCTTGTCACCTCCTTTCTTTGCCTCTGACCACTCCTCTTAATCCTACCTTATGCTTCCTTCAATGAGACTGAAATCACAGAGCAGACATTAATGCCAGATCTAAACTAATGATTTGATTGTTTATTTTTTCTCTAGTCTGTAATGTTAAAATGTAGTTGGTTTAGATTGTGACTTACAGAACTCCTCAAAGAAAAAACATTGAGCAAGTGGCCATTAAAAGGGCTATGAACCCAGAAAATGGACAGAACTTTTAACTTGAGTTAAGTTCTAAGGATAGATAGTAAACACACACGCACACACACACACGCACACACACACACACACACACACACACACACAGAGAGAGAGAGAGAGAGAGAGAGAGAGAGAGAGAGAGAGAGAGAGAAAGAGAATTTTCTAAAAGTAGTAATTTTATTATAAGAAAAGTATGGACATATGGAGAACAATTATACTATTTGTAGTTGATGATTATGCTATTTTAGAAAATCAATGTAATTTCTAAACAAGGATTTTTAAATTTTGATAGTATTATATATTTTATAGGTTATTTCCATGTGGACTTGAACATTTCTTTAAACCTTCACAGCAGGCCTAACAAAACATCTATTGGAATCTGCCATCTGCTTGGAAAAGAAGCATATTCTTTGTTGAGGGTGTTCTCACTGGTCAGTTTCCCATGCTCTATTGGAAAGCATGGGCCATGTGGATGGTCCCACACCTAGTCACATGTAAGGAACATAATCAGAACTCATGAGTTATCAAAAAATTAAAAAATGCATAAAATTGGGAGAAGCCATGCTGAAAGATATGGAGAAGAGAGTGAGGGATGGATACTATTGTATTTAATTTTATGTATAAAATTTTGAATAAAAAAAAGAAAGTTACAATAAGAAAGAAAAATGGACTCAAGCTTCTAGTTTCGGAATTTGCCGTTCTTTTCAGAACCATGGACAGCAACACAGAGTGCCTCCTTGAGGGACCTTTAGGCCAGAGAGAACTGAGATAATTTGTTTCTCTTGCTTCCATTCACATCATTAAGAGCTCAAGTTAGTAAGGGCTGACAAGAACGCTCTCCATTTACTCCCAAAGGAGTAATTACAGAGTGTGTATCAGAAAGGACACAACAGAAACTAGTCTAGAGGACATAGCACCATAAACCTCTACACACTGAGAGTGTTTTTTAAAATTTTTCATTCAGGCACATCAAGCTACCCAACCCTGGTGGCAACAACTCTAGTTTTTATATATTGACACATTGCTACAAATCAGCAGTAATGTTAATAATAACAAAAAAGAAAACAGGAAGAATGAACTGGTAGAATGCCCAATCTGGTAACTTTTTATTTTCAGATAAATTTACTGGTTGTTATAGCTTTCCATTTTTGTCGTTTAGTCATCTTCCCTTATTTTCTGTCATTGTCTTGAATAGAGCTTCTTCCTATGGGTGACTGACTTATTCACAGTCATGTGTTAACTGTTGTGTTTTCAAACAATTTTCTAAGGCCAAGATAACTTAGCAAGAGTGCATTATGTTATATTAACCATTTCACTTTATTCCAATCAGATGCTTCCTTTTTCCTTAATAGCAAATCCACAATATTTCCTATAAAAAGTCTGGCCCTTTAAATTAGATACATTCTCTGTGTGTGTTAGCTGTGTAAGGAGCTAGAATAATCAGAGAACTTTTTAATGTTGGTAGAAATGAGTGCCCTTGTTAAAGCATCGTTCCTTTTTTGAGATATAATCATTGTGTTAAAATGATCTTTGAAATCAGTAAGTTACAAAAACATATGAAAGTAAGATGGATATTAGTTTTGAAGAAGAAAGAAACTCAGTAGGGTGAGGGGAAGAAAGAGAGGGCAGTGGGGTAAATATCATTATAGTGCATTTTATACATGTATAGGGTTGTTAAAAAATAAAAATGGTAAATTCCCTAAGTGTCTATGGGATATAATAGTAAGACTCATCTCTTCTGTTTATATTATTTGTACCCATGGAACAGGATCTTGAAGAAAATGACAAAATTTGATGATTATTTATTTAAATCACATATATCATGTAATATAACATTTATATGTGTCAATAATATCTTCTAGCTAATACAATAAGATTTAAGTAGTAACTTTGGCTTCAGGGAAGGAAACTGTGCATGAACTGTATAATCCAATTAAGCCAAATGCTTATGGATGAAGAATTAGATTGACAAGATAAGCAAATTGCATGAATAAAAGCCTCATTTTACTTAATTTGCTACATAATGATTTCCTTGGTTAAAAAAGAGATGCTACATGGGATATTGCTTTGGGGTCCTGAAAAGTAATCAGGTGTAGATGAGGTCATGATCATGAGGCCCTCACAATGTAATCAGATCTCTTATAAGATAGGAGATGGTTTGCTTCCTATGCCTTGTGAGGATGTGAAAACATAGCCATCTGTGAACCAATAAACAAGGTCCCCCAAGATACTTTGATCTAATGATATCTGGCATGCTGTTCTCTAAAGCTGAAGGATAGTCACACTTCTTGGGTCACTAGGTGACTATCTAGTTAGGTCAGGAAATGGTGTTGTATCTAATGTTGAAAACAACTATCTACTGTTCCCTAAATGGACACTTAGCTATTGTAGAATGTGGATGAGGATTGATAGTGATAAACTTGTTTCTGCAATCATGAGTAGACTTCTTCCATGTAGCCAAAGCTACAGCAATGCAGTTTGGAAATGAAGCTGGCATCCACCACATGGGTCATCCCATCTTACTGTACCTCTCTCCAAAGTGGGTGTCTTCTGTGGGCATTTCCAAAAATCATACAGATAGCACAAGGGTTTGTGTGGATGAAAGGCCAGGTGAGTTGGTCATGATTTTGCCCTCTAAGACAGTTTTTATTTATAATTCACTTCATGTCTACATGAGTCACATGATTCATGTTCTACTGTTCCTCTCAGTCTTTACCATTCAACCCTTTACTGAAGACTTATGGCAAATGATTCATAAAGACACAGTCTGAACCATCCCATGCTAACTATCCATACATTTTCTGCAGAAGCTGGAAGGATAGTTCATTGGCCACATAGCCAGGTAGGGCAGGACAATGAGAATACAGAAAGTGTATGAGTAGAAGTCATTGAAGGGTCACAGAGGCTAATACCAATCAAAGCAGTGCAGATCATTGGCTCTTATCCAGTTTAGAAAGAGGTTGTTCATAGACATATAGCCAATTAATTAAAAGACAATATGACCTACAGTAAACATTCTATGGTTAATTTCACAAGAGCACTTTCAGTTGCAAGCAACTTTATCAGGGAAATAATTAGTTTTTAATACTGTTGAGACCAAGGTTTGCAAGGTACTTGTGCTAACAAAACTCCAGATGCATACTCATGGTTCTCCAGTTATATTGGTAGCTTAGGAAAGCCTTGCAAAAATGTGCTTACGCGCAAGCCCACTTATTATTGTATTTAATGGCCCTGGCTAATGTAATGTATTGTGTAGTTGTATGCCTATTTCCTGAGTCAATGAGCACCACTTTTGTTTGCCTAGTGACAGAATCCTTGATCAGTTCTCTGACTTGGGAATGACCATTGTAAGGTGTAGATGTAAAAAATCTTTATATCAGCTCAGTGGATGGGACAGGTCTAGATGGTATATGACTGGATGATTAGAAACAAAGAGTTCTAGAGACAGGATATATGCATAAATAATAATATCTCAATCTCATAGTAACATTTATTGAGAGAAATGCTCATGGAAGAGATTCTGAATAAAATGAAAATGGTTTGTTCATTTGTAATTTTAGGAAAAACTTAACCTATTGTCTTAGTCAGGGTTTTATCACTGCAATGAGACACAAGTTGGGAAGGAAAGGTTTTGTGTGACTTACACTTCCAGATCACACAAGTCATCATTGGAGGAAGTAAGTACAGAAACTCAAGCAGGGTTGGAATCTGGAGGCAGGAGCTGATGCAGAGGATGTGGAGGGTGCTGCTTACTAGCTTGCTTTCCCTGGCTTGCTCAGCCTGCCTTCTTATAGAACCTAAGACTACCAGCCCAGTGATGGCACGACTCACAATGACTTGGACCCTCCACTACTCACAATGACTTGGACCCTCCCCCATTGATCACTAGCTGAGATAATGCCTCCATGAGATCCAGTTATAAGGCATTTTCTCAACTGAAGCACCATCCTCTCTGATGACTCTAGCTTGTATCAAGTTGAGAAACAAAACTGGCCAATATACCTATGTTATAAATCATAGTTACTGGAATCTCTTAAGACTTAGAAAAATTGGTGTTGTGTGGAACTGATTATGTTAGCTTGTCTGGAGCTTTTTTTTTTGAAGTACATTGTTTATGTCAAGAGTAGTATTTACTTTGTTTTTTTACAATTTTATAAATGTTTGTCTAATATTATATGTCCTTTCAGTCTGTGGTTATATTCTATCCAGTTCTTCCTATAGTCTGTTCTATTTCAATTTGTTGGGTTGTTGGTACCACAGTATATTCGAACTATGATTTACTTCCTTGTGGTAGTAGCTAGCTTTTACTGACCACAACTTGCAAGAGTCAGTTTGGAATCTCAAGTCTGGTGAACTTAATGGCGTCTCTGACACTTTCTTATATATCTTCCTAAGGTTTATTTCATTTTATTTTATTTTTGATGATTATCAGAGCTGACTGGGAACAAAAAGGCTATTGTTAGATTCCAATGTATTTAATTATAGATATATGATACCAGCAAATGTGTTTTTCAGTTTGTACTTTATAATTAAAGATTTACATCATTGTATCATTTCATGTAGAATGAGCATATTAAACCCTGAGCATCCAAACCAGAGGAATAAAATTTTTTTCCTTCATAATGGTTTGGACAGAAACTTTGAACTTGGGCTTATATTCTTAGCACTTTTGCTTGTGAGCCATGTTGGCTGAGAAGACATTTGAGAATCCGAAATTGGCTAAGGTCTTTTCTCAGTACCCTACAGAGTTCTAAGAAACTTGAATCAATACCAGTAACCAAGTGTTCACAGTAATCAAAATCCACCCAGAATTATTGTAAAGTAAAACTTGTATTCTTAGTGCTTTTGCGTGTAAGCCATGTTGTCTAAGAACATATTCAAGAATCATTGTAAAGTAAAACTCAATGTGAATTTTTAGAGAAAGGAACCATTTTCAGGTTTTATATTTTTATCACCTATTGAACTGGGAGTGCATTCATGTTCCCACACATGTCCATTCAGAGGTACAGAAATTAAAATTTCTCAGTCAACAGATGTTGTTTTCAATAACCAACACAAGGTGACAGATTTGGTCCCTCAAATGTTAAAATGAATCATTTTTTTAACTGTGACTATTTTTTTTTAATTAGGAAGAAAATGATTATAGCACTGTGACCAACAAAAAGCAACTCACTTCTATAACAGATTAGGGAGTCAGGGGTCACGAATTTCTGAGCCAATCCAAGCCTTCAACTCTTACAACCAATAGGCTGATTCAATTTAATATGGCATACATATTAAAATGCAGTTATCTGGAGCCTTGTAGGTCATGAAAAATCAGTTGTTTCCAGATGTGCACATACATATAAGAAGAGTTAGCTCTGAGTTAAGCTCCATAACGAGAAAGAAGACTGTGTATTTTGATTCTCAAAAACTGAACCAGATTTCTTCTATTCTGTCATCCCACAATGAAGAAATAAATTCTCAAAGTCCTACAGCATGTGGCAGTGTCAGTTCTTTGGACCAGAAATACAGCATCACCTCCATTCACTAAAGGAATTGCAGACCGTGAGAACTTTATTTCCTAGAGCCCTTGGCATCATATATAGCCATGCTGGTTGCTTTACTTCCCAACAAATGTTCCACATAGAAAGTAATCTAAAAATCCAGTTAGCAGTTCAAGGCATCACTCTCTGACTTCTCCTACTCTGCTGTGCCCCTTCCATCCTCCTCATTGAGTCCTTGTCTCTAGCTCACATGTCTGTTGTTCTCATTGTCTTCCAATCCACAGCCAAACGCTGAGCATTTCACTGTGGCCTCTGCTGTTTCCATTTTCTTTACATAAAACACCACACAGGCTGTTTTCATCTTATAAAGCCAGCTTATCTACCCCATTTGACTTTCAGGTTACAGGATTTCTTACTTATTTGTTATTACCCAACCACTTTACGCAGTCTTTTAACTTCTAGTTTGTATATTCTGTTTTGGTTTTGCCAATTTGCGTCTGTTTCCTCCTCGGATTTAAACGACACCATAGGAGATTCCATTCTTCACTGGAGCTTTTATAGCAAGCTCCCATGAGCATACTCCTCCCCTTAGGCTGAGCTGGAAACTGTTTTGTCATTGGCCATTGTTCTCCATACTAAAAATGTGCTAAAGATTCATGCGCGCGCACACACACACACACACACACACACACACACACACTATTATAATACAATTTACCTTTAGGGTAGAGATGGGGCCTGATTTCTTTACTATTGTTTTCCGTGCAAAGTTTATGAGTGTTCTCTCATAAGTGGGGGACTTTTCTTATAAGGGTGCTGGATCCGAAAAATCTGTGGGTTTTTTTTTTTGTTTGTTTGTTTGTTTTTGTTTTTGGCTGGGTCCAGTGTCTTTTTCAATTGTTTTTTGTTGTTGTTGTTTTTGTTTTCTTTTGTTTTGCTTTGTTTTACCTTATAATTTTGTTTGTTTGAGGACAGCTCTTTCACTTATACCTGGAGATCTCCTTTATGGCTAGTCTGGCTGGCAATTCATCCCATTGGATCTTTATATCCCCTGCCCCACCCAGCCAGCCTCCATGGCTACAGGCAAATATCACACTCAGTTCTTCACATTATTGCTGGGGATCTGAACTCAGGTTCTCATGCTTGAACAACAAGCATCTTATCTACTGGGCTATTTCCTCAGTGCTACATCCCTCTTATATATTTGTTGTCATTGAGCTGTTGTTGTTGTGTCATATCTGCCTAAACGTCCAACCTGGATGAAGTATGGCAGAGTCGGTATACTGAGTTATATACGGAATGAAGTGTCTCAGACCCTGTTTTCAAGAAGGAATGAGAATCTCAGTGTCAGCAGGCTGGAGATAGTTCCTGAAGGATGTTATCCTAGGGACATGCTGACTCAGAGTTCAAGCAGTCAATCTTAAAGATTCATTGGCTCATGTGAAATAGTGAGAGACTAAAATCGAAGCACAATGACTCAGAAAGTTAGAATATCAACAATTGACCCACGGGAACAAATCCCTCATCAAGTCATGGAACCATGGTCTTACTGTTAGATTTCAGAGATGCTGAAATCCTAGGTTGTCATAAAAAAATCTCCCAAAACTCAAGCAAGGTCACATGGCTGATTTTGTTGTCTATGCTGTCTTCGATTCTGCAGGCCCACCTCTTGACTAACGTTTAATTTATATTTTGTATTTTTTATTTCCTATGGTTTATTTTCCAATTTGAAGGAGAAATAGCGGAGTATAAAAGAGTAAAATAAGTATTTCACAATGTCTGTGTTCTCCTTGCCTTATATACAGCTTTTCAGTTCTTCCACATCTTCACACAGGTTTAGTGTCAATATACTTGCCATTCTCTGATCTAGGGACAAGCCTTTGCTATTTCTTGATGAATCTTCAGTATCTTGTAGAGTTCCTTCATGGAGAAAGTAAAGTTAAGTAAATAGTTCTAGCCGTCTCTACAAATAAGACTGGATTCCATATGCCTAATATTATTAGATTTCCTATCTCTCTGATTCTTACCTATTTCTTCTAAAATGAATCCTTTGTATTCATAATTACCAAAAATAGTAGATGTTTATAAATTCTTTTCTACTTACTGTTTTACCATAAGTTAATATCACCAGGTCTCAATGACACTCCACATATTCATCTTATGCTCTATTGCTTTGCCAATTTAGCCAGCAATTATATTAATATATAATTAATTATATTAAAAATATACCCATCAATTATTGATATAATTATTATGTTATTTATATTAAAATAACTACTTATATTACTTAGCACTTCCCTGAGCACAACTTCCTTTTTACAATTATTCAGCTATTAATTAGCTCACCTACTCATTTATGAAAATGAGTATAGCATCTAGGCTAAAAGAACAGACTACTCCTTCAGACTATCTGATTTTCATTCCAGCTGTGCTATTTGCCACTGTGCGAACCTGCTAAAGTTCCTTTAACTTTCTTTATTTCCATTATCTTTCCACTGCCTGTGAGATAGTAAGTACTTAGTAAATACTAACTAGCAACGGATTCATTAACTTATTATGTAGTCAGGATGGGTAATGATAAAAATGTTTAGTTCCACTAACATAGTTACTCATTCAAAAGGTTTTACTCACTGCTGTTTATATATCAACTAACTTATAAGGAACTAGTATGTATGATGAGTATATCAGAGATGAGCCCTGTTCTTGAGCTTAGAGTTCAATAAAAAATATGGACATCATGGGCATCCAAAGTTTGTGAGCAGGAACTGTACCTTCATGGTATAGTGCTCAGCATATGTAAGACCCTGTGTTGGATCCCCATTGCCATTAAAAATGTTGAATTCATAACTAAATACGTCTTTATTATTGCTTACATATATTATTTTCTCTGAGAAATATTGATGTTATGGGGGAAGGTACTTTACGCTGTGCATAGATAGAGAAGGACCTCATGAATACAGGTTTGAGTCAACTGCAAAGCATGGGAAAATGGCTCTGTGAAAATAGGGATCAGAATGGCCTGAATAAAGGCACTGTCCTATGCTCAGGATAAACACTATAACACATATAAGCATGCTGAAGAACTAGTAAAAATTGAAAGAGTGTTAGGTGAGAAATGAGAAAGGAAAGTTTCTTTGTAAATGACCTTCCTTTTTCCCCACAATGAAACCTCACTTTGCCATTTTCTCTCACTCCCATACTCATCCAGTGTACTACCTCAAACAGGAAAAGAGATCAAGAATCACCTTGAAGTAAGTAATATGATGCTCTTTCCCTCCAGATGAACATATCATCTTCATTTGTTTCATGCGTATCATATTAAAACATTTTTCCCAATTCTATCAATAATTTGGATGAATTCAATGCTCTTCTTTACTGGCCATTGAATTGTCATAATCCCATTGAGTCCTTTTCATCTACTGACTCTGAGTATGGGGGTGTTTTACAAAAGACAGGGTACCTTCTTGGAAAAACACATAGAAATATCTAGACCTCCTAGACAAGACCTGTCATCTTTCAGCCAAGCTCAGCCCGGTCAGTCATGTTTCAGGCATTGTGTGGTTGAAGAACTTATTAATTTACTTGCCCAGGTTTCAGAGTCCTCTTTCAGCCAAATGGATGGTGAAAAATGTTCTCTGTTTGCTTTGTCTCTAGCAACACTTTATTAATAAATCCATTACTTTATGATAAAATTTAAATTTTATGAAAATTGAATCTCCAGCATCTGGATCCTCACACATATTGGACCCTATGGAGACAATTTGATACACTCCGTTTTCTATATTGTTTCAGAGTCTAGTACTAGCTTCTCACTGGAGTCTTGGTTCAGTGACATTTAAAAATGTCAAGTTAGATTCTTGAATTATTTTGAATACATTTTTAATTATGCAACAGTTATAGGGCTCTAGACTTATATGTTATCTTATTAATTTCCTCATTTATTAATTTTATTTGCATTTAATGACCTTCAGTATTGCGCAAGAGTGCAGTAGAATGGAAGACAAGCAGGGTCTTCATCTCCCTACTTGCAAGAAGCTGCATATCCAGATGTCGTGAAGACTAATAATAAACTATTCATAATATAGCACTGCCGGTGCCCTTTAAGTCTTATTCTGTGATATGCTGAGGGAAAGGTTACGAAGTTAAAATGGAAGAGTATCCTAATTTCAGAATGCAGAAAGACTTTGAATAAGTGGGCCAGGTAAAATGAGGGGGGGGAGGATTGACAACAATAATGCTTTATGGCTAGCTCTCACTGCAGGACTTGAGTAAAATGAGTCATCAAGCTTAGAAGAGAGTTCTAAAGAAACAGAGTTAACTCATCCACTTCCCTCTTCAGAGTGCAGAACCAATTGAGACACATGAATAGGAGTCAATTGGGATCAGAATACTGGCATTATTGTTGATTAGGATGCATTGGAGAATGTGGCTGGGGCCTAAAGTTTAAGTTCAGCTTTCTGGGTCCTTTTCTTAAGACTCAAGTTTCTAGACTACATGCAGAAAGAGCATGAATATCAGATGTTTGCCTAGCCTGACCTACAGAGCTTCTGGTCTGGCCACATCTGTGAGCCAAGTGTGGCTGAGTGGGATATAGGAAACAGCCTTCTGCCTCTTCCTGAAGGCCTAGATATCTCTAGCATTCCACCAAGTGGATGACAGTGTTGGAAAACAATATGAAAACACCCTGTTGGTACCCAGAGGGAAAAGATAGGCCAGAAGGAACTTCTTCCGTTAGTATATGTACTCCATTCCAGTCCTAGCAGTAAGAAAGATCACACTTGCTCTTTCAGAGAATATCGTGTGGTGGAATAATATATGTTCTACTTGAGTCTTGAATGAAGAGTCTTGATAATCAAACAAAGAAAGGTAACAAACATGTCCCCAAATGGAGAGCATCACTTAAGAGTCATTCATCACCTTCATTCATGTGTTTATTTTAAATTTCTTCTCTCTTTAAAAAAATATGTATTTATTCACTTTTCATCCTATTGTAATCCTTTCCCTCCTCTCCTTCTGGTCCCACCCTCCCTTCTTCTTCCTCTGCCCCTCTCCTCTACTTCTCAGAAAAGGGGAGTCCCTCATACCAGGCCACCCCAGCACATCAAATTGCATCAGGACTGAGCTGGAGCTCTTCCCCTGTGGCCTGGCAAGGCAGCCCTGCGGGGGGAGGGGGGAAGTGATCAAAAAACAGTTAACATAGTTCGTGTCAGAGACAGCCCTTGTTCTCATTACTAGGGTACTCACATGAAGTGCCAGCTGCCTATTGGATACATCTGTGTAGGCAGCCTAGGTCGAGTCCGTGCACGGTCCTTGGTTGGTGCTTCAGTATCCACAAGCCCCTTAGTGCGCCACCCAGGGCCCTGGTAGTTTTCTCTGTCATCTTTTTGTGGAGCTCCTGTCCCCTCTGGGTGCTTCTATCCTTCTCCCTGCTCTTCCACAAGCCAAACATTAGGCAGAGCTCAGGGAGCCATTTTAATTTGCTAATTGCAAATTAACTTTAATTTCTTTAAAATGTTTTAATTTATTATAATGTATTCAGATTGCATACTGAACGCTATCCTCTTGCTTGTATCTTCCCGTTCCCACACTCCCTCCCTATTCCCCTCCCTTAGACCTCTGATAGAAGGGGACCTCTTCCCCCACCATATGACCACAGTCTATCAGCTATCATCTGGATAGCCAGCTTCCCCTTCCTGTGTACCACCAGGCCTGGCCATCAAGGTGGAAGTGATCAAATCAGGCATACCAGAGTTCATGTCAGAGGCAGTCCATACTCACCCCCACAACCTTGGAGAATAAGCTGTTCGTTGGCTAGATCTGAACAGGGGATCTAGGTTTGCTGCGTGCACTGTCCTTTGTTGGTGCAACAGTTTGTGCAGGCCCCCCCCAGGGTTCAGATCCACCAGCCAAGATGGTCTCCTTGTGGGGCTTCTGGAAACCTCTCCGTCCTTCCATTCCCCATTCTTCCAGATCACTCTTATCTGGAGTCCATCAACAAGAATACTTCAATATGTAACCTTTTAATAATCTCTTTTATTTTTGAGATTATACTATTGTTGAAGTTATTCTTTTATAAAATAATGTTTGTTTCTCTTAGTATCTCTCTTAACCTGCCTATTACACAAAGAATTGAGGCTCTTTTATAATTCAAGGCTTCACAACACAATCTGAGCTGTTTAAGTCTGTTCTTAACCCTGTATGCTATTTTGTCTTACTCCCAGGAGTGCCTCAGCAGTACTTGTAGTTTATAGCTTTCCTCAGTTCCATCTCCTTTGTCCTGATCTTCCTTGGACCTCTACCCATGGCTGAATGCCCTGTTCTCCTCCTCTGCCTGGAAGGAAGTCCAGCCTTATTCTCTCCCATGCTTATCAATTGGCTGTAAGCCACTTTATTGACATAACAGGGGGACTGGTGGGGAGCAGAGTTTATTCAATATTTGGACAGGAAATCAGAATTTAAACTAACTAAACAATAACCTTATGCTACATACTATATTAAACAATTTGTGTTTTCCCCTTTCAAAATCTCCTATGTACTCCCTTGCCCATTCAAATATATATATATGTGTGTGTGTGTGTGTGTGTGTGTCTCCAATCTGCTCAATTTTTATAATGTTGCTTGTATTTGCATCTTCAAGATGACCATTTAGTGTTGGATTTGGGTGTCTTTTTCCACTGTAAGAGTTAGTTTTAATTGTCAACTTAACACAATCTAGAATCAACTGGAAAGAAATTCTAAATGAGAGAGTACCTACATCAAGTTGGCCCAGGAGTGTTCCTGTAGAAACTGTATTGACTCCACTAATTGATGTGTGAAGACACAGCCCACTGAGGGCAGCACCATTCCCTGGGCTTGGCTTCTGAGTTATAAGAGAGTAAAGAAAGCAAGCTGAACAGGAATCATGCATACATCAACATTTCTCTGTTATTGTCTGTGAATATTGCTAGTTGCTTTATTTTCCTGCCTTCACTTCTCTGCAATGATAGAGACTTTAACTGGGAATAGTGAACAGTTGCATTTCTATTCAAATAATACACCTCTCTTCCAAGGTGTTTTTTTCTAGTTAATTTTCCCACACAGCAACATAAATGAAACTAGGATAAATCTACAAGTCCTCACATAGGAATTAGATAGAGATGAGAACAATGCAGTCAGTGCTCTAGACTCTCACATATTGATTAAAGAATAAATGTAGATAATGTTTATCATAATTATAGAAGATATTCAAGGAGGACTCACCCTAGTTCTTCACTGAAGAATAATCCAGCAGAGATTGAGATGGACATGTCCATTCTTGCTTCTGCAGGTGAATTTGCTTAATATGAATAGCATAAGTTACTTGTGATCCTTCTATATCAGCCTGAGCTCTAACTCTACCTTGTATACTTAGGGTAGAATGTTTGTTTTCTACGTGTGCGCCAAATGACATAAAATACATAAAGCACTTGGCAAAAGCCATGTGTATAACATGTATTCAATCCATACCAGATTGTAAAATTAAAACAAACAAAAAAATAAGCTAAAGGGAAAAGTCTCTGAAAATTCTCCATTTACCTTCTTAGGATAATAATTGGCCATAGGAAGCAGATAGCTGACTTTAACACTTCCAGGTTTGTTGCACTTTCCAGTCTCACGGCATCCAGCCTGTTTCGTTAGAATCATGCATGCAATGGCAGATGTTAAAAGACTTACATTTAAGGTCAGTAATTAGGTGAGAGCTGAGATGTTTGAGGAAAGTTGACAGTCAAGATCCACAGGAAGGCATAAATGGAGGCTGATGGTCTCTCACCTCAATCAGTAACTGTATCTTGTCTCAATAGGTAGGATGAAGATGCATTGAATTAAGATGACTGGTTCAGACATAAAATAGTCTATAATTTTATGATATTTATAACAAATGATGTCTACTCACATTTACTATTTCTAGTGGTAAACACATCTATCTTAGAAACTTTTGTTTCTGTTTTTTTTAGCATGCTTTGTTAGAATGCTAAATTTTCTACTTTAATTCTTTTATATGCTCAAAGTATACTCATTCTAAGTGAATTAAAAGATTAAAGCATAAAACAAAACTGAATTTGCTTTATAAGGTTTTAATACATGTGCCTATAAATGTAAATTGAAGCAATTATAATAAATGAATAAAATTACTTGTTTCAAAATTAATTCTTAAATCGTCAAATATGTTGAGATTAAAATAGAATTTCAATTATAATTAATCATATCAAGATATAAGCAACTAAATTGAAATTTCTTATATATAAATGAATTGTTTTATTTGATTGTTTTCAGACTTATGCAAACCTAACTCAAATTTCCAACTTTTTACCAGATGATAACATTTACTATTCTGCCAAGTAATGTCTAATTACCATGCTTCATGTCTGCTTATGTGTATAACAAGCCACATAAATAACTTGGTAAAAGAAAATGTTCCTTAGCAATGCAAGGCAACCAATGCTAGCACCTCACAAACTCTGGAATTGTGAGAAGGAAGATGGAAGTTACACAAGTAAAGACATTTCCCGCATACTGTGGTGCACAAGTCTTGAAGTTCTTATCCTGAGAAGTCAGAGAGGAAAGGGCACATACATTAATTTGCTTTTTTTCCTGCTGCAGGCTCTGCTACTACAATCCTTTAGCATTTGTTTCTGACATTGGCAGTGACACACCTGCAAGCCTTCATGGCACTCAGATGCACTGACCTTTTCATTGCAAGAACACAGAGCAAGTCATGTGCAGAAGTATTTTCCTGAGGCTTGAACATGCACAGCAATGGAATCTCAGACTCATGCCATGTCAGAGCTAGAACTGGATGCCAAATAGTGGAGGCAATTTCATATTGTTTTAATCCATGCATCTTTATAATGCACATGAACCAAGTCCTAAAGGTAGCTGCAAGGGTACAGTTTGGGGATTAGTGACAAGCTCAGTGTGAAATTGGTGAGGAGTCTTTGTAATAAGGAGGTGAAGAACAAAACCTGTGGGTTTAATTCCAATATCTGGTAAAAATGTTAAAATACAAAGTGTCTAGTTAAAATCATGCCATAGCACACATGCATGCACACTCATACACATGCTCATGGAGAGCACGTGATAGAGCAAATGAACAAGAGAGTCACTACCCTGTCTTGCCTGTGAATGCATTATATGCCTGAAGGAGAAAAAACATACATCTTCCTTTGCACCCTGACCTAAGTGGAGCATAAAAGTGCCTGCAGAGGACCCATCTTAAGCTAATCAGTAATAACATCCCTCCAGAGGCTGCTGGAGTCAGCAGTTTCTCAGAATCACTGTGTTATAGAGGCATTCAAATTTTCACTCTGATTTACTGGGTCATTAAGGTAAAACTTAAATTGCTAAACAATGCAGATTACTTGCCCTCTGCCTCTGCAAATGACCCTGATAGATTTTCCAGGACGAGTTTAGAGAAGACACTAGTGTAGCAGACAAGAGCTCTGAAAACATAAATACTTCACTGAGGATTATAGGCATCACACAATCCCACTACAGGGGTCCACTTCACTCATGTGGATGTTGGTCACTTAGAAGCAGCAGTGAATATCTCATTCCAAACACAGTTCACTGGTCATGGAATGAGTATTTCTCAGATTTATATTATGTGATCCACATAATTCTTGCTTAAGACACAGTGATGACCTAATCAAAATTTTACCCTCATGGAGCTTATATTCATTATGGCAATAGGTGATGGACAATGTTCACCTGAAATGCATAACACTTGAGATAATAAGACAAACAAAGAAGAAGGCTGAAGAGATTGCTTAGCAGGCAAGAGCTCTTGCAGCGTTCAGTTCCTAGTACACACGTGATGTCTCACAAATGCTTGTAACTTTAGTTCCAGAAGGTCCAATGGCGTTTTCTGAACTCTATAAGCTCCTGCACACATATGGTGCATATCAGGTACATACATATGCATATAAATTTAAATGATTCAAAAAATAAAAACCAAGAAGGGCCAGAGTTATAGGATAAACTTGGAAGGCATTTGGTATTTAGGTGGGTTGGGCGGTGTGATGTCTGAGTAGTCACCTAAAGAGAATGAGGGTATGAGTCATGAAGGTACCGAGGTATAAGTAAGGATGCAGCAGCCAACACAAGAAATATTTGAAAATACAGAGAGCAAACTCAGGTAAGAATAGAGAACAGGTCAGGGCACAAGGGCAGACAAATAGGTCTAGGGTAACAATGAATGAGGTCAGGGAAGTGAGGATGTCCAAGGCAATGTAAATACTTCCCTCATTCTGAATGAGAAGCCAGTTCGTTTCAAGGTTTCTAGCAAGGAATGAAGTCATTTTATGTATTTACTAAGGCATTAGTTTTAGATTTCTTGGGAAGGGATCAGGGAGAAAGGGTAATAGATGCTACTCCACATGTAACCACTTATTAGTCTAAACTCTCTTTAAAGTACTTGGTATGTTCAACTTCACAAGTACTCACAGTGTCTTTGTGAACCATGCACTTAATAGTATACCTATTATATAGATGAGAAAACTGAGGCACAAAGTTCAAATAAATGCCTCAGGGTCACATGGGAGAACTGTAGGTTTAGATCAGGCCAGTGAGCCATCTTGGATGTGGTCAGCTGAAGGTGTATAGAGACCATAGAAAGTACTGGTGACATATTTTTAATACCCCAATGACCATAGCCATTTATTATACACGTGTTTACAGCCTCAGGCTGAAGTCTACATAAATTATTCTATGCAAATTTCACAACTACTTTGTAAAAGAGCTACATGTAATCTTCTGATTTTTACAGTGGGGTTAAAGATAACTCAGATAACTTGGATGATTCTCTATGACTGCAGCTGGTTAGTGATCAACTTCTGTTTGAACCTGTAACCCACGAGCCCAGTCACTACACTTTGCTGCCTTTTTTTCTGCTTGCCTCTTTGTTCATGTATATGTTTATCATAGATGTTTTGACACCATTCTCAAGTTTCTGATTTCATGTTTTTCCTCAGAAATTGAGTACATATTTGACTTCAGTTAGCTCTTACAAGAACCCTTGTCTGGCCCTTTTCTGTTCTAATTCTTAGTCCTTATTTTATTTTCTTAAGATTTGTACCGTGTGTATTCACTGTGTATAATATTTTTGAATTGTGTATATCCACTCTACATGGTGTTATGTACTATGAGGATAGTTTCACACAAGTATACCCTGTAGTTTGGTCATATCATTGTATACCATTTACAACTGCATGTGCTAATGGGAATTTCTACACCTCCCAAACTCATGCTGAGTGTCGAACACCTGAATGTCACTCAGTGTGGTGATATTTGAAAGTGAAAGCTTTATAAGAGAAATATTCTTTAAATGATGAGAAGAGGTCCAGAGAATTTGATCTGGTTTATGCTCCCCTCTCCCTCTCTCCTGCCTTCCTATTCTTTTTCCGTTCCTCCAACATCTCTGCCATTTGCCCGTGGAACACATATATGAAGTGTAAGTTCCTGGTTTCTTTGAAAACTCAGTTGTCTCGCGCAGCAGGCACGGGTCTGAGCTGTGGGTGCAAGGTCCTTGGGGTTCGAAAGATGAGGTCCTCAATGCATTCTAAGGATGATTGTGTTCCAGAGCTACGTAGAAATGTTCACCCCCAAGAGCGGCCTGACTGGGAGGAAACGCTTAGTGCAATGTATTAGAAATACCCAAGCTGAGATCATCCAAGATGGTGTTGATTGCACACTGTGTCTGATCCACAGAACAGCAGTTATTGCACAGCCACCAAAGGACCATACTGAGAGGTCCAAAACACACTGTTGGTGTTTCCCAGAAAGAAGGAAATCCTGTCATGTGGATTTTCCATGCCCTCCTACCGCAGGATCATGGGACCACGCTCTGGTGAGCCCCCAGGAACCTGGGGCACCAGTGCTGCTGCCACTGCTGCTTTTCAGGTTGCAGCCTGGTGCAGTGTGGGCCAAGGAGATGGTGTTCGAGGAGAGGGTACTGTTCAAATCAAGCCTGACTGACTGCACCACTCACACCACAGGCCTCATGGACCTCCTCTCATGGCAGGGCCACGCTCAGTGCCTAGAGCTAGATGGTGTAGGGGTGGATACTGAGGCAGGGGCCTATGGTAGATAGAGCATGCGATGGAACCAGAGACTTGGGAGGCATGAATCAACAGAGCCACAAGTTCCCCAGGACAAGAAGCTGAGCTGGGCCAACATCAATGGTTTCTGCAAACAACTCAATTTAGTCTTTGAGGGGCCTCCACTTGCCACCTGCTTGATGGCCCGCAAGATCTGGTACCTACAGGAGTAGGAGTCTATCCATGCCTTGACAGCCAGCAACAATCTGGCGAATTGAACGGGAGCAGGAGAGCTGACCCTAACGACACAGGAGCGGGTGAGCCGGCGCTGCTCGGAAGAAACAGGAGCAGGAGAGCCAGCTCTGCCATGATGATATGGGAGTCCGAGAATGGGCCCTTCCCTGAGGACACAGGAGCAGGAGAGCTGGCCCTGCCATAATGAAATGGGAGCAGGAGAGTGATCCCTGCCCTGAGGACAAAGGAGCAGGCCCTGATCCATGCTTCTGAGTGGACCTTACCCCAACATCTACTGCATGTATGACCTGCTAGAACACATGAAGGAGATGGACCTACAGATTTAAAGATTAAGAATCTCCTTGTCACACAGCAACAATGGGATATCCAACAACAGTCCCAGTGAGGATCCAGTGACAATAGTGTAGGCCTCAAACCAGACCCATGATTCATAGCAATGAGCATTTGAAAGTAAACATATGTGGACAAAAGGCTATGCTGCATGATACACTACAGCTTCTGTGACAAGATTTTTTGTTTATCTGTTTGCTTTATTTTACTGGGGAGAGGAGAGGGATTTTGGTGCATGATGTGTAAATCATAGACATTTATTAAAAGTAAACAAACAAACAAAACCAAAAACTCAGTTGTCACATAATGTTTTACTGAAAGCTGTCTTGTGAGAGGGCGTGTGATGTTTTGCTGAAAACAGACACTTGAAAAGATGTGTGAAGTTTAGAAGGAATATAAATGGAACCCTACAGATAGATGACACTTTCACATTGCATAATAATAGTTATGGTGCATGGCTGAATAAATGGATATATCCAGCATCATGAAAAGCTATCATTGTCAATTAATAGATTTCCTAATCGAGCAAGACCCTGGATCAATATCTTTTGTGAGCCTCTTCTTGGGTCCAGTGGGAGAGCTGACCCAGTGGCTCTGCAGTCTAACTGGTTCCCTGAACTAAGTCTTGGTTTTGTAGAACAAGCTCTTGGAGAAGCTTGGGCAGGTCACTGCTCTTCTTTGTACTCTGGTTGCCTCACTGAAATGAATATCACTTTTGGCTCCAGTGGCTCTGACAGAAGAAATTCCAACGATCATCAGCTATCATGAAGATTAAAAGAGAAAGATGCATCAAGAATCTTTCCAGGTCAGTAATTCATCTAAGAATAAAGAAGCAATTCTCAGCATCTCCCAGACATGGCTGTGGAGACAGAGAAGGCAGCCAATTGCCTACAGATGCCCATCCCTAGATCTGGGAAACTTTTCCAGGCAGGAGCTGTGTTTAAATTACTTTCAAAAGGCTGTACATAAGAAGCATTGCAGATCACTTTCTAGGGCTAGCATGGTTAGAGCCTTTACAAAAGGGCAGTGCTCTGAATATTTAATAAAGTAATAGCGCTAAAGCTAGGAGGAACTAAATTGGATGGTGTGTGCCAGCCATAGGCTGAAGTATAAAATTGAAAAGATAGCATGGACAATTTTGTATACACTTTGGGACATTCTCCCTACTTTACTTGCTTTTTTAAACCTATAGGCTGTGCTTCCACTGTCTTCCTGTTTGGATAATAAAAAACAGTTCCCATAAGTAGCTAACTTGACAGGTTCTCATTTGTACCAGGCTGCCAGGAGCTACTTGTAACTCTCGTGTTCACATGTTTACAGTTCTGAGTCTGTGATTCATTAGTTCATTTATTCACTCAACTCGGCCATCTGTGACTGAGTTTCTCCTATGTGCTTAAAAAAAAAAAAAAAAAAAAAAAAAAAAAAAAAAAAGATGAGCAAATGTACTGCTGTGCTGAAGATACTCTCAGTGAAAGAGAATAGACAAGTGCAGGATGCACTGGTGACACAGTGGACAGCATGTTTCCATGATGGGAATATATATTCCTTTGTCAGAAACTACATCCCTCCCAGCTTGGCCTGGGTGTCCAAGTTATCATAGCAGATCTGCCTCTCTGATGTGATTTCCCCTCCTATTATCTTGAAACACTCCATATTCAAATAGGTTAGGTACTGAATATCTTGAGAAGTCTATTGTTCAAAGTGAGTTAGTTGTACTAGGTCTTAAAAGATTTCCTAGAATCTCTACAAAACTCATCCTGCAGTGTACGCGGTACCTGTTGAGGAAAGAGTATATTAGAATCACTAGGAAACTTTGAAGATAGAGAGGGATTAGATTAAAGGTTCTCACTCCACTCCTTATTTGCTCTATTAAACTGGAAAACAATGTTTAAACTCAATGACCCTAAATTTCCTATCTTAGTAATAGAATTGATGACAGCAGTTTCTTCATAGAATGCCCGTAAATAGCATTTAATTAAAAACATCATGTCTTTGAGTAAATATTAGAAACTGTAGGAGATGGACACATTTGTTTGGGGTCTATTGGTTCACATATTCTAGCTAGCATGTAGAAATAGGTCAATGCTTTGCAGCATTACAGGGGCTATAAAGATAAAAATCAGAAGGTATTTGGGGGTTTGTAGTTTGAGGAGGAGACGAAGAGCACTTTTGATCTATAAGAGCAAAGGATGCTGATTGGTTTCTTCTTCATTTTAGAGAAATTAGTGCTTTAAATATTATGATTAAGCTTTTGCCCTCTAATTGTACAGAATCTTTTTTCTATTTATTATTTGTTTATTTAATCACTTTACAGCCTGACAGCAGCCCCCTCCTTCCTATCTTCCCTTCCCTTCCTCCCCTTTCTCCTCTTCTTAGAAAAGTGTAACTCATGAGTACCAACCTACCCTGGCACACCAAAGTTCAGCAGGGCTAAGTGCATCCTCTCCCACTGAGGCCAAACAAGGAAAAGTGGCCCAGTCAAGGAAAAGTGATCCAAAGGCAGGCAACAGAGTAAAAGACAGAATACTCCCATTGTTAGGAACCCACATCATGAACCAAGCTGCACATCTGCTACATATGTGTAGGGGGCCTAGATCCAGCCCATGAGTGCCCTTTGTTTGGAAGTTTAGTTTTTATGATCCCTGATGGGCCTAGGTCATTTTCTCTGTAGATCTTCTTATGGTGTCCTTGACCCTTCCAGCTCCCCCAATCCTTCCTCTCAGTTTTCAACCAACTCCTCAAGCTGGACCTATTGTTTGATTCTGGTTCTCTGCATCTGTTTTTATCAGCTGCTGTATGAAGCCTTTCAGAAGAAAGTTATGCTAGGCTCTTTTCTGCAAGCATAGCAGAGTATCATTAATAGGGTCAAATGTTTGCTCTCTCCAATGAGGTGGGTCTCAAATTGGACCAGTCATTGATTGGTCATTCCCTCAATCTCAGCTCCATCTTTACATTTCTTGTAAGCAAGATAATTTTTTTGGTGGAAGGTTTTATAGGTGGGTTGGTGTTTCCCTCCCCTCTACTAGGCCATACCACATTGAACTTTCCCAATGTCATCTGACTGGCATCTTCTAACATATAGAGGAGACATCAGAACAAAACCCATCCACATAAAACGCCTTTAGTTTTGAGGCTGAGAACCCTGTTTAGGTAATGTCATTTGTTTTATGGTGACAGGAGGTATGGCTGGTAGAACTTGTTCATTAATTCAGAACTTTCCACAATTTTCTTCTTCTTCTTCTTCTTCTTCTTCTTCTTCTTCTTCTTCTTCTT
>OU015747.1:25625808-25645327 GCA_907169655.1 Acomys percivali | reverse complement strand
TGTGTGTGTGTGTGTGTGTGTGTGTGTGTGTGTGTGTGTGTGTGTGTATGTATGTGTGTGTTGAGTTGAAGCCTCATGGGCTTTTCTCCATATCCTTTTGATTGTCTGCTGGTGCCATCGGTTTTTTTTTTTTTTTTTTTTTTGGTGCACATTTGGACAGTCATGTTGATGAGACATTAAGGATGTAGCTTCTGACACTCCCAGGATACACAGCCTCATGATAATCTCCCTGATCCTCTGGCTCTTCCAATGTTTCCTCTCCTTCTTCCACAATAATCCCTTAGGTACTGGGATGTTTCAAAGCTATATCCACTGGGACTGAGCTGCACAAACTCTAAACTGTGGTTGCTTGTGGTTTTCTGTCGTGGTCTCTATCTGTTGTAAGAGAAGTTCCCTTGATGATTGGTGAGGATTGCACTTATCTGTGGATATAAGGACAAATGTTTTAAGATTGTTGTTAGGCCTTATGCTAGTTTAGTAAAGTGAAGCAATTTTTAGGATGTCAATTCTATACCACTTTTTGCAATTCTCAGTGAAGAATATTGCTTTCACCCTCATTCCATTAAGCTCTGGGTGGACATCCTGCATACTCCTACAGTGAGCAACATAGCCTATCTGTATCATTTTGTGCTGTTTGCCATTTGAGATCAAGATACTTGCTTCAAGGTATCTTTTCTGCATCAAATGAGTTAGCCACTTGATTTCTGTCTAGTCCTATGGTGGATTTATTTATTTATTTTTATTTATACTGAACCATTCTTCCATCTCTGGGTTGAAGGCAAATAGCAACAATGCAGAGAAGCACATTAGAAGTCTGACGCTAGGTAGGGTACGTAAGGAGATGGAATGAGTGAGATTGGGAACCTAAATGGGCTAAGCTGTGATACTTTATACAGATAAGATAAAATACTATGGAGATTTATACTTACTAGTTTATTTTGAGAAAACTATGTAAAGATATTAGAAAAATATATTATCATAGAGAGTTTTGAGGTCATGATCTTATCAATTAGGACAACAGCCAATGTGCCTTTGGACCACAGGGCTCATCACCAGGCAATTAAAGCATATCACTTTGCATTCCTTTCAGAACTTTAATGAAACAGGGGGTAAAAAAAACCCCAAACCCATGTTGAAACATTAACTCACTTTTCATTACTATGTAGCATCACAAATATACTCTTGTTCTTTGGACAAGCTGCAGCTTTGGTTGTGGTACTTACATTGCTCAGTTTAATTAGACAAGTTTGGAAGAAGCTGGTGTGGGCTTCAGTTCATCCAGGTCCACATAGCACTTGGTAAAAATAATCCAGGTATACATTGCACTGCAGACTACAAATATGGGATATGCTTGGGAGAATACTCAGAATTGAGCCTTGATTAAATCTCCAGAATAGTGCCTGTTGTCTAAGTTGTCTCTCTACATATATTTCAATTCTTCAATGACTATTAATTCCCTATTTGGATCAGTGAGTCACAGAGTGATCTTTAAAGATCAGAAGAGACAGATCCATCAACCTCATGTTTACACTCATTTCTAGCTCTAGTCCAGGTCTGAAAAAGGAAATTTTCAAAGTTTTCCCCATTATTTCTGTCAGGTTTTAATTAAAACAAGAAACACTGGGAACTGAAGGGGGAACATTAAAAAAAGAAAAGATAGCACAAAGAAACGAACTCGTTTCTTAAACAATTAGCTAATATAGAGGCATTGAAATTTAAGTTTGAAGAGTTTTGAGCTTTTTTTAAATTGTTTTTAATGAGGTTATGCATTTGTATGTTGGTATGTGCATGTGTGGAGTGCAGAGGCTTTGGGCCCCCTGAATTTGGAGTTACAGGAGGATTTTAGATGCCTGACATGAGTATGGAAAGCTGAACCCACATTTCATGGAAGAACAGTCTCTGCTCTTACCCACTGAAATTAAGTACAAGAGAGGTAAACTGACCTAGATCATCAAACCTGGACCAGTAAGTCACAGCTGTGGAGGTCTTACTCTTGAGCCTGGACTCTTGACTGATGTGCAACTGCAGTGCATAGCACTGGGTGCAAGCTGCAGCACATCTCCTTACTGGTGAATTTTTTAAAATTTTTTAATTTTTATTTTATTAATTTATTCATATTACATCTCAATGGTTATCCCCTCCCTTGTATCCTCCCATTCTTCCCTCCCTCCCATTTTTCCCTTACTCCCCTCCCCTATGACTGTGACTGAGGGGGACTTCCTCCCCCATTATATGCTCATAGGGTATCAAATCTCTTCTTGGTAGCCTGCTATCCTTCCTCTGAGTGAATTTTGACTTCAATTAATTATGGAGATTTCATTGCTAATGTGACTGAGACATCTGCAACTTCTGTGTCTGCTCTAACAATATGAACAGGTGTGTGTCATCTTCAAACTCTGAATACTTCCTCTCATCCTGTTCTGATTCTTTCCAGTCTCTTTGGCAAGATGACTTCAGTTGACTCGAAGGTCTAGTTTTCCATAGAACAGATAGATATTTGGCAGTGTGGTTTCCAAGCTTTCTTTTCATATTCTGTCTTGAATGTGATTCTTTGTCAAGAAATATTGCTGTATTTAAGCACACTGTGTTCAAGGTGAAGAACTAGAAGTGCAAATCATAAGTCTCCAGAGTTTCTATGCACTGTGGTTCTGAGGATTTTCTGCAGTTCACAGAAAGCCAGCCATGGGATTTCTCTGAGGCAGCAGCTTCATTCATTATTGGGGGATTTGCATTAATGACATGGCTGTCCAGCTGTTGAGGAATAGTACAATCTCCCATGTTCCTTTTCAGTGCCCTTGGGCCAACTCTAGAACTAAGCCCCTTACTCCCAAAGTGCCACATTGCACACACTCTATCACTGTATCGTTGCTTGGCAACAGCAGTCCTTGTTTCCCTAGTAAGAGACAAATGGATAACCAGGAAAACCTCCAGCTTTGTAATTTTTCATACCACTTGTAGAAAGGCAAAAAGTGAGTCCCAGCTTCAATGCTATCTCACAATTGCAGCCTCAAGACATTTTGGTTTCATTAAAGAGCTTAGTTTCAATCACATTTAAAGTCGGGGGCCACATGAGTACCCACAGCTTTAGTGGTTCACATAGAAAATCTGTTTTTATTAACCTGGTTACATTGCTGACAACTAGGAACATTAATAGCAAATGATCTGATGATTACAGGAATGTTGATGTAGGTAAAGTAATCAGTCACCCAATCACTGAGGAAGTTTTAGGAATGCTAATAACTGCCATTCGGTAAATGCATGTGCAGCTTCATGCTTGATGCTCTTATGTATCACTTAGTTTAATGGTCATGACACTCTTGTGGGACTGGATCTTTATTTGTGCCTTAGAGATAGGACAATTACTGCTCAACCACATTGAATAAATGGCTGCTTTTCATGCAGGGTGTCAGATTTGAGCCTAGGGCTGTCTAACTCTGAGCCTCCTAACCCCTTAATTCATCTGTCTTCTCCACCTGAAGTTCACTTAGCTTTTGTTGGGCTCTGAGCCACTTCGCAGACCCCAGTTCCTCTTCAGCTTGTCATCATTTAGTACACTAGCACACACCCAGCCAGTTAGGGAGGGCTGCCTGCTTAATTCTAAGCAAATCCTTTAACTTCTTTGTACATCGTATTATATCTTATGGTCAAACATTGGCTCCAGTACTAACAAGCTTGTGGTGACACTGTTCAATTGAGCTGTGTTGTTCATAATTATTAACCTGTAGTGATTATGCCAGCCACATCTGTCAAGAAGGAAGGAAGGTTACGGGAGTTTTTTCCTTTGCAAGACAGTATGTTAACTTGTCGCAAGAATATGGCTGCAAGACATAAGAGAATCCTGGCTCAGAGGCATAGACTTTATCAATGTCAACCCTGCAGGCAATGGTAGCTTCACACTCATGTGAGTTTCCCTTATCCCACCTACTGTTCAGGAAGATTCTGTTTTCACTGGGGCTGCATCCCATCTAAAGAATAAAAAGAAGATTTCCCAGTGCTGGCCTCAAAAGGAAATTTTTATTATACTATTCAGAGAAAAATACTTTCTTTGCTCAGAAGGGAGAGACACTAAGTATACCTTCTTAGGCAAACTACAAAACAGACATTTCAAAACATAAATCAGAACAATAGTTAATACAAAAAATGTAGGTATCCATGAATGATACATGGACATTATTTTCAAAGTATTAAAAATGTTTTATGAAAAATTATTCTGTGTTCTATATGCCACAGAGGAGAAAACTGATTCATGCTTCATGAGTGAGTAAAATAATGAATGTATGCATGATGAAAGATTGATACTATGATGCTGAGAGTATGCTTGAAAATGAAAAAAAATAGGAAAAAACTTTCATCTGAAAGTCAAATGTACTTGATTTGTATTTGGCCCCAAAGTAATTAGCTGTGGGGTCTTATAGATGGAATATAGTCCTTATGACTCTTATTTCTAATGTGTAAAATAGAAGCATAACATATGTATTCAGAGTGTAGTGTTATTGAATGAGATGTTCTATGCATTATATGTATACACATGAATATAATAAATATATTACATATACACACATCTCTAAAATATTATAGCACAATAGAATACAATAGGAATTAATATAAAATAACTTTTATATTTATGGTTGTGAGCCTAGCCTTTAACGGCTGAGCCATCTCTCCAGCCCAATATAAAATAACTTAATCAGACAAAATAGCAAACACTTGCATATTTTATAGAGCTTAGGTTTGAAAAAAAGCTTCTTATTATTGTTATAAACTTTTCACTAGTGTGGCTAATTCCCATTTTTCTTTCTTTCTCTAGACTACTGGTCCTCAACCTTTCTAATGTTGTGTCCCTTTAATACAGTTTCTCATGTTGTGACCCCTAACTATAAAACCATTTTCTTGCTACTTCACAACTGCAGTTTTACTACTGTTGTGAATAGTAATGTAAATATCTGATGTGAGGGATATATGATATGCAACTTCTATAAAAGGGCTATATGAACCCAAAAGGGGTCATAACTCACAGGTTGATAACCACTGCTCTAGATGATCTTTCTTTGTTTCTGTCAGTCATTACAAAAGATCTAGCCACTCTATCACACCGCGATCTATTTGGTTCTAGTTCCAGTTATCTAGGGAACAGGTGGTGTGTGGTTTATTTTTTTTAATTTTATTTTATTAATTATTTCATATTACATCTAAATGGTTATCCCCTCCCTTGTATCCTCCCATTCCTCCCTCACTCTCATTTTCCCCTTACTCCCCTCCCCTATGACTGTGACTGAGGGGGACTTCCTCTCCCTGTATATGCTCATAGGGTATCAAGTCTCTTCTTGGTAGCCTGCTATCCTTCCTCTGAGTGCCACTAGGTCTCCCCATTCAGGGGACTTGGTCAAATATGAGGCACCAGAGTACATGTGAAAGTCAGACCCCATTCGCCACTCAACTGTGAAGAATGTCCTGTCCATTGGCTAGATCTGGTGGTGTGTGGTTTCTTGACGAATAATATTTTCATCATATATGACCCTACTGTGACATGGGAATGAAAACATCAGGGAGTGATTTCCACATAGGAAGTTGTTCTGTGAGAACATGCAATGTTAATGGTAGATTTCAAAAATACTGGAAAACACAGAAGGCAGTAGACCTAGTATAATATCATACCTTATAATATCATGTATAGGTAGCTTGTATTATTTATAGTCAGAGACAGGAGAAGCACAGATTATTAAGAAAAGGAAGATTGAGATGTGTCTGGTTTACTGGAAAGAGGGAGTGAGTTGTATAGTGTTATAGCCAGGAAAAGAGTAACTTTGTTTCCTAATATGAAATGAATTATGAAGTGAATATAAGTCTGCAGCTATTCCCATGCTCTTCCTTACTGTGAGTAGAACACTGCTATATTTCTGGGTCTGTGTGAAGAGCAGAAAGCAAATGAGGAGTGTCTGGTGGGTAGGAGAGTAGAAGTTATGGGAATTAAGGTGGGAGAAGCAAACAGGATCTAGATTATACAGATGGCTATGAAACATGCCCCATCTTGACAGAAGCAAGTAGAAACCATGTGGCTTATGAAGAAGAAAGCCCTAATCACTCACACACATGCAGACACACACACACACACACACACACACACACACACACACACAAACAACAGTGACATTATAGAGGAGGGTAGGACAGGATAAATAGGAGACAGGGAAGGCAGTCAAGAGTCCTTGTGGGAGATAAGAATTGCTATGCTGTGACAACACTCTATTGGCAACTTAGGAGATCCATGGAAATCAACACTAGCTGGGAATAGTTTCAGGGTAACAGCCTAGGATGGTGGTCTAACAGATGATTGCATGTGAAGAAGAGGGGTCATCTATGAGAAAAGCGTGATACATCACCATGCTCATATCACAGCCAAGAGTGTTTCACATCCCAAAAGCATGCTTCAGAGTTGCAGCCATGTTCAAAGCTTTAAAAAAACAAATATATGTTCCTGTATGCACATTCACCTGAAGCTCAATTTCTCTCAAAGAGCTTAGGAAACAAATGCATTTTAAACATACCATTTTATTAATTCCTTGAACATTTCATGTATGCATATAGTGTTTCTTGATCATATTGGCTGAGCTCCTTCTAGATCCTCTCCCTGTTCCTCTACCTCTCTCAACTTTATACCTTGCTTCTCTTTTTATTATTTTCATAAGCCACTGAGTTCAATTTGTGTTCTCCATGTATTTATGGACATTGGAGGCCATTCACTAAGTTATCATCAACCTACCAGAAGCCATACTTTTGAAGAAAACTGACTTTCCCTCCTCCAGAAAATGGATTTCTCTGTTGAGGCAGCATGATTTTCATGAAAATACACTGGAGTGAAGAATGAGACACAAGCTATATGGATAGCTATGCCATCAAATAGCTTTTCCATTTTCATTTCCTGATATGGTATTTACTCATTTTTTTTTCCAGAAAAAGAAAAGGAAAACAAAATAACTAGACTACAGATTCATATAATACATGCAGAGAGTACATTATACAAGATTTGGGATGTAACCAGTTTGTTATTTTTCATGTGTATAGAGTTTGGGGAAAGACTTCCCAAGAGCTTATGTTTATTTGCCTTTTAAGCTAAGTTGTTAATACCTTCTATCCTTTTCTATTGTCTATATAGACAAACGTCAGTCACGTATTAAGGGCTCCATAAAGGTTACAATCATTTTGAATATTATCACCTCTTTACTGTAAATGAAGAAACAGAATTTTGGAGCATCGATAATATGCTTTATGCAAAGAGGAAAGTTAGTAGTTAATCCCAGACCAGTTAGAAGTCAAATCAGGGAATTATGAAGTCTCTTCTGAGAATTAAACCAAGAGAGCATAGAAAAAGTTCACAGTAGGAAATGGGCTTTCAGGGGATTTCCATATTAGTTCCTGTACCTACAGGATTTCTTGGAACTTCTGTCTTGAGGTCAGCAAGTTAAAAAACAACATAATATTTAATTAATAGCTGTTTACAAAATCAATTCAGAGACAATTCATTCAATTTATTCCTGGGCATATGAAGCAAAAGGCGTTTGAATGCTAGCATCGGCTTCCACACATGAAGGATGGGGCAGAAACTGATGATTACCAAATGCAAAGCTCATTTGACAAGAGCATCTGAACAGTTATTTGCAGCAGGTGAGACAGGTGATGCTCTTCATCTCACATGATAGTGATGATCATCCATAATTTAGTTAAAAAAGGTAATTACTAAGTTAGATGTGACCTATTCAAGGCAACAGGTAAAGCAACCCATTTCAATGAAGTAACCATTTAACAGACATTAACTGAAAAGATAAAATGAGATTTCTCCTTCGAATGCCCTCTTTGATATAAATGATGCCTTCCAGAGAAGTCTGTGGGTCCAATTTTATCTTTCATTACTGATTCCTAAACATTTACTCCCAGCTTCTTCCCCTCTTATTGTCTTTATTAAAATTCCATCTATGACTACATTAGTTGATATAGTTTTCTCTTGTAGCCTTCCTATTTAAGTGAAGACTCTTAAAAGAGATTACCATACTTGCTCTTTTCCTTGCTTCTTTGTAAATGTGCCATAATACTTGGTGGTAGAGAACTGGTAATATAGCTACTTATTGGGCCAAGACAGAACATCAAAACATGGGAAGTATTTTGGTATACCGTCTATTATATTTTATAGCTTGTAAGGAAACAGAAATGTCATGGAACCAGTAAGTCATAAGTTTTATTCAGCCTCACAAATTTAAAGCTAGCCTTCATCCTCAGCATGGTTCACATCTTGGGCCAGATGGTTCATTGTAGCTATGTCTTGTCTGTGTGTTAGAGGGTGTTGAACAGGATCTCTGGCTTCAGTGTTAGCACTCCTACCTTATTGTGAAAATCATGCAGACTTAGACAAAATGGTACTGTGTTGAGAACCACTAATCTAAGATGACAAATTGGGTAAAAAAAAAAAGTATAGACTTAGCATGTTGCAAGGTAAATTACTTTCGTTTGCTGAGACCACTTCCCTTCATCTATTTTATGAGTAGAATTTATTAAAAACAGTTTTTTATAACAATTGTTTTAATATATTTCTTATGCCATGAACATGGGGGAGTTTATCAGTCAATAATTTTAATAGAAAAAAAAGAAACTTGCTTCAGCTGGTGCAAAGGGAGAGGACTCACTCTATTAAAAAGAATATTAAGAAACTACAAAATTGCTAAGAACATTGGAGAGCTAGGAACAGAACAACAAAACAAAACAAAACAACAACAACCAAGAACAAGACAAAAAAATCTAGGCTGACTGTCAAGACACTTGCTAAAATTATGTCTAACATGAATTTGGTGGACATTGCTATTATTTTCTATGATGTGGCACATGTGGGGCCTTTGGTCATCTTCAGTCCTGTTACCCAAGAATGTTGATATTATTGTCTTCATGGCCAGTAAACTCCCAACCCCTGCTTCTTTGCATCTTTCTCTGTTGTAAGCATTTGATTTTTTGATATTTAAGAATGTTCTTGTTATAGGCAGATAATAAGATATGAGAACATACTAGACAGCAGATATTATGTTATATGGAGTTTATTAAATGAGTATGTGGGATATGAGAAAGAGAGAGAGAGAGAGAGAGAGAGAGAGAGAGAGAGAGAGAGAGAGACAGACAGAGAGAGAGAGAGACAGAGAGAGAGAGAGAGATCAGGGCCATGCCCCCATGGCAGGTAAGCAGTGATATCACAGGTAGGCAGACTGAAGCAGAATACTAACAGTTCTGAGACTCAAAAGCCAAGTTAGATGAAGCATTTTCTGGGTATATTCTAAGGAGTAGAATAGCTGGGTCTTGAGGAAGCTCTATTCCCAGTTTTCTGAGAAAGCGCTAGATAGATTTCCAAAGTGATTGTACCAGTTTGCATTCCCACCAGCAATGAAGGAGTGTTCCTCTTTCTCCACATCCTCGCCAACATGCGGTGCCATTTGAATTTTTGATTTTAGCCATTCTGATGGGTGTAAGATGGAATCTGTGTCATTTTGTTTTGCATTTCTCTGATGACTAAAGACATTGAGCATTTCTTTAAGTGTTTCTCAGATATTTGATATTCCTCTTTTGCAAATTCTGTTTAGTTCTGAGCCCCATTTCTTAATTGGGTTTTTTGGTTTTGTGGTGTTTAATTTCTTGAGTTCTTTATATATTTTGGATATTAGACCTTTGTCAGATATAAGGTTGGTGAAGATCTTTTCCCAGTCTGTAGGCTGTCGCTTTGTTCTGTTGACAGTGTCTCCTGCCTTACAGAAGCTTCTCAGCCTCATGAGGTCCCCTTTGTTAATTGTAGATGTTAAGGCCTGGACTGTTGGTGTTACATGCTCAACCATGTTCATAGAGGCCTTATTCATAATAGCCAGAACATGGAAACAGCCTAAGTATCCCTCAGTAGAAGAATGGATAAAGAAACTGTGGTACATAGACACTATGGAATACTACTCAGCTATTAAAAACAAGGAATTCCCAAAATTTGTGGACAAATGGATTGAAGTAGAAATGATCATAATGAGTGAGTTCACTCAGAAGGAGAAAGAGTCAAATGGAATAAACTCACTTATATCTGGAGACTAGTCCAAGAGGCATGAAAGTCTTCACTTATCAGGAAAGTAGGTCAGAGGGGAGGGCATCCTATTGGGACTTTAGGTGTGAGAAGCATGGGAGAATGGGGAAATAGAAGGATCCAGAGGGTCATAGAAACCTACAAGAAGAATATTGTGATGGGCGGATCTGGGCCCAGGGGTCCTGCTCAAACTATGGCACCAACCAAGAACAATACAGGCAGTAAACTTCGAACCCCTACCCAGACCTAGCCAATGGACAGGACATTCTCCACCATTGAGTGGAGAGTGGGGACTGACTTTCTCATGAACTGTGAAACCCCATTTTTGACCACGTTCTCTTGATGGGGAGGACTGGTGGCACTCAGAGGAAGGATAGCAGGCTACCAAGAAGAGACTTGATACCCTATGAGCATATACAGGGGGAGGAGGTCCCCCTCAGTCACAGACATAGGGGAGGGGAGTAGAGGGAAAGTGGGAGCAAGGGAGGAATGGGAGGATACAAGGGATGGGCTAACAATTGATATGTAATATGAATAAATTAATAAAATGTTTAAAATTATAAGAAAGTCACGTTAGGCTAGCAAAGTATACACATGGCCTTTTGGCTTCTAAGGTGGAGGCAAGTTCTTCCTTTATCTTGGACCATGTCCTAAAAAATCTGATAAACACTATGTACAAATTTAGATTCCAGAAAATTGGAATTTAACCAAGACATAAACCGTGGCAAAAATCAGTAGTACTCAAGGTAGAAACCAGCTATCTGCAAATACCCTTTGCCAGTTTAAGGAGTAATCATTTCATGTGTTGAGCTATATTTATCTCTTATTCTCAGGGAGAAGTTTGGAAATTTTGTCTTCTGGAAGTAGGAATCCACAAACTAATCTTTCACCATCCCCATTGCCTCTCTAGCCCTTGGCTACATCAGGGACAGATACAGTGAGAGGGAAGAGCCCTGTCATTCTCTGAAGGCCCATTTCCCCTGGCTCTATTCCTCAACTTGCCTGGAATGACTCCTAAATAAGATAACTCTGGCCACCAAATTGCAAAAGCACTTGCTGGGTTTCCAGAATTCATTGTGTTCCAATGTGTCGATCCCGTTCTCTGTGAGCTAGTCTGCATAACAAACAGTCTGCGCCTTCATGGATAATTCAGGCTCCAGCAATTTCTCAGCTCAGATGGAACAGCACCAGCTTTGCTAGAGTGGAAAACAGATTAGAAACTGCAAACTCATTAATTCTACAAATGTTTGCTATACTTAGGGAAAGCCGTTTCCCATCATTTTCTTCATCTCCTTCTAGAATCAAGTTGGCTCTATTTGAATAGTTCCTAGTAAAATAGCCCCAGTGAATATGCAAACTGGAGAGTACAAAAGAATTATGTTTTGAGTGTATGAGCAGAGAGAACTAATTTTTCTGAGCCTCATTCTTCATTTGTAATAAAATCACTGTAGTTTATTCTGGACTTGCCAAGGTGTGTCACTGTGGCAAATTATCCCTAAATCCCAATTCAACACAAAGTTACATTTCATTTACAGATTAAATTTGTCATCATTTACCAATGGAGTTTCTCCTATATCATTTGTGGTCACAGATATATAGAGGACTCAGAAGAGCAACACCACTTAATCCCCACTGAAGATGGCCAGAGAGTCATTCTGGATGACATAAAACCTCATGAATGTGAAATTAGCTAGGGTTTACTGAACTTTAATTAATCACAGTTGTCAATATGAAAAAGAACAGGTATATGCAGAATATTAACATTGCTCATTATGAAGTCAGATACCAAAAGGCTAGAAACAAAGACCAAACTAGAAAGGATCAAGTTACTAGAGAGGCTAGTCATTTGGAAATATTGGCGTTAAGTCTTGTAGGAAGGGAGTTGCAGAGGCCTATCTCAGGGTACCAAATAGTCAGGCAACTGTTGTTTCTAGAAGTCAGTTTGGCTTTTAAATAGGAAACACATTTATCAAGATGAGGCCTGGGGATAAGGATGGATTCCAGAGTCCAAGATGGAGTATGAGAAAAATAAGAAGGATAGAGAGGGAAAGGATAAACAAAATATTTGAAATTACAAGTGACATAGCAACTTTGTGATTGACAGGATAAAGGAAGCAAGAAAAGTAGAATATAAACCCTTGTTTTCTTATACTGATAAAAATCTGACTTTCAGATAAAGAGAAAGATAGCATGAAGCACCTAAAAATAACTGATGCATATTTCATCCAATTAAGAAATCAATAAAATTGACCAGATAGTTTGGTTAAAAAACACTGTAATTCAGCCTGGGCTTGGTGATGCACTTCTTTAATTTCAGCACTCACGTGGCAGAGGCAGGAAGATTGCTATGAGTTTGAGGCCAGCCTGTTCTACAATGTGAGTCTAGGACAGCCAGGTCTACACTGAGAAACCCTGTCTCAAAACACCAAACCAAACCAAACAACCAAAAACAAAACAACCCATACTGTAATTCAAGGGAAATGTCCAGAAATAATATACATTCACAGGAGTATCATTATGTAAATGGAAGACCAAATCCTTAAGGTAAATAATGTCATCCATAGTAATTTAAGGACTGAGAGCAGCAGCCCACAGAAGAAATTCCTGTGTACTCACTTGAGTATATAACAGGAGACAGAGGAAGCAATTAAGTGAGTTGAGAAGGAGCCATCACAGAGACAAGAACCTTTCAAGGTTTAATGGACCAGGGTCATCAAAGAATTAGAAAACATAAAAAAAAGTTTTTTCTGAGGGTGTAAGGTACAGACCAGTCCAGGAATTTAAAAATAGAAACACAGAAACATACCCACTAGATTTAATCATGAAAATGTCACTTGGAATCTCAGTTTGTGTCAATCAGAGTAGACTTATTTGTTGAATATTCATTGGCTATTTATTCACTTACGATCCTGCTTTGGGCTTAGGGCTGAGGACTAAGGATCAGGGTGAAAAAAAAAAAACAAGTGTAGACACTTGGGGAACCTGTAATCTAATGAGGGACGGGGGCATAGTAAACAACCCCATAAGGAATAAAAGTAATTATGTTGCTGATATAGTATGAAGATGGATTTTTAAAAATAAATTGGAAGAGTCAATAGGTTATACATTTGAGACTTATCATCAAAGACACTGTAGAAACTGACTTAAGCTAATACTCAGAATACAGTCTAAGTTCAAGGGAACTCTTACAGTGAGAGGCCTGAAGGAATTTATGAAGGCTCACATTAGCAATGATGGAAGAAGAAAGAGTGATGGTTGATAAGACAAGGCCTGTGAGATGCAAAAGAGCCTAGTGATTCCTATCAAGAATTTCATTTGCTTCAGGAAAGAAAACTCCTCCTCTGGGAAAAAGACTAACAAGCCTAAAAGAACAGTGGGAGACTTGATGAGGCTCATATTCTTACTCAAGGAGTCTATTTGGTAAGGGCAGGGAAGGTGACATTTAATTAGAAAGCTTTTAGAAGGAGAATAATTTGTTTTCTTAATGAATAGCTCGTAAATGTTTATAAACTAATGTGATCTCTTTGGTGGCAAGGTCACATATGCCTGCCACTTGGAACTTTAGTGGTGTACTCTACTGTTACTACCATATATCCGTCAAATTTGGCACATGTGACTGGGCATTGGTGAATGAATGTAAGCTAACTAAACAAATGTACTTTCGCCTGCTGATATTTCATAGTGATTTCTCTGCAATTGTCTAAGAGCTCAGTCACCTAGAACTTTTCTTTTCCAGGAGCTATGAAATCACATATGAAATATCAGCAGGCGAAAGTACATTTGTTTAGTTAGCTATTATACGAATGAGACATATAATTTCTTTCTAATTTAAAACACTGATATTTTTGGGGTGCATTTTTAATGAATACGTGTGATGGTTAGTTTTAATTGCCAGCCTGATACAATATAGAATTATCTGGGAAGAAGCTATCAGTGAGGAACTGTGTAGACCAGGCTGACCAGTGGGTGTATCTGTGGGGAGGGGGGAGGGAGTTGTATGATTGTTTGAATTGAGATGGGAAGATCTTCCTGTGCGAGCAGCAACATTTGGACCCTGGACTGTGTAAGTGCACAGAAGGGGCTGAACACAAACAGGCATACACTCGTTCATGCCCTCTCTGTTTCTAAATGGGCATGTGAAATGAGCAGTTGGTTCAAGTTCCTGTCAACTCCCCATAATTATTAACTGTCACCTAGAGTTGTCACCCAAATAAGCTCCTCTCCAATTAAAGTTGCTGTTGTCAGGGTATTTTATCATAATGACAGGAATTATACTAGTACACTCTCCTTTCTGACAAACATAACTGCTAGAAAATGTTGTGACATTAATTTAATCATGTAATTTTGTATTCATTTGCTTCCTTTCTTTATTTGTTTTCCTATAATCAAGCATGTGTTTAACAAGACACAGTTATGCTGATGCTTCGAATTTTCTGGTTTATTTCTTTTCGAAATAATGTAGAAATGTCTGGAGACTGTACAGGGACATGGACAAAGGCCTCACTTCTTAAGAGCACAATTTGCCCTATTGATAATATCCCACACTCAACTACATAGACGCATTTCCCAACCCATTTCTGTGCTTTCAACATCAAATTGCTCCTCTACACGAGTATCTCAGAACTTAGGTCTCCACAAAGAAGCAGGTATTGATCAGCCAAGACAAAGAGAGGAAAGTATACCCTTTTCTTTGCAATAATAACCATACCTTACAATTATCGCTGAAGGAACAGAACAAGTAATATAAGACCTTTCAGAAATGTACCATCCAAGATTACAGGCCTCAGAGCCTACCTCCTTTACTTTTTTTTTATTTATTTATTTATTTATTTATTTATTTATTTATTTATTTATTTTCTTACATCATTCTTGCTCTTTTTGCATGAAACCTCTAAGATTTTCAACCTCCCCTTTAACCACAGTTGCATTCAGTCTGTTAGATTTGAAGTATACTACTAAAAGCCAGAGTCAAACATAGCAGCACAGAAATTTGGTAATGTAAGGAGGACTGAAAAAATCATTTTGATTACATTCTCTCTGTAACTTTTTGAGAAATTACAAAAAATGATATTGTAATCTTTTCTATTGAGTTAATTAGAACAATCTTTCATTTTTCTCTTTCAGAGTATAAGAACAATCTCATTCCTAATTGCAATCAGAGTAAAAATTACACCAAATATATGTAACACACAGTATAGACTTTTGCACACATTCTTAAAAACTAATTTAGCTTACTAACCAAAATTGTAATTATATATGGAAAGATGGTATGTGCTAGATATTTTAATAGATTATTTCTAATTCTAATTGTCATGCTGTCAAGTGGAACTTTCTGTAATGATAAGAATAATTTCTGTGTTTATCACCTTTTATAGCTCTAATAAAATTCCAGAGATAAATAACATGTAGATGTTAAGGTTGTTGCTGTCATTTTTTTTTTTTTTTGGTTTGATCATTTGTTTTTTTCTATGAAGGTTCCAGCACATGATGATGTGTGACCCCTTCATTTTGTGCCTGTGAGGCAGCAGATTCTGTTAGTTAGGGGTATGTGATAGAGTCAAGCTGCTCATTGCAGATGACCATGAAATTTAAAAAAGAATGGAAAGCAGACTCCAAGTGTACCCTTTGCGATGGTATATATTGGTTGTCGATTTGATAATATATGAAGTTATTTGAATAAAAGTCTTCAAGCACAGTTGTGAGAAATAATTTACCAAGGGTTAGGACATTTTGTGGTACCGCCTGTAAAGGGTTATCTTGATTATGTTAACTGGGATGGGAAGAATCATCCTAAAACTGGAGTTGGATCTTGGGGTACACACAAAGGAGAACAGTAGCTGGGCAGCAGTGTACACTGGTCTCTTCATTACTGTGGACAACATGTGACTGACCAGCTGCTTCAGGCTCCAACCAATGTGGCTTGCCTGTCCTGATGAAGTATACTCTCAAGCAATGAAGAAAATTAAGCTCTTAAGTGACAGTGTTAGTTAAGTTACTTTTGTTAAAATCAAAGCAACAGGGGAAAAGTATAAGATACTGTCTTAGGGGTTCTATTCCTGTGATAAAACATCGTAACTAAAAGTAACTTCGGGAAGATAGGACTTATTTCCCCTCATAGAAATCATGGGGAATTGCACTTACTGACTTGCTCTCATTGTTTTCTCATCTTTTCTCACAGCACCCAACACCAGCAGCACAGTAACCTGTGCCTTTGCACAGCAATCATTAACCAAGAATATGCATCACAGGCCAATCTTATTAGGAGCACTTTCTCAATGAAGGTTCCATATGCCAAAAGCACTGTATGTCAAGTTGCAATAAAACTAGCCAGCACAGACATCCTTCAAGGGCCTGTTAGATATGATCTAATTCTTCCAGTCAATTATCATCTCCTAAATGTCCCACAATGTCCCAATCTGAGGGAATTTCATCATTTGAGGACAGAGTCTTCAAAACATAGATTTTGATGGACATTTAAGAACAAAACCATAAAGTTTTATGTCTATCATGTCTCACATGATAGTCATTAAACACAAGCTACTACATACTTCAAGAGTACCTGACCCAACTGGAATGACACTTAATGTTATTTAACCTTAAAAAATATAAGCTGTAATGGTCACATGTGCCTAACGGCTAGCGTCTTGGTCAATACTGTCATAGAACAACAAGTGAACACCATCCTATCTCTGTAGAAGACAAAGTAATGACAGAAATGTTAGAGTACCTGTTTAAGCCATTTGTATACAAATATATGAACTGGGATTTGAATCTAGACCCATTACTTGGTTATGCATGTTGCATGCTTTGAAAAAGAATCTTAAACTTTATGGAGACCTTAATTATTTTGTGAAAATCCCTTGAAATGTTTAAGTAGTTACCTTAGACCATAGCCATCAAACTGAAGAAAAAAAGACTCAACAAGGTAGCTTAGCTCAACTTCCTTCTTTCTGACACACAACAGGCTCCTGTGCATTTTTTCCACAAAGGTATTGTGTTTTTCCACAGGTGATGCTCCAGCCTCCTGCCATGCACTAACAGTGTCAGGTGGTTTGAGATTTCATAGCGTAATGTTAGTTGCTATGAGCTTGATGTAGAGTCATGAGGGAAATGGTATGATCAGGCTGCTGAAGCAGGCACTTCACAACTTGTAAGTCACTGTCAAGAAGTTGCATACAATCCTTAGTTCTGGTTAATGGGAATGCTATTATGGGAATAAAGTAAGGGGTGTGTATGTGGCAGGAAGATGGGGGTGGGGCTTCAGATTCTTCAGAAGGCCTATCTGGGAAATTTATAATGACAGAAGTGCTGGAACAATGGGATCTGTCAGTGTGGCCACTTGCCTCAGCCCCTCTACCTTGGCCACCTTCACTGCTTTGTGACTTGCTTCTGACCCTAGACAAACTTCCTACCAAGGAACCCACAGGCGCCACACTTGGCAAGTATTCATGTAGGCTACTTGTGCTCTACCCCTCCTTTTCCATTAAGGTGTCCCTACAGCCCCATAGTACAGGCCTTGCTGCTTGCCTCAGGCTCATTTCCATTTCTTTGGTGTGACTACACAGGTCCCATTTTCTACCAAAGATCAACAGCCACCACGTGAGATAAAGACCTAGATAGGATGCCTGAACTAACCTACTCTGTTATTCCACTGAATCCACCCATGTCATACTCAACTTCCATGTCTTGCCTAAAATTGACATCCTGTGCCCAGTCCAGTGAATTCACTGAACTCTAGAATGCCTGAACCTTCTTTAAATTCCCACTTCTAGTCTGAGTTCCACACCCTCCTTGCAGGCCCAATTTAATCAGTCACCAATGCACTATTCCCACCGCTAGGGTTGGCCCATCCTGTACCCTGTGTGCTAACCCAGCCTGATTTGCTTTCCTGATCATAGCTTCTCCCACCACATTCAACCTCCAGGCTTAGCATGGCTGGCATAACCTCTACTCAGATATACTAGCTCTACTAGCTCACCTGTACCATAGCCCATATTTGGCTTTGCCCAGATTGTACATTTTTGTGAGGATCCACACTGATGAATACCTGGAATCTCAGTATGCTTAATCCTCAGGCCTTGCTGCATAGCCTATACAATGGCCTAGTCTGAGACAGCCTAAAATATTACATTGGAAATACAACCAAAGAATGAAGTCCACATGCTATGCTCTTATAAAAATACCAACAACATGAAATGCCAAGGCAGTATATCCCCCCTAGTCCACGAGGCCTAAAAATGTTTTTTCCCTGAGAGAATTACCTAGATCCTAGAGGTACTGTATAGCTTAATCGAAAAAGTCAGGGGAAAGATTTCCAAGTAGATCAAGTTAATGACAGGATATCAGGACTTAAACAAAAGACAGAGGAACTAGACTCTACGTACTAAGAATATGGAAAACCAGCTAAAGCTGATGAAGGGAATATACAGGCAATGTGAAACACCATGAAAAGACAAACCTTGAATTGTAGATACAGATAAAGGAGAAGAAGTGCAGAACAGTGATGTAGACCAGATCTTCAACAAGATCATAGAAATAAACTTCCCACAGTAGCTTTATTCATAATAGCCCCAAACTGGAAATAACCTACAAGTCCCTCAACCAAACAACGGATAAAGGAAATGTGGTACATTAACACAATGGACTATTACTCAGCTGTTTAAACAAATGGCAACCTTTGGAGGGAAAGGTTAGAACTAGAAAAAGAAATCATCCTAAGTGAGGCAACCCAGACCCAAAGAGCCAAGCATGATATGTATTCACTTAAAACTGGCTATTAGCTATTGAGTAAAAGATAATCATACTACAACCCACAGGCCTAGAGAGGCTCAGTAACAAATAGGAATCAAGGCATCTGGATCTCTCTAGAAAGTAGAAATAAAATAGATTTTGAGGATGGACTGGGGGAAAGTAGACATAGAAACAGAAAGGATCAGGGCAAGGGGAAGTTGGGTGTGGAGAGAGAAAGAGGATGCTAGGAGAGATGACTGAAATTGGGGGAGGGCATTTCAGGGGTGATGTAGAAACCTAGTGAAGTGGAAACTCCCTGGAATTTTTTTGGGTTGACCATAGTGAAGACTTCTAGGAATGGAGGATCAGGAGCCTGAAGTGTCCATCTACTGTAACTAAACAAGGCTTCCAGTGGTGGCATTAGGACATCAAGCCAGCCACAAAACCTTCTACCTACACATTGTCCTGCCTATAAGGTGTGCTGTGGTCATAGTGATGCAGAACTTGTGGGAGTGGTCAATCAATGACTGGTTCAACTTGAGGCCCACTCTATGAGAGTGAGCCCACCCTGGCCACTGCCTGGATGGCCAGGAACCAGAGACTGGATAGGCCAGAAACCCAGGGTAGAATTAGAAAAAAAGTATGATTGGAAGAAGAAGAAGAAGAAGAAGAAGAAGAAGAAGAAGAAGAAGAAGA
>OU015747.1:25609550-25625798 GCA_907169655.1 Acomys percivali | reverse complement strand
AAGAAGAAGAAGAAGAAGAAGAAGAAGAAGAAGAAGAAGAAGAAGAAAAAGAGGAGAGAGCCAAATAAATTGATTCCTAATGATATTCTGCTATATTCGTAGACTAGAGCCTACTATGATTGGCATTAGAGAGGCTTCACCCAGGAACTGATAGGAGCAAATGAAGAGACCCACAGCCAAACTTGGGAAATCCTGTGAAAGAGGGGAAGGATTGTAGGGGTCAGATGGGTCAAGGACACCACAAGAAAAAGCATAGAATCAACTAAGCAAGGCACATAGGAGCTCATGGATTTGAGGTAAGTGCTCTGCTAATGGTTATATAGCTTGATGTTCTTGTGGCAGTAGGGGTTGTATCTGACTGTTTTGCCTGTTTTTGGGACCCCCCCTTCTTCCTACTGGGTTGGGAGGTTACAGCCTTGATATGATATTGTATATTATTATCCTGTGCTCAGTTGATATCACAGGGACGCCTGTCCTTTTCTGAAAGAAAATGGAATAGAAGTAGTTTGGGAGAAAGAAAAGTTGGGAGCTAGTCTAGCAGGAGTAGCCGGAGGGGAAACTGTGGTCAAGAAGTAATATTTGAGAGAAGAATAAGTAAAAAATGAAAGAATGAAAAAGGAAAAAGTGGAGAGTAAGGTCTGACTTTCACACGAACTCTGGTGTCCCATATTTGACCATGTCCCCTGGATGGGGAGGCCTGGTGGCACTCAGAGGAAGGATAGCAGGCTACCAAGAAGAGACTTGATACCCTATGAGCATATACGGGGGGGGGGGGAAGTCCCCCTCAGTCACAGTCATAGGGGAGGGGAATAAGGGGAAAATGGGAGGGAGGGAGGAATGGGAAGATACAAGGGATGGGCTAACAATTGAGATGTAATATGAATAAATTAATAAAGTATATTTAAAAAAAAGAAAAAGAAAAAAGCAAACCTCTCCAAAGTAAGGAAAGACATAGCCATTTAGATACAAAAAGCATACAGAACACCAAATAGACAAGATAAAAATATAACCAATAACTCCTCATGACATATCATAGTTAAAACACTAAACATTCAGAATAAAAGAGGAGTTCAAAAGGTGAAAAAGAAAACAGAAACAAGAATCAGGTTAGAACTCTGGGTGGTTAACTGGTGATGGTGCCACTGATAATATTGATTTGCACTGAGAGTAGGAAAATTATTTGTTTTCAAGTCATTCATTTACTTGGATTTTTATACAGTATCCATATGTATCCCTAAATAACCTGGAACTCACTGGATAGCCTCACCTGGCTTACTTTCTTGCCTTGTCCTCTTGATTGCTCATTTTATAGACCTTTATTACCACCCTTGCCCAGAAAATTTAAATTTATCATGATCAAAGAAAAGAGTGCACTATGAGAACATTATATACTGTTTCTTTAACTCCTGTTGAGCTACTGCCCAGATCTTTTGTCCTATCCACACTAAACATGGTGGGATGAGTGTGCAGCAGGGTTGGAATTTTCCTACTATAGTTTTCTCACACAATTCTTCTTGAGTTGTTTAATCTGTATTTGACTGTTTCTTTCCAATCAGGGATAATGGAGTATCTCACAAAGTAGACATAGGCACAGCAATGTAAAGTCAGTGGAGGTAGATGCATGGATCAGTTACTTGTTGTGACAAATGTCTAAGAGAAATAGTTTAAGGAAGTGAATATTCCTTTGATCCCAGAGGTTTTAGTTTAATGCGACTGGAAGGGTGATAACCTACATGGCTAGAGAGACAGAATTGGAGAGAGATAGGGACAAAGAGCAAGAAAAGGCGAGAAAGTGGGATGGGGAGGGAGAAGGCGAGAGGGAGACTGTTGGCCATCTTTCTTCTTCTTCTTCCATTCTATCTGAGGCTCAGTATAATAGATTATACCACCTACACTCATGGCAAATCTGCCTCATCTTAGTTACTAAGCTAAGTTAAACCCTCTCAGATGCAATCAGGAAAACGTGTTGTTACTCTAGGTGCTTTGCAACTCAATCAAATGAAAATCAAGTTTGATCGTAATAAGCTCTTCCCAACCCTCATAAACTTGACAATCCAAAACATTTTCTTAAGTTGTAATTTTTCCACCCTTGTGTGCCCTCCCAAACTCATATATGTTTCATGATACAAAATGTATTCTGTCTGTCTCTAAGAGTTCCTGATCTCCCAATATTTCAAGCACTGGTCAGAAGTTTAAGTTCAAAGTATTTCCGAGATATAAATTAAGAATGCCTAATACAAACTGAAATATGGGTGCTCTGCTTTTGTCTATTGAAATTTGAGCCAAATTAAAAGTATTAAAAGTCAGATAGTAGGGGGGCAGTCAGATCATGAGCAGGATGCCACTGGGAATAGGTCAGAGCTTTTATGAGAAGAAACGGGGGAAATGATGGTCCCTTTTGGCTAAGTGAGAACACAGTGAGGAGATATTGAAGAAGAGATAAACCTATGTTTTAGGATCCCAAGTGTGGGATCGAAACAGTCTTGTGAGAGAACAGGTGAGGTTAATCCACTAAAAACCCAACCGCCACATGTGGGAGCTTGATTGGTGTCAGCTGAAAAGATCCCATAAACAGATACTGAAAAAGAGATATATGAGGAGCCCCAGAACTGGAGGCAGGGCTTTCTGGAGACTTTGGATAATTTTGGCTGTTCATCGCTGCACTTTGAGATACTCGTAGAGAGAACCACTCAAGGGAAGGCTTCAGGACTCCAGCTCCTGCTGAGGTTCTGGGTTCTGGTTACTCCAGGTTCCAGCAGAAGAAATCCTGTAGATTAAGCCAGGAGAATTGCTCCTCAAAACCGATACCCTTACGGTTTTGTTATTGTGTTCTTTAATCCTCTTTTCCTATTGTTTTGGTTAGTCAAGTTATAGGCGACGTACACTCAGTTAATAAGTTATAATAAGAAATATTGGTTAAAAAAATTAAGCCTACAAGATATATTTGCAAAAGCCAGAAAACAGATCCTTGACAGATAATAGGGGTATGATGGTGACTTGATTTTGAACTTTCTATCTTCCAGACCTATGGGAAAATTGTTTGTTGTTTGAATGTGGTATTTTTGTCTTAGCAACTCAAAATTTGACACTGAGCATACAATCAACACTCTGCAATGGACTTTTAGGAAGCATTTGTATTTGGAGAAAAGGACTATACTAGGCACATGACAATGGAAGGAATCGGTGGTAACAGTAGCAAGAGTAGGTGCTGTTGCTTTGCTTTAATCTTGTGTATGTTCTTTATGTATCTGGGAAGGCAGTACCCTAGAGTTGCTGAGATTGTTCTCTTCAGCCATCCTTCCTAAATTCAAAATCAGTTGTCATCTGTTGGTCATGAGACTTGGGCAAATGGATGACTCTTTCTGAGTTCTATTTCCTCCATATTCAAGGGAAAAAGTGGGTCATGGGGGCAACAGCCGACTGAAACAAAATACTCCAAATTTACACTACTGCACAGAGCTTAAAGCAGAGCATTTTCTCACTACTTGTGAGCAGTTAAAATGAAGAGGTATGGAGCGAGAAAAACACCAAGAACTGTTACTTAGGGTCCGTCCGTGGGTAATAGGAATGAGCAGTTACAGTTTGGTCAAGTGCGATGTTCTGCAGGATGAAAATATCTCACCTCTGCTCATGGAGATGCAGCTCAACATCAGCCCTTGCAAAGGAACAAGTGCCAGTTACAGTCCCTGCCCTGGGCCAGGTGTTTGTGTGTTGGAGTGAACAGAGACAATGTACCAAGGATTGCTCTGAACCACTTGTGGACCAGCAACACTGTAACAAAAGAGAGTTCAATAATTAATGTGGATATCCTCCTCCCACTGTCAGTTCTAAGTACAGCACTCTGATGAGAATTAAAATAACATGGCTTATTTCTAAAAAGACACTGTTTATCCAGAGGAGTGAGATGTTTACCCCAATTCAGAGGTGAATGTGTTATTCTGTTTTATAGCTCTGTGTATGCACACACAGTGTGCCCAGAAGAGATTTCTCAGTTAAAATCTGATCACTGTTTTATACATTCGTTGGTAATTTAGCTTTAAAGTTCTCAGTCTAAATTTGACCCCCTTCTTTGAATTTTCTTTGTAACGCTGCATATAATTACATAATTTATGATCTAGTCACTGAAAATGTAATTCTCTATGTATAATAAGTATAATTATCAAAATATGTCTTACTTTCCTGCATCTCTTTCAAAATAGATTTGCATACATGGTTTTCTTTTTTCTGAATACACAATCACTTCTCATATTGCAGTTTTAAACACACGCATGCATGCACACACACACACACACACACACACACAAAACTCCATAGAAATGTGTTATTTCTGTGAACTCTCTCAGCCTATCAGCTCTCCTCAGTTGTCTTTCCCCTTTGTTCTCATCTATAACACCTGTAAACAGTCTAAAGCATAGGACTTATCTCTTCCCAATCAAATTATGTGCTACTGTATGCACTGTGCCTCAGGATGTATAAATTTGCAATTTCTTTGACTTCCTATGCTGGTACCCTTCCAATCACATTAATGATATCGCTTCCACTTTTTATGTGGTTGCTTGCTTCTCAATACTCAGGTGTCAGGCCAATTGTTGCTTTTTAGAGATACAGTTCATGATTGAAAATAAAGCCTGTCTGCCCATTTCAAATAACTGCCATTCACCCTCTGTTACATGCTCTCCTATTACTCTATTTCATCTGTATGCACAATACCATCTTATTCACTCTTATCAGGCGTTTTCTCCATTAGAAATAAAAACAGTGCCTTGGGGGCAATGATTGTCAGTGTTATTATTTTTTCTCCTCTGCAGCTTAGCAATGCCCACTGCAGAGTTACTCTCAGTAAACATTTGTTGACTGGCTGACTAACTGCCATCCCCACTTAAAAATAAGTCCCATATGATGGAAGCTGTGCCTCCTATATTCTATATGGTACAAGCCCCAGCGTGTGCTACATGCTTATTTATTGGTCATACCTATATGTTGGTCACATGTATGCTAGTGAATTAGACAACCAAGGCCAGTTAAAGATCAAGAAGGCAAGCAATTTCATGGACTGCCATCATCTGAAAGGATGTCAAGTAAAGGCTGGCTGAAAGAGAGCAAAAAATTTAAAGAAAATCAATTAGGATAGCGAAGAAAGCAAGTCTATGCTTTGTACATTAAAGGAGCTCACCATCTGTTTATAGCATTGACTTCACAAAGTGAGCTTTATATCTCCACACAATTCACTTTTTAAAAAGCACCATTTAAATCTTGCTACAGGCTCACCTGATGCTTCATTCAAGTGTGTGTAGGGCATGTGTGTCCAACAACATGCTATCAGCCAAATCTATTGAAAGCCCAATGTGGACTTTCAGGAAAGCTTTGCTTTGAAGCTTTACCGCCCCGCCCCCATGCCATTTAAAGACTCCTACCCTCTTGAGGCATCACAATGATAGTCCACAAATGAACCCTCATCCTTTGAGAGAGACTAACTGTAGGGGGAAAAAAGATAATTACTTAGTTCCTTTATCTCCAAATTATTTGTAATAAAATCTGAAATCACACCACAAGGTCTTTCATGAGGATGTCGTAAATTAAGATGCATCAGTGTATCTAGTACATCTGTCCCATTCTCTGGCCCTTTGTCTTCTGCAAAGAGCACACCAACCTTAATACCCAGCAGACAGCATTTACACAAATGATGTCCTGGTCTACAGCATTAATATTCAGTGATTGTCTGTCATAGACACCTTACTGTACATCTGTTATGCAAATGTATGCTAATTCTGACTCCCTGACAGCTGCCTAGCTTCCCTCCCTAAAATGATCTTTTCCATTTTGAAGTTTGCAATCTGTTCCCCAAAATGTTAATCCAACAATTAGCTGAAATTGCTAAACAGAAATTGTACATGTTCAGTCTAAAATAGAAGATAGCATTTTAAAATAGACGATGAGCCTTCTTCCCACATCATTTATTTTATATGTGCTTGCACACACTGTAAACATTGATCTCAGCACAGCTTGGGTGGGGGGTAAGTGGCAGTTTTCCTTACCCAGGTCCTTGGAGTGTGACAAGAGAGGAGACATCATTCCTGTTATCCACAGGACTTTGTGGTCAAAGATGATTTTAGTGATGTACTGCTTATTTTTAAGTTTAAAACGTTTCCTCCCCTCTCCCCAAATAATTTGTTTCAAGTACTTGGACGTTAAAAAATAGCAACACGAAATTATAAAATGATGAATGACCTAAGGGAATATCCCAGGACATACAGAGCATAGTCAACACCCCCTTGGTACTTGCTTTGATGGATGTTAAGTAAAGGATGCTTCCATATTTACTAACTGTTCAGTCTAAGGCATAGGTGATAGCCCTTGAGGAAACCATAGATCTATGCATAAAGATTTCAAAAAGGATCATACCATTTGAAACAGTAAGTTAGGACATAAATTATACCAAACATTTGGTGAAAATCTACTAAAACAGAGTAGGTACTTGTAGGCCTACTATGTGGGAGTCACCATGTTGGCCACGTGAGTTGATGCTTAACATTCTTTGGGGTTTGGTGTCATTAGGAAGCCTATTTTAGCCATAACAATGAAAGTAGGAGGTGACTTCTGAAAATGTGAATGGTTCCCAGGAGCCTCTTCCAGCTCTCTGCTCTGAAGCAAGCACATTCAGGGAACCATTGGATGTCTGCAGTGAAGCAGACACAGTTTTCTACTTTAATGCATCTTTTAGTTTGTTTGTGATCAATGTCTGATACTTGATCTTCTGGAACAGCCAAGGCATAATTGAGGGATATGGATTTGGATCTATTCTTTATTCTAGCAATTTTTAGGAAATGGTGCCTATTTATTAATTGACCAGGTTCACAGTTATCACAGTTATTTTTCTATAAAAATATACTTTTAAAATGGTAGTGATGAAACTGACAAGGTTTCTTTGCCATCTATCTTGTGTCCTTTAGTTTTACATTAGTAATAAGACAAAACATGGATAAAGTATCCTAAAGATTTATTTAATGTGTGATAAATTTTCACTGATTTTCAATGGCTCTATCAAGAAGATGTAACCAGTGTAAATAAAATATTTGTTAGTGTTTAGTGATTATATTGTTTCAAAAGAGGCAAAAGCAATGAAACTATTATAAATCTATGTGCATATCTACTTCATCTTGAAAAAGTTGGTCTTACATTCTATTATTATTTGTTATATTTTGTTTTTCACATACTATAATTTGGATCAGTTACTATAACAAAATCTCATAAAAATTTCTAAAGACTAAACATGTCTTTATATGACATTTTTGTGGATGCAAGATTTTAGGAAAGCTAATATTATGCAAAACTCATTATGCAATCTATAAATTGACATAAATCAACTACTCAATCAAAGACTGAAGCCAGCATGCAAATACTGATGTGTAAGGCCCACTGAAACACAGATCATTAAATGTCTCATGGTCACGACTCAGTATTTTCCCTCCCCTTGAAGAAGTAAACAAGGGGAGAGACAAAGACATGAGGATAAAGGCGGAAGCTCCTCTGGGGGAGCTCCAGGGCAGAAGAATGTTTGTGTGAAACCTCTACTTCCTTCATGAACAAGGAACTCCTGAGGAAAACAGGATAAACATATACATTTTGTAGGGGTTGAGGATTTGAACCACAACAATTTTAGGTCTCTCCTAGACTCTTCTTACTGAGTAGGGTCATGGCCAAACCTCAAAGCCATTTCTTCCTTTCTTTCTTTCTTTCTTTCTTTCTTTCTTTCTTTCTTTCTTTTTTTTTTTTTTTTTGGTTTCTGCTTCCTAGTTTTATTTTTTCCTCTTCCCCAGATGGTGGATGTAGCTTTGGCTCTCACTTTCAAGCTTCACTGACCTGAATGATGGACGAGGATTTGCTTTGGACCTCTGAGCTCAGGCTGGCGTGCAGGTGTCAGACTCAGTCTGGGCTTCATCCACTCTTGCAATAGCTCCAAGTTGAGATGTTCCTGGCACCTTTATGAAGCATGGGAGTCATGAGTTATTTCAGTCATGAAGGGTGCAAACTTTCTGCTCCCCGAAGAAGCTCTAGAGGGCAATTTCTATGTTCTTTCACTCCCCCTTTAAGATTCAATCATGGACACTCATGGCCTGTTGTTTATTGGTTGTTTTCATTTTCCAAACTTGACATTTCTAATGTGTAACACATAAACCTGATATGTCAGACTAATTTTATAGACATGTTTTATGTCAGTTACTGGCTTTTTGTTTGTTTGTTCTTTATTTATTTAAATTTTTTCTTTCCTTTCTTTTTTTTAAGAGGTAAGGAATCATATTTATTCAGGCTCCAGAAAAAGCTCTCTCTCTCTCTCTCTCTCTCTCTCTCTCTCTCTCTCTCTCTCTCTCTCTCTCTCTCTCTGTGTGTGTGTGTGTGTACGTGTGTGTGTGTGTACGTGTGTGTGTGCATGTGTGTGTGTGTACGTGTGTGTGTGTACGTGTGTGTGCATGTGTGTGTGTGTGCATGTGTGTGTGCATGTGTGTGTGTGCATGTGTGCGTGTGTGCGTGTGTGTGTGTGTGTGTGTGTGTGTGTAATGCCGAGAAAGAACAGCCTTGTTCTTGTAAGAACAGGGGTGGCCAAAACAAGCCTTTGATGCAGGGTCAGCGTCACAGATTTCCAGCTGAGCAAGGTGGTCTTTCTCAGGACTGAACTTCTAACAATGATGACCATGTTCTCTGTAAGGCTACGATGCAGTTTCATTCAATACTTATGTCAGAATTTGGGAGCTGTGAAAGTCAGTATATATAACAAAATGTGGGAAACAAGGAAGACAACAGAAGCTACGTGTGTGTGTGTGTGTGTGTGTGTGTGTGTGTGTGTGTGTGTATGTGCATGTCTACTTTTATCTTTCCCATAGGCTTGTAAAATTAGATGATATAGACTTAACTGAATACATAGCTTCCCACTGGCCAATCATGTTGCACTTATTTTCTTATAGTCTTATTAATGACACAATGACACATATTTGTAAAATATGCTGCAATTATCCAAAAATTCTCACCATTACTTCATGGAATTTTCACAATTATCTTTTGTGGTATTGTTCACCTCACACTCATATCACAGTGGAAGAACACAAACATCATTCAGGACACTCGTTTTTTCTAGCACATGAGATTATCTTGGAAGACAAACCAAACTCAGAGATGCTTATGGCACTCGGGAACAGCATCATGAGCATCTCCGAGGCTTTGTTTAAATTAAGGTCTCCGATTCCTCCTGGGTTCCTCTTTAAAAAAGCATAGTTTGATACACAGGAGCCAAAATGAATGTCTGAAAAAAAATCAGACAGTCTATGAGGAGTAGTTAGTTTTTCTCAACTTCACATAAACTAAGACATACCTGGAAAGAGGGTCTTTCTGAAGAATTGCCTTCATCAGACTGGCCTGTAGGCAAATTTGTTAGGCATTATCTTCATTACTAATTGGTGTAGGAGGGCCCAGTCCACTGTGTGTGTGGTACCAAGCTTGGGCAGGTGGGACCGAGCTTTATAAGAAAGGACACTTAACAAAACAAGAGCTAACGAGTAAGCAGCTGTCACCCATGGTCCCTGCTTCTGCTTCTTCCTGATGTCCTGCCTTGACTTCCTTCAATGATAGATTAGGATCCAGACTTGTAGGCCAAATGAACCCTTTGTTCAGAACTTGCTTTTGATTGTGGTGTTTATCACAGTAACAGACAAGCAAAGTAGGACACATCCTCTCTATTAGTCTACTTGATGGGGTCTAGAAACAAGAGAAATAAGCATCCTTAGATGCCCCCATCAATCCTGTTTCTCCACTTTCTGACCCAGAGTGAAGGCTCTTGATGAATGAGCTACTATTCAAAGAAGCAGAGAATTCATTCAGCTATTGTTCCAAGCCTGAGGCCCTGAGACACCTTTTCTTGTTCCAAAATCACCAGTAGTTTTAAGTAGGTCACTGAAGAACCGCATGGCCTTTCACAAATTATAAATAAGTATAATGCATATGTGAACACATCAGCCTTCCTTTTCATCATTTCTTCCACTTTCAAGTCACCTTCTCTTCACCTGAAAACCATTTATCAACATTAATCAGACAGAACTCTATTTCTAGTAAACAGTGGTGAATACAGAGACTCATGGTGGCTCAAGGTACTGAGAAAAGGTATCATGATGGATAGTCTTCTGTCAACTTAACACAAACTAAAGTCACCTTAGGGGAGAGAACCCAAGTCAAGTACATGCCCCAAGAAAACAGGCCTGTAAGGCATTTACCTAATTAGTTATTGATGGGATTGGACACAGCCAATAGTGGGTAGAGCCAGCCCTTGGATGGTGCCCCTCCCTTCTATAAGAAAGCCAGCTTCACAAGCCATGAGAAGCAAAGCCAATAAGTGGTAATACCCCTTTCAGGCCTGTGCATCAGTTCCTACCCTGTTTGAGTTCCTGTCATGACTTCCTTTGATGATGAACAGCGAAATGGAAGTGTAAGCCAAATAAATTGTTTCTTCTGCAACTTGCTTTCAGGTCATGGTGTTTCATCACAGCAATAGAAACCCTAAGACAGGTGCCCTGTGAGTAGTGAATAAATAAAAAGAAGCCTTAAGAGAGATATATCTTTGGATTCTAGTAGCCAAACAGAAGAGATATTTAGGTTAACTCATAGGAGATGTTTGTTAGGGAAATATCTTACTGAGGTACCATTGCTCCTCTTCCCTTCTCTTACTGAAGCTGAGATGAACATAGCCAAGGCTCCAGTTTTCACTCTTTTTCTAATTTTCTATTCTCTTATCTTGAAGTTATTGGTAAGATCTGAAATGGCTGAACTGGAAGTAAAAACATATCCTAAGCATATGGACACTTGAGTCAAAACAGTGTTTATTTAATATATGAATAAACTCACAAAATGACCAAAGTTAAAGACCCATCTATTACAAGGTCACCAACATTTTTACCTACAGGTTACAAACCACACATTTCATGTCAAGGGTACTAAGAATATCCTATCAACTTCCCTAATGTTGCAATGCAGCTGAAGTTCCTCAGAACTGGAGGGGATAATACCGAACCAGACTCCTAAGCCAACCTGTTTCTGAAAACAAGTACAGGCCATCTTGGGTGCCATTTTCTGTTCAGTATAAAAATTAAGTTAAATCATGGTACACAAAGCCCAGGGGTGTTGCAGACATCATATAGACCAAAGACCTTACTTTGAAGAGAAAGAAATGATGTATGCAGAGAAGAAATGACTTGTGTCTAGGTCAGGTCATGCTCACTAGATACTGAAATCTATCATCTGACCTTGGATCTAGAGCTCTCTCCATCTAAGTAGTCACTTGTAAGATGATGAGACCCTTAAGGAGGTGTAGTTGAATTCTGAGACTATGTCAAATGTTAACAGTAATCGCAAGCCTTTCATTTTATAAATGCCATTGAGAAGTATCATGCTAGCAAGGTTTGCTTCTGAATGCAGAGCTTTCCTAGTATGAAGTTGACTTTTATCCTTTTTTTTACCTTGAAATGACTTTATCTTGCCAAAGTTTTTACCCATAAAATCAATTCTGAAAAATCCAGTTTTGTTGTGTAGGTCAGATTCACTGAGAATTAGGTTGTTGAATAAGAAAAGATAATTCTATTCTCTTCAGCAAATAGAATTGATACTGTAAGTTTTAGAATTATAATGACAAAATCTCACCTTTATTATTTTCTATTCACATTTCTTAAGCTCATAGCACATTTTACAAATTTTGGACAACTTTATGAAAAAAATGTAAGAAAACAAGAAATTCTGTATGAATTTGGAATCATGTCATTTGTTCTTACTTTTGTATGAATACTATTATTAATTTGCCTAAAAATATAAATCTTACTATTTTATTACTTTATGTATATATCCATTAAATTTTGTATATGAGTCAAAAATATATAATTCATCTATTTATCTGCATATAAGATGGATAGTGAAAATATTCACTGTTACTTTCTTCATTTCCATTCTTCCACCAGTAGAAAAGTATGAAATATCACTAGTCACTAATATATTTCAAGTGATTGTTAGAAATTTCAGTAAATCTTTGTATTCTCTATAATGGCCAGTTAATATAAACATTAACATCTGTGCTGGTTAGTTTTTATGAATTTGTCACAAGCTATGATCATCTGGGAAGAGGAAACCTTGACTAAGAAACTGCCACCATCAAATTGGCTTGTATGCAAGTATGTGGTGGTATTTTCTTGATTAATGATTGGGGTGGGAGGGCACAACCTGCTTTGGGCTGTGCTACTCATCGGCAGGTAGTTTTTGATTGTATAAGAAAACAGGCTGAGCAAGTCATAGGGAGCAAGGAAGTAAGCAACATCTCTCTGTGGTCTCTTTCAGTTCCTAACACCGTGTTCCTGCCTTGAGATCCTGCCCCGCCTTCTCTCCATACAAGACTGTTAGCTCTAGGATTGAGTAAACCCTTTTGTTCTCAAGGTGCTTCTGGTCAATGTTGTGTCATGGCAAAAGGAAGTAAACTAAGACAGCATCCTCACATTGTTACATGCTTTTGAACTTCTTCAAAATATATCCTGATTATCTTATTTAACTAAAAACTCCTTATCTATACAAATGTTCACCAATAACATTTTATTTATCTAATAATAAAATGTTACTGGTGAACATTTGTATAGATTAATTGTTGCCATAAAATGATGTTTCAATAAATAAGCTAATAATCTAATAATTTTATGTATATGAACAACATTCTTACAGTTATAGTTGATAGACTAAGTAAAGGAAAATTTTCTATAATGTTGATTATAGTATATAAATGTCCCTTTAGTGAACTGGACCAGCGATGCATCAATTTTTTTTTCATAGCTTTGTCAATATACCATGTTATCAAAAAGTTAGATGTTCTTATGAGCATAGTGTGTGAAAACAATGCCTTGGATTTGACATCCTAGAACAGAAATGATAGTGTCCTTTTGGTTAATATCATTTTCTTTAGACACATGGAGAATTATGGGAGCAATCCAATAAAAGGTAAAACTTGACAGAATAACAAGCTTATTAGAGGTTCCATCATCGATAGTGGCTACTTTCTTTGCTCCATAATTTTCTAATCTCCGGTGCAGTTGGAAAATCATGCTTCTGGATGCAAAGAGAAATCCACTAAGAAAAAAAAAATGGCAAACAACTCTGTTAAGGAAGAGGAGCATGTGGAACTTCTCACATTCATACCATTTATACAGGCTTATACAAGGAGATGTAAACCAGAAAAGAAAAAACAATCATGCAATTCATGGCCAGTGGTCTCTTTACGATACTTTTTACTTTTTAAATTCTTGAGTGTCAAAGGAGGCTTAGTCTAAAGCTCCAAAAATGATAATCATACCCACTGCAGGGTGATAGTATCAAGGACATAGCCTGCTTATCATGAGTATAGAAAAATTGTCTGCCTTGAAAGGTTACCTAAGTTTGTGTTCATCAGGGAGGTAACACTCCCTCCAAGGCTCAGGAGACATCTTGGAAGAGGGTAGAGAAAAAGTGTCAGAGCCAAGGAAGGGCAGATGTACAGCAAATATGTGTCTTCTGAGCATGAAATAGCCATTGCATCAATGAACTTAGCTGCAGTTGTGGTTATCTGCACATGACTGGGTAGATCAGGGACCCACAGGAAGATGTGCTGAGATGGGTACCACTGTAAGGGGGAATGAGAGGTGGGATAGAGGTGAAAATGACTAAAGTTTGTTATGTTACAGATGTATGACTCTTAAATAATATTTGTTTGTTTTTTTGTTTTTAAGAAAACCCCTTTGATTTAAATTCCCCCCACCATCTTTTAGGGTTAAAGCGATAGAAACTTGCCATGGTCTGCCAATATCCTCCCAAAATTCAAATATGAGGAACAAACACGGTTCATACTTGAAAGCAATTTGACCATATCCCAGAACACTCTCTGCTTAGATTGAGATTACTGATGCCTCATTCTACCTACTTCAGTAAGAGAAAACAAGAGACTAGTTTCCTTTCATCATGACCCATCACAGAATTCTGATATTTATATCTAGCAGATATAAATAGTTTTTCTCCAAAACTATTGGATGAACAAAGATGGGGGGAAAAGTAAATGAAAAATAAACAGATACTGGAAAGACATCTACCTATGGTGGAATTAATGCAAAAAGTATTCAAAATTACTGGGTTTATCTGATAAATAGGGGAAGGTATAGATAAAATGGCAAAGTACTTTACAGAGATAAGTAATATGTACATATAACCGAAGTGGATGACTGAGAATAGGAAAGAAAAATAAGTAAACATATATAGAGCTAGAATTATGAACACACTGGGTAATTTAGCAGAAAGCAGGACTGGAGAGATAGTAACATCAAGAACATAGAAGACAGAATGTACTTTGTGGCGCAAAAGGAAAGGGATGAGGAAAAAGCCAAAGTGCCAGAAGTCCATAGATGCTTCCAAATGTTTTCCCATATGTCAGGAGTAGGTAGGAGAAAATAAATCAGAAACAATATCTAAGGGAATAATGACCTAGAAAATAAAACTGAAGTAGAGCTTTAACATAGTTATAAAAAGCATAAAATATATTGCTATTATAGAGAAAGTATATCTTACAAAGTTAAATGCTTCCCAATTTTATTCGGCGATAAAGGGAAATGTTAGGAACATGTATGTGCATTTTTGCTTGTTCTGGTTTGGTTCTTTTGAGACAGGAAGTCATCACATAACCTAGGATAAACTTGTACTCACTGGAATCCTGTTTCAGTCTCCCAAGCACTGGGATTAGCAGCACAAACCACGTGGCCAGCTCTGTGCATGCTTTACTAGTACATGTATCTATATCATATAATAGCAGTGAGCTGCAGATTCATGCAATCCTAATTAAAACAGAACTGGGAGGAAAACAATGCTAAATTTATTTGAAATCACAGAAGAAAAGGCTAGAAGTATCTAGCATATCAGATTTCAAATTATGTTAGAGAGCCACAGTAACAAAAACAATATCGATCATACTGAAACAGCTATTTAAACCAACAAAACAGAGTGGAGATCAGATAAATAAGCCCACCAGCTACAATAATATGATTGTTGGCTATGGGGCCATTGGCATGCCTTGGGGAAACCAGCTTCTTCAAGTGCCACTGAGAAGGTTCAGCATCGACACACTTGCTGCAAACACTGTCGAGCGCACCTTTTAGTTTGTCTCATTAGTTTCTCTGAATTCTGATTTTAACATAGAACCATCAAACTGTTCAATGTCTATAATCTCCATGACTCCAAGACAACATTCTGTCACACTGAGTCCTAGAGTCCACTGGCATGGATCCTATTGCAAAGCAAAAAAATGATTAGGCTCTTCATCAAGCACACATGTGTGGCATCTGGATGGAGCTATGACTTCTCTACACACAGGCAGGTAGATCATCTCTTTGTTATGGGTTCAGTCCTGACAGATTTCTGTAAAAACAGGCACCTGGAAGAAAGACACTGCTAGACCCATCTGAGCCTTTATTCTGAGATTTTCATTTTCTTATAGTTCACTCTCCAGGCGTTATTTTTTTCTTATGTCTACTTGTGGATCCTCCACCAGGCCTTTGAGAACCTCAGTGATGCTGAAATCATCGGCAGAAACCACAGCATTTAAGTTTATCCTGGTTGCTCACCCTTCATTGCTTTTCCATTTCTTTCTTACAAAGAACATTCATTTCGAAGCATTTCTCCCAATTCATTCTGAAATCTTAGAATTTGGACTCTCAAGTATATTTACATTTAAATGGAGTTCTGGGGGCCCTGTGGCATTTGGAAAAGCTTTTGAGATTTTTAATGAACTTCTAACAGGTTCTTGAGTGGAAGCTTTTCCTGAGGGTTAGGTCTGTATTGAACAACCAGAACCGTGGTGAGTTAGGAACTTCGTCCTCATCAACGCGAAAAGAAAGTGGGACTCTATCTACATTGTTCTTGAGTCCTTTCAAACTAAAACATTCACTGATACACACCGCCCCCACCACCAGGCCACCTGATCTGTCAAGCTCATCATTCACAACAGCTTCACCAGGCTGTCTTTCCCTCATCATCTTGAGCATGATCCTTCCTTTTCCTCCAACCTACAGCATCCTTCTTCCGGCCTTCTTCAGTTGCCTTTCAAATTGATGTCTGTGCACTCATGAAATGTTTTTTACCTTGGCAATTATTTGCTTTTTTAAAATTGTGTTCTCTCTCTCTCTCTCTCTCTCTCTCTCCCTTCCTCCCTCCCTCCCT
>OU015747.1:25565296-25584800 GCA_907169655.1 Acomys percivali | reverse complement strand
TTTTTTATTATGCTTATGTGATGAATCCTAGGATTCAAAGGTAAATTCAGGGTATTGCAGTATAGTGTGTGTATCTGTGTGTGTGTGTGTGTGTGTGTGTGTGTGTGTGTGTGTGTGTGTACTGAATATGTGTCTACATATGAATATACTTACACAGGACATAAAATAAGTGAAGAACAAGGATAATTGCATTATTGCATATATATATAATAACCTGACAATAATAAATCTGATGGCCTATAGCAGAGGCAGGAAATTGGTGGGATGCCTTGTTATATGGCCTATTTGTAAAATATTTTTAGTCTCATGAATCATGTTGAAAAACCCCTGCAACAATGCAGCCTACCTGGCCTGGGACCCACCATACAGACCAAGATGGCCTTACATCAGTGTTTTGCCTGCATGTATGTCTCTGTGAGGGTGTCATATCCCTGTGCAATAGTTCCTGTTTATCTGTGGAATAGACATCCAAGATACTGTAACTCCAGATAACTAAAAATCAATAGATATTATGTTATTACCATATATATATATATATATATAGGAAATTTTTATTAAAAATTAAATACATCAAAATAAAATTAATAATTAAGATGGACTAATAAGAAGAATATAGATAAGTTATTTAAAATGAATTATTTATCTGGAATTTTGCATTTATTGTTTTGAACTGTGATTGGCTACAGGTAGCTCAATCTCTATTTATTAAAAATGACAACAGCTGCTGATTGTTGGTGCCTGCTTTCCCTCACTTCCCCCTAACCGGGCTGCCTGGCCTCAGTGGATGAGGATGAGCTCAGATCTAACGCAACTTGATGTACTGGGATGGGTTGGTGGGGAGTTGGGCTCCATTTTTGTGAGGACGAGGGAAGAAGGGAGAAGGGAAGAAGGTCGGAGGAAAGGACTTGGAGGAGAGGAGGGAGGGGGGCTAAAATCAGGATGTAAACTGAATATATAAACTTTTAAAAACATTTTTAAAACCTTAAATAAATTATTTATTGAAGATTTAAGTCATCATTATAGGTATTTTGAAATTATTTACTATTTAGTGCTTATTTCTCATTAGAGTTTAATAGTTCTCCAGAGCAGAATAATATTTTGGCATATTGACTTTATTCTCTGTGAGCCAATTATTTACCCTATGGTAAACAAATTAATAATTTAATAAGTATTATTCCAAACTGTTTTATCTTCTTTAAAAGTAAAATATCAGAGACAAATAAGCATCTCAAAAATACTAGTCTGATGTAATGTAATCCATCATGCTTGCGTGTGAACCTTAAGATGTCAATGGGAGGGAGGGGAGAATGGGAGGATACAAGGGATGGGATAACCATAGAGATGTAACAAGGATAAATTAATAAAATAAATAAATAAAAATTTTTTAAAAAGAGAAAAAAAAATAAAAATTGAAAATGATATTTTTTTTACACAACAAAAAAGAGATTCTGACTGGATAGTAATTGTACTGACCTTGAGAGTTATAGATATAATGAAAAATATTGCCGTACTTTTTCGCCTGGTTTGGCTCTTTTTATGTTTATAAAGGAAAAGTCATGCATTCATATAATTATGATAAAGTGTCAACTGTAGAGAGTTCCTGCAGAGGAACAGACTTTGTCTTAAGCTCTTCAAAAAATCTCATAGGAACCATCTTAGAAATACAGCTCTGATGTTAACATTATTTAAAATCACCCCGATTTCAAATGAATAAATATGAAGAGGCATAGTAGGAACGCATGGTACTGTAAGTAAAGAGTTCTGAGCCCGAGGATTCCGCTTGGGAATTCCAGCTCCATCTTGCAGACCCCTATCTGCTCTGCCACATCGCTGAGGACCCCTTCACCAAGTGCACAGCTTTCTGATTAGTACTGTAGCACCTAAATCTAGTGGACAGCTCTAGGGGCCCCCAGGGTTGGAAATTGCTCTTCTAGAACCAAAACCATGGTGTTAGGAGGAATGAATTAATCCCAGGGGAGGGGGCTGATGATCAGCTCTTTTTATTTTCTGGGTTCAGGTGGTTGCCCACACTCCTTTGGGTAGCCATAGCTATTGGAGTCACTTTGTAAGGTGCTGAGGTTAAGTTTCCAACCTTTCTCTTTCCCTTGTGGCTACATTAGGTCCACCCAGACAAACAGGGCAAGCTGCACATTTAAGCCCTGCAGCTCAGTTAGTTCTAGCACATTCTCTTCTGACTAAGACTTGGAAGTCACTGAGGGACCACCAGCATTCTGTTTATTACCAAACAGTTGAATTCAGTAGTTTGTGAGAGAATGCGGTCATTTGGAAATATTCTGCAATATGTAAAATGTATGTATTTAACCCAACATTTCTATTTCTGAAAATTTACCTTGTAGAAATGTTTATACTGGCAAGTAATACACTTGCCAAGAAGCACAGGATAGCATTAACTATGGAACATACGTATATATAGCCACAGGGCTCATTGGCAGTATGCACTGGGAGGTAAGTGAGGTTGTCTGTGTACAGAATTGCTTGAGCTCCCTCCCTGCCCTTTCTTTGCTGGTCCCATTCTCCTGCAACTCTGATCTCTATTAAACTCTTGCTTCTTTTAACAATCAAACATTGTTTCTCTTCTCTCTGTTTCCTCTTCAAACCTCTGTTCAAATTTCTCCCTCCTTACTCTCACTCTCAAACTATTTGGTCTTTCTCCTTTGATCTGTCTGTCTTTCTCTGCTGCACCAATTTCTGTCTTAACTATTTATATTCACTTGTATTCAAGTTTATTAGATATATTTTTGTACTAGCTTGTGGGCTGCTTGAGGGTAATAATATTTGTAAGTAGATTCTAAAACATCTAGGACACTGGCTGCATTTACCAGGAACACACAGTTCATGCAATGATAGAATGAACCTAGGTCAAAAAAGATGCAGAGGTGAGAAGAAAAATTAAAGAAAAAGGATAGTGGTGCAATTTCATGAAGACTTCCCCACTATTTTGTCTAGATTGAGCTAATGCAAGTCTTGTTTATGCTGTAACACTTGCTGTGAGTTCACTAGTTGAGGAACTATTATAGTTTGATAGCTTCTGAGAGACAATCAGGGTTGTTTAATGGTGTAACCCCTGGTAGGTCAACCCCGCTAAACAGCAGGCCCCAGTCCCAAGAGTATTTGGGAAGAAGAAATTGTTCCACAGGAGGAAAGTAGAGCATTCAAAATTGGTTAGGCAGGAAAGTTAGGGGTGGATAGGGTAGATCTGGGAGGATTTGGGGTAAGGGTATCAAATATGGTCAAAACATGAAATTTTCAAAGAATAAATAAAATATTATCCTTTTTAAAAGGCTACAAGGTTCTAGAATGGAGCTCTTGCTGTTTCTCTAGCTTCATCTCACTGTTACTGTTGTAAATTCTTTGTTTAAGAAAATAAATGACTTCCTAATATATTCCTAAATATACCCTGCTAAGCATGTATAATGCTATTTGTATGTATATTTTCAGGGATAACCTTTGTTATTGGTTAACCAATCGATGTGCTCTTCCCCAGGGAAGACTATTTCTCACACTCTTAGCATTCCTTGGTTTTTCTGTGTAGTTCCTTCTGTAGGGTTGAGGCCTCATAGTCTTTTCACTCATGTCCACTTTGGCATATACATTGATATCATCTTTGTTCAGCACATATTTGAACAGTCATATTGGTGAGATTTCATGGGTGTGTCTTCTGACATTACCAGGAGACAAAAAGCTCACAGCAAATCTCTTGATCTGATTCTTACGATCTTTTGGCTTCCTTTCTGCAGTGTTTCCTGAGTCTTTGGTGTAGGAGTGTTTTGTAGATGTAGCCACTGAGAGTGGGCCCCACAACTTTGCTTTTTTCACATGTAACACAATTACTATTAATTAAAAAGAGGCAACAAAGTTAAAAAAGAACAAGAAGGGGTATATGAAAGGGTTTGGATGGAATAAGGGGGTTAGAGAAATATTGTAATTATATTATTATAATCCCAAATAAAATACTTAGAATAGAACTAAACGTTAATTAGTTTCTGCAAAGAAAAAATTGCCATACATATAAGGTGGGATCATTTGAAATCTGAGATACTTAGGAGGTTGGTAATAGGATTTCTTGAACCTTTGAGTTTTGAGCAAACCTGAGCAATAATGGTTTATAAGCAGAATGAGAATCAGTTTGAAAATACCACAACAAATAGAAAAGACATAGAAAGACAAATGTCTATGGCATTATGTTTCTATTATTATTGGTTACAAGAATATATATATTCTAATTAAGAATATATACTAATCCTTTAGTGATATCTGGTTGTATCATATATACATATGATATAGCCAGAATGGGGTCTAGAGGAAGGGAGACAGGGGAGGAAGATGCAGGCAACCTTATCTAGAGTGAATAGGAAGTGGGAATTCAGAAAAGGTATGCTGTATAGCTCAAAGAAATTATGTACATGAAAACTAACACTCTGTACAATGAATGAATGCACATCAAGAAAATGGATAGTAAGAAAGATAAGTCAATCTGAAATTAAGTTATTTAATATTAACTAAATACTCTTTGTTCTTACAAATACTATGACAACTCTGTCAAGAAAAAACTATATTTAATGTTAGTTGTGGTCTATTTGTAACTTTTGCTATCTTCTTTATTATTTATGAGCTAAAATAAATGATAACGGAGTGTCTTTTATGTAGTCAGGAATGTGCAAAAAGCTGAGTAAAAATGATATATATATATATATATACATATACATACACACACACACACATATATATATATATATATATATATATATATATATCAGAATCAATAACATGTGAGCTAGTAAATCTATCCCTAATTCCATACCTAAGGCATCTATACATATAACAAGGAAATGATTTGCTCACAAGTATCCAGGGTGTGAAGTTCATAATAACTAGGGCTAGAAATTATCTGAATACACATTTACAAAAGAGTAGTCTTACTGTGAAGAGCACACACACCAGAACACCCACAGGAAAAGAGATCAGAATACTAATAAAATCAAAACACAGAAAAATCACCCAAACAAGTTGCATGAAAAAAGGAAGATACAGAGGAATCTGCTATAGATAGTACTTACATATAATTTAAGAACAGGTGTTGATGGGCCCAATCATATATGGTGACTTTGGGAACAATAGCTAGTCACACTCATAAGACATCTTGTTACTACACACTTCATCATCCTTGGTTCTTACATTCTCTGCACCATCCCATTTGCAATCAACTGTTCCCTCAGCCTTGGAGGGGGTGTTATAGTTATGTCAGATGTCTGCAAAAATAGGTAACATTCATTTTCTGGAATGAGAAATTCTGTATCCCTCAGCTAGGAAAAAGTTGTAGTGATGTAAGGATATGGTACAAATGGTAAGCTGACTGAATATGATCTGACATTTAATTTCTAGTATATTCTCCACAGCTAATGTTAATTTAAAAAATCCTGTGGAAAAACAAGTTAGACTTCTTTATTCTCCAACTTCATGATATAATGAATAAAATGGAAGTTTTGGCTGCTCCTTCATCTATTCAACAGCTCTCCAGTTGTGTCTCCTTGCACTGTTCTTTGTGAAGAAAAAGAATCACTTGTTTGTAATGGCGAATGAACAAAGACTATACAAAGCGTAAACACTTCAGGAGTCCATAGAAATGCACAAATTGGAAGAGGGCAGGATTTTTGTCTGATGTATGCAACCAAATACAACACAGTACCTCATGATGTCTAGGGAATATATTAGTAAAAGTTAGTTTTTATTACAAAGTGTGAGGCCTTCAACAAAAATTTTATGGCCCACTAAAATGGCAGCCGAGAGTGGAATGCTTTGTTGTTCTTGCATTTTCTGGAAACCACATACCTTGTATCAAGTGAATCTATAATTGCCGAGCAATTTCTTTTTCCAGCTGAGCAGCACTTTGGAGACTATGTCTTTCGGAGAGGTCATGAAAAGAAAATTGGAAATATCTGCTGACATGACATAGAAAGGCCCTTTCAGTTTGCATTTTCTTTTTTTTTCCTCTGAATGAAGGTAAAAAAGAAAAAAGACCCCTGAAAGATGAAAATGCTTCCCTTGGGTGCCCTTCCTAAATGAAAACCACTTATTCTATAATTTGAGGCAACATGTCTTACAAATAAGGACGTTGAGTCACAGCTAGCTGTTTGGTTATTTTGGGGCATGTGAATGAAGCCCTTGCATGTTCCTTGTATAAGTCAAATGTATGTCATGAAAATACTCAGTGATTTTACCTGTACCTTCTCTTAATATACTACATTTTAAAGGGAATTACTTTCCCCTTTTCCCATTTTCTTCTCAAATAGCAGCATTTACTCTGAAAGCTTTCCTTGGTATGTGGTCTTTCTCATCCTTGGGTAAAACTGTATCAAACCGTCACCGTATTTGTGAGTTTAATGCTCCAACTATTGTCAAAACACCAAGGCATATTGATGTTCTAGCTTTTAAAATCCTCTTTTAAAAATTTTTACTGTTGGGAAGCCAAGCTGAGTTGCACATACTAAACTGATAAAGGGTACACTGAAGGTCAGAATCTGGACATAGAAACAACCTTTTGATTTTAAATTATTGCCCAAAAATGCTTGTATTTCTTTTGGGGAGAGTTCGGCTCACACTATGGTGAGCAGTGAGTCCACAGTGAGCTAACAGGGAAGTCCTTTCTTTTTAATTTAATTTAATTTTATTTTATTTGGCATATACATTTATATCATTACGTGTAAGTAGAAAAATTACATACAGCAAGAAGAACCATTAAATAATCAGGGATTATATGAATGTTACATTCAAGGTGTTGGCTAATTGCATTTGGCATCCATGAAGAAAACATCTTTCCTATCTTGGTGAGTCTAAAATTCTGAATGAGAATCAATATCTATCATATCTCATCTCTGCCAACCGAAAACCTCTATCTAGACCTAAAAACATCTTAACCCCTACACAGCTAAGGTTAAATATAAGACTAAACTATCTGGTCTTCAACCCCATCGGAGACTTGAGAAGGACTGAAACTTAGTCACTTGAGTGAACAGGAAGTTCAGGTTAGCAGCTTCCAAAATGAGAAGAAAAAGTAAAATAATGACAGAGACAGTTTGCTGCCTGAATAGTCACCCAAAACTCTCTATAATGTTGGAGCATCATCTTCAGCCTTCTGGCCTCTTCATGAGACAGGAACTATTGAGGACTTGCTTACCTGTCTTGGCAAAGTTTAGGCATCAACTCTGACTGTATCCAAGCTTACCCATTTTTAGGCAGAATTCTGTTTGTGGCAGAAATGAGGATGTTTTGCCCAGTGGCTTTTTTGTGACATTTGAAGCCATCTCCATAAGGAGGATCTTTGACATTCATCATCTTCCTCAGGTAGGGTGCGTGTTGTCAGGAGTTAGCCTGTCTTGTTGTCAAAGAATTTTAAGATATTAAATGTTTCTTAAATGCCGTATTCTGTAGGCTTCTCAGGCTTTGAAGACCCTATCTAACTATGTTATCTTATATGATTGGTCTTATACAGAAAGAAAACAAATTTGGACTCAGAGATGTCTCCCTTCCTCTATTTTTCTTTTGTACACATGGAGATAGGGGTTGAAAAGAAGAAGGGGGGATATAGAAATATATAGTCATGATAGGATAAAAAGTAGATTATTAAATCTACTCCTCAACCTAATGCCTTATTGCCTTTGTTACTAACAAAAAAGTTTATTTTTAATTCATTGGTATAGATTTTTGTATATTGATATGAAATAAGATTATCTTTGATACATTGATATAGAATTCAAATTTAAGACTATTATCTACACACATTATATATATATATATATATATATATATATATATATATATATATATATATTTCTACTCTAATATAAGGCACTGATCCCATACAACTTAATTATAATTCAAAGTTTACTTCCAATACCTAGAAAGCACTATTGCAGATTGATCAGGATAATTAAGTAATACAAGCCAATTGTTAGTTGATCAAATTATGGTCATGTTAGCTACCAGCCTATTTTTAATCACAAGAATATACATCCTAGGTTTAACAGATAGATATGATCCTATAGATAGATAAGGGAAGTCCTTTCTTGAGATAACCTATCAGCTCATCAATCTCTCCTTCCTCTTTCTCCCTTCTGCTCCTAACCCAAGCTTCCTTTGGGTATTTGTGCTCTCAATGTTTATCTTTTCAAAATAACTCATGGTGCAGTTCCATGACATTTATTTATGAGCCTCACACAATTTTTAAATGATTTTTATGAACAAGAGACTTGATAGATAGAATCTATTTTGGTAAAATTTTGAGAAGAAAATAAATTTAAAAATATAAACTAAGAATCACTACCTCCCACAATATAGGGAGCAGTGGGTCAACTTGCAGGGTCTATCTGCTGACCTAAAGCGACTTGGGAGCATTCAGGCTTTCACTGGCAGAAAGAGAAGATACAGGGGATTCCCGCCAGCAGCCTGAATCGCCATTGTCGCCAGCTGCCCGCCCGGGCTGCCGGCACTGACCCGGCACTCCCTAAACAACAGAACCTAGCTGGGTCCATTCTTGTGGGCCCGCGACAGGACCTCCCATAATATAGGGAGCCGTGGGTCAACTTGCAGGTTCTATCTGCTGACCTAAAGTGACCTGGGAGTGTCCTGGCATATAGGGGTGTGGAAACTGCTGCCTCCTTGGATATTGCCAGTGGCCTGAAACCATACTGTCTCAGGCCCACCAGGCACTGATCCTATAATCTCCAACAGGCAGATCCTAGCTGGGTCAGATCCTGCAGACCCAGCAAGAACTCCCAAATTCATGGGAGAGGCTGGAAGCTCCTAAAGAGTATAGAGGCAGAGCTAAAAGACAGCTACAACCCAGAAGATCTGATACACCTGGGGTCTTGGCTACAAAGCAACAGGAAAGACAGGCAGCTGGGATCAGCCTACATAACCAGAGAGCTTGTGTGCTGACCTTACTCTAGATCCCAAAACTGCTGATCTGAATTACAGCAATAAGGTGAAAAGGCCCAAACAGAAACCTACTTTGCATGACTCAGCCTAGTGCCTAAGGTGTTGAGAAAAATCTCCAGGAATAGAACCTGAATCACCTGCCTGGTCCAGGGAAATATTCCCTGATCCCCACAGGTAAGGGCACCCTACCTATAATCAGACATCAACTATCCACTCCCAAACAGGGTAGGCCACTACAAACCACCTCCGAACATCAGAGTCACCAAAATGACAAGGGGACAACAAAAGAACGCTAACAAAAACCAAAACAGGATGGCATCACCAGATCCCAGCAATACCAATGAAAACAACATGGAGAACCCAACAACAATTGATATACAAGAAAACGACCTCAAGTCCTTAGTAAGTAAGATGATAATGGAAGAAACAAATAAAATCTGTAAACAAATGCAGGAGGAGGCAAACAAGAGGGCTGAAGACTTAAAAGAGTCATATAAAGAGGCATTTGAAGAATTTCAGAAAATACAAATATCCAGATGAAGGAAATCATTAAAACAGTTCAAGACCTGAAGATAAAAATGGAAGCTATCATAAAAGAACACACGGAAGAAAAACGTGAGTGAGAAGCTTCAGATAAGAAAGCAAGCATCTCAGAGGTGGCCTTATCTAACAAATTGCAAGAAATGGAAGAACGGATATCGGGACTTGAAGATACAATCGCAGAACTAGAAACATCCATCAAGGAAAATGCTAAATCTGAAAATTTCCTGACACAGAGCATCCGTGAAATAAAAGACAACATGAAAAGATGAAACTTGAGAATAATAGGGATAGAGGAAAGAGAAGGCAACCGACTCCACACCCCAGAGAATATCTTTAATCGAATAATAAAAGAAAATTTCCCCAATTTGAAGAAGGAGATGCATACAAGCATACAAGAGGCCTACAGAACACCAAATAGAATAGACCTGAAAAGAAAATCTTCCTGCCACATAATAATAACAACACAAAATATACAGAACAAAGAAAAAATATTAAAAGCAGCAAGAGAAAAAGGCCGAGTAACATATGAAGGCAAACCTATCAGAATTACTCCTGACTTCTCAGAAGAGACCATGAAAGCCAGAAGGGCCTGGACAGAGGTTCTGCAAACCCTAAGAGAACACAGATACTAGGCAAGAATACTTTACCCAGCGAAATTATCAATAACCATTGACGGAGAAAACAAGATATTCCATGACAAAAACAAATTCAAACAGTACCTAGCCACAAATCCAGCTTTACAGAAGTTACTACAAGGAAAACTCTACCCCAAAGGGTCAAACTACAACCAAAACTACATAGGAAATAGGTAACTATATCATTGCAAAATCACAACCTCACAAAATCTCGACTGTTACAAATACCAAAAATGAAGGGACTTAGCAATCACTGGACATTAATATCTCTCAACGTCAGTGGTCTCAATTCTCCAATAAAAAGACACAGACTAACTGGCTGGATGCATAAACATGACCCAACATTCTTCTGCATTCAAGAAACACATCTCAACCACAAGGACAGACATTGTCTCAGAGTGAAAGGTTGGGGAAAAATATACCAAGCAAATGGTCACAAGAAACAAGCTGGGGTAGCCATTCTAATATCTAATAAAATAGACTTTCAACCAAAATTAATCAAAAGGGATGAGGACGGACACTTCATACTCGACAAAGGTAAAGCCAATCAAGAAAACATCACGATTTTGAACATCTATGCTCCTAATACAAGGGCTCCCACATTTGTAAAAGAGTTATTAACAAAGCTTGAACCACTCATCGATACCCACACATTAATAGTGGGAGACTTCAACACCCCACTTTCACTCAAGGACAGGTCCTTGAATCAAAAACTAAGCCGGGAAATAACTTCATTAACCAATGTCATGAATCATATGGATCTAACAGATATCTACAGAACTTTCCACCCAAATGCAAAGGATTATACCTTTTTCTCAGCACCCCATGGAACGTTCTCCAAAATTGATCACATAGTTGGTCACGAAGGAAACATCAACAGATAGAAGATGATTGAAATAATAACTTGTATCTTATCAGATCACCATGGTCTAAGGCTGGACTTCAACAACAACAACAGAAATAACAAAAAGCATACTAACACGTGGAAACTAAACAACTTTCTCCTTAATGACACATGGGTCATGGAAGAAATAAGGGGAGAAATAAACGACTTCCTGAAATTCAATGAAAATGATGGAACAACATACCCAAATTTGTGGGACACATTGAAAGCAGTGCTAAGAGGAAAATTCATAGCACTAAGCACCTTTAAAAAGAAAATGGAAACATCCCACATAAACAACTTAACAACACATCTGGAAGCTTTAGAAAAAAAAGAAGCAGAAACACCCAAGAGGAGTAGACGCTTAGAAATAATCAAACTCGGGGCTGAAATCAATAAATTAGAAACAATCCAAAGAATCAACAAAACCAAGAGCTGGTTCTTTGAGAAAATTAACAAGATAGACAAACCGTTAGCCAATCTAATTAAAAGACAGAGAAACACTATCCAAATAAACAAAATCAGAAATGAAAAGGGAGACATAACAACAGACACCGAAAAAATACAAAGAATCATAAGAACCTACTTTAAAGGCATTTATGTCACAAAATTTGAAAATCTAAGGGAAATGGACAATTTTCTCGACCGATTCCATTTGCCAAAATTGAATCAAGACCAGATAAACAAATTAAATAGCCCTATTTCTCCTATAGAAATAGAAGCAACCATTGATAGTCTCCCAACCAGAAAAAGCCCAGGGCCAGATGGTTTCAGCACAGAATTCTACCAGTCCTTCAAAGAGGAGCTAATACCAATACTATTCAAGCTATTCCAAAAGATAGAAACGGATGGAATATTACCAAATTCATTCTATGAGGCCACAGTCACATTGATACCCAAACCCCACAAAGACGCAACAAAAAAAGAGAATTTCAGACCAATTTCTCTTATGAACATTGATGCAAAAATACTTAACAAAATACTCGCAAAGCGAATACAACAGCTTATCAAAGACATCATTCACCATGACCAGGTAGGCTTCATTCCAGGCATGCAGGGATGGTTTAACATATGGAAATCCATCAATGTAATCCACCATATAAACAAACTGAAAGAGAAAAACCACATGATCATCTCTTTAGATGCAGAAAAAGCATTTGACAAAATCCAACACCCATTTATGTTTAAAGTTCTGGAGAGATCGGGAATACAAGGCACTTTTCTAAACATCATAAAGGCTATATACAGCGAACCAATAGCCAACATTAAATTAAATGGAGAGATACTCAAGGAAATCCCTCTAAAATCGGGGACCAGACAAGGCTGCCCACTTTCCCCATATCTCTTCAATATAGTTCTTGAAGTTCTAGCCAGAGCAATAAGACATCAAAAGGAGATCAAGGGGATCCAAATGGGAAAGGAAAAAGTCAAATTATCCCTATTTGCACATGATAGGATAGTGTATATAAGTGACCCCAAAAATTCCACCAGAGAACTCCTACAGCTGATAAACACCTTCAGCAAATTGGCAGGATACAAAATAAACTAAAAAAAGTCAGTAACTTTCCTATATACAAATGATAAACAGGCAGAGGAAGAAATTAGGAAAATTACTCTCTTCACGATAGCCACAAGCAATATAAAATACCTAGGAGTAACCCTAACCAGCAAGTGAAGGACTTATTTGAAAAAAACTTTAAATCTCTGAAGAAAGAGATTGAAAATGACATCAGAAGATGGTGGGATCTACCTTGTTCGTGGATTGGGAGAATTAACATAGTAAAAATGGCCATTTTACCAAAAGCAATTTACAGATTCAATGCAATCCCTATCAGAATACCTACAAAATATTTTGAAGATATTGAAAGAACAATTCTCAACTTCAGATGGAGAAACGAAAAGCCCAGAATAGCAAAAACAATCCAATACAATAAAAAATCCTCTGGAGGAATCTCCATACCTGATCTCAAGCTGTACTATAGAGCAACAGTAATTAAAACAGTATGGTACTGGCTCAGCAATAGGCTAGTGGATCAATGGAATCGAACTGAAGACCCAGAGATGAATCCGCATACATTTGGTCACTTGATTTCTGACAAAGAAGCCAAATCCATTCAATGGAAAAACGACAGCATCTTCAACAAATGGTGCTGGTCTAACTGGATGTCTACATGGAGAAAAATGCAATTAGACCCCTATTTGTCACCATGCACAAAAATCAAGTCCAAGTGGATTAAAGACCTCAACCTAAAACCAGAGACATTAACCCAATTAGAGGAAAAAGTGGGGAAGAGTCTGGAACACATAGGTACAGGAGACAACTTCCTGAATAGAACACCAACAGCCCAGGCCTTAACGTCAACAATTAATAAATGGGACCTCATGAGGCTGAGAAGCTTCTGTAAGGCAGATGACACTGTCAAGAGAACAAAGTGACAGCCTACAGACTGGGAAAAGATCTTCATCAACCCTTCATCTGACAAAGGTCTAATATCCAAAATATATAAAGAACTCAAGAAATTAAACACTACCAAACCAAATACGCCAATAGAGAAATGGGGCTCAGAACTAAACAGAGAATTCTCAACAGAGGAATATCAAATGGTGGAGAAACACTTAAAGATATGCTCGACTTCCTTAGTCATCAGAGAAATAAAATCAAAACGACACTGAGATTCCATCTTACACCCATCAGAATGGCTAAGATCAATAACTCAACTGACACCACATGCTGGCGAGGATGTGGAGAGAGAGGAACACTCCTTCATTGCTGGTGGGAATGCAAACTAGTACAACCACTTTGGAAATCTATCTGGCACTTTCTCAGAAAAATGGGAATAGGGCTTCCTCAAGACCCAGCTATTGCACTCCTTGGAATATACCCAGAAGATGCACTACCACACAACAGGGACATATGCTCAACCATGTTCATAGAGGCCTTATTCATAATAGCCAGAACATGGAAACAACCTACGTGTCCCTCAGTAGAAGAATGGATAAAGAAACTGTGGTACATTTACACTATGGAATACTACTCAGCTATTAAAAACAAGGAATTTCTGAAATTTGTGGACAAATGGATTGAAGTAGAAATTAACATAATGAATGAGTTCACCCAGAAGCAAAAAGAGTCAAATGGTATATACTCACTTATATCGAGACACTAGTCCAAGGGGTACGCCCCCATGAAAAACTTTACCTACCAGGAAAGTGGGTCAGAGGGGAGGACATCCTATTGAGACTTTAGGGGTGAGAAGCCTGGGAGAATGAGGAAATAGAAGGATCCAGAGGGTCCTGGAAAACTACAGGCAGGTCTGGGCCCTGGGGTCCTCCTCAAACTATAGCACCAGCCAAGGAAAATATAGGCAGTAAACTTCGAACCCCTACCCAGTCTAGCCGATGGACAGGACATTCTCCACCGTTAAGTGGAGAAGGGGCTCTGACTTTCACACAAACTCTGGTGCCCCATATCGGACCATGTCCCTTGGATGGGGAGGCCTGGTGGCACTCAGAGGAAAGATAATAAGGCACCAAGAAGAGACTTGATACCCTAGGAGCATATACAGGGGGAGGAGGTCCCCCTTAGTCACAGTCATAGGGGAAGGGAGTAGAGGGGGAAGCGGGAGGGAGGAAAGAAAGGGAGGATACAAGGAATGTGCTAACAATTGAGATGTAATATGAATAAATTAATAAAAAAATTTAAAAAAAAAGAAAAGAATCACTAAAAATTCCAGAAGACGGTAAGAGACTGGAAAAATAACAATAAGCTGTGTAAATAACTCATAGTCATGAATAATTAAATTTAAAAGATTAAGATTTGTGTGTGTGTGTGTGTGTGTGTGTGTGTGTGTATGTGTGTGTTTGGTATAGATTTGTAAAGTAAATTAATGTTTTTAGCAAAATAAGTCACCAGTTATTTTTCAATTTTATAAACTTCTTTTTTTAAAAAACACTTAAATGAAAAATTCACATACCACAATTAACCAGATCCAGGGTCTATACAACCAATTGTCATTCAGAAAGGGGAATAAAATAAAGGCATCATATGCAAAAGTATTCCAGCTTAAAGAAAATGTAAAGTCCTTACTATTATCTATTACATTCTTAAATACAATATAATCCCAAATTCATACAAAGGTTCAAAATGTTTACCTAAGGTATCTTATGACCTTAATTTAGGGATAAAACATACATTTTGCACTAAACTTTATAACAAGAAATAGAAACTTGTTAATTCTACCTGTAAAAATAGATGTCAAAATCAAAACAAAACAGAGTAGTCCTTGAGCCTTAGGGAGAAATATGTAACATAGATGTTGACTTGGGCGTTGAGCACTCTCATTATAGGTCTCTGTAATATAAACTCGCATCTACTGTGAGCTCATATAATAACTCATAATTATAAAATATAATCATAATAATGCATAACTATATAATCATAATAATTTGTAATAACTTTGCATGCACAAAAATCTGCACCAGATTAATCCTGCCAAACTCCCATCACGGATGGAGTAGAGACTTAAGAAGCCCCACCCTAGATGAAGAAAAACTTGTCGTTGATGGCTGCTTGGAGAAGGAGAGTCACTTTTCTCCATAAATGCAGCCCCATGAGAGGGTACCAAGTCACAGTAGATGGTCCTACACCCAAGTTCTAAGTGGATCCTGGGTTTTTCAAAAAGAGCATATGAAGGTGTCTGTTGGGGACAATTTGTGAGGCAACTTATCAGAGTTATTGGAGAGAAGGGAGTATGGGGAGGATTTGGACAAACTATATGCATATATAAAATTTTATACTATAAAAAAAGGGAAAAGAAAATATGAACTGACAATTTAAAATATATATACCAAGAGTTTGCACTGTTTTTGAAACTTCAGAATAAATTAGGGTTTGGAACCACAATAATCCACTTTACTAAAAAGATAAAAGGACAAAATGATAAGGATCTATCAACAAGAAGCGACTACTCATGCAACAAACTCTATCGGAAATAAGGACAATAGAAGAAAGTATAAAAGTGATTCTTAATTACAACTATCAAATTAAATGGAGACATATTTAATGTTAATTTTATTAAGGTGAAACATGGAGATGTCAGTGAAATTATTTGGGGCCTTCTCATCAATATGCTATGAGCAGACTAACACTAGGAAGATTATAAATAAAAAATTATTTGAATATTATATGTATCTTGATTAAAGACTTTTTAAAAAGTCTAAGGAAGGAAGGAAAGATAGGAGCAAAGGAAAGAGAAAGTCAAAATATAGTCATATAACCTTATGTACAAGAATTGAAAAAGTAAGTGAATCCTGGACCTGGACATAATACAAATATGCAAAATCACTCTTCTCCCTTATATTAGTTATATCCAGTTAATAAGTTTAAATTTCTAATAATAATAGATGTAGATCAACTACTGTAATAATAAGTTTAACAAAATTAAAACAGAAGTGGAGGAGAGAAAAGAGAATAGGCACGTGAAAACAGCTAAAATGCACTATATAAATGTGAGAAACTACAAAACAATAAAGCTTAAAAATACAGATATTGACAGTGGTAGTTATTTACTATAAATTATGTTCTATAAATCAATAAAAGTAGAATAAATAAAAAGGAAGTCCCAAAATCAAATAGAAAAGTGAAAACATTGGTTGGCATAAAGCAAGTCTAGAACTAATGACATGAAAGCATTGTTCCTGGAGAAAATTAATACCACACAAAAGTCAGTTCTTTAATTTTAGGCATATATATAATGCCAATTAAATGCTATTTTTACTTGAATTATACCATTTTATTTCAATACACTAGTAAGTATTCATGACTAGCATAAATTCTCATAAAAGACAAATACTACTGAGTGGTCACACTTCCCTATTTATTAGACATTTAGACCTTTGTATAAATTGGAAATTAAAATGTCATGAAGAGTTACTAAAGTGACTCAAGACAGTAATCATAGGATTTAGGAGGCCAAGGCAAGGAAATCCCAACTTCAAGGCCAATTGCATAGCAAGAGCCTGTCTCAAAAACAAATTAATAAATAAACCTAACTTGGTCATAAAGAAAAGCTGTCAATAAAACTCCATATTTAATACATGGTAATGCAAATGGAGTTTCAGTCACTTAACAAGAGGCTATTTTATAAGCAAATACCATGGCTCATTATTCTGCTTATTCATTCACAATAACATAGAATAGAAAGGATATAAAATATCTAAAATAGTATAAGGTCTTGTCCCTAATTTTAATGGGATTGATTTGAGTTTCTCTCCATTTAATTTGTGGTTGGCTATCTGCTTGCTGACTATTGCCTTTATTGTGTTTAGGTACGGGCCTTGTACCACTGATCTCTCCAAGACTTACAATATGAAGTGATGTTAAATTTTGTCAAAGGCTTTTTTTTTATTTGAATGAGATGCTTATGTGATTTTTTTCTTTCAGCTTGTTTATATGGTGGATTACATTAATGGATTTTCTTTTGTTAAACCATCTCTATTCCTGGGATGAAGCCTACTTGATCATGGTGAGTGATGTATTTGATGTATTCTTGGATTCATTTTGCAGGTATTTTATTGAGTAGTTTCATATCAGTGCTCATGAGTGAAATTGGTCTAAAATTCTCTTTCTTTGTTGACTGTGTGTTTTAGGTATTGGGGTGACTATGAGTTTCCCAATGTTCCTTCTGTTTCTATTTTGTTGAATAGTTGGAGGAGTCTTGGTATTAGCTCTTCTTTAAAAGTCTGGTAGATTTCTCCACTGAAACCATATGACCCCGGATGTTTTTAATGGGAGACCTTTAATGACTGCTTCAACTTTCTTATGGGTTATAGGAGTGTTAAAACTGCTTACCTTATCTTGATTTAGTTTTGATAAGTGAAATTTATTAAGAAAATCATTAGTTTTTTTAGATTTTATAATTTTGTGGAATATAGGCTTTTGCAGTAAGACCTAATGATTCTTTGTATTTCCTCAATGTTTGCCATTGTGTTTCTCTTTTCATTTCTGATTTTGTTAATTTGGAAACTATCTCTTTGCTTTTTAGGTACTTTGGCTAGGGTTTGGTCTATCTTGTTGATTTTTCTCAAAGAACCAGGTATTGGTTTCATTGATTCTTTGAATTGTTCTCTTTGTTTCTAAGTTATTGATTCCAGCCCTGAATTTGATTATTTCCTGCCATCTACTCCTATTGGCTGTGTGGGTATTTTTTCTTTTTATTCAAGAGCTTTTAGGTATTCTTTTAATTTTCTAGTATGAGAACTCTCCAATTTCTTTATGTAGGTACTTAGTGCTATGAACTTTCCCCTTAGCACTTCCTTCATTGTGTCCATAAATTTGGGTATGTTGGGCCTTCTTTTTCATTGACTTCTAGGGAGTCTTTAATTTCTGTCCTTATTTCTTCCCTGACCCAGTGGTCATTGAATAGAGAGTTGTTCAGTTTCCATGAGTTTGTAGGTTTTCTCTTGTTTCTGTTGTTGCTGAAATCTAGCTTTAATTTCTATTATGGCATGATGATGGAGTAGATTCATTCAAATGCCTTTTAAGGTGTGCTGACTGATTTATTGGTTTTCAGTTTCACTAATTGGAAAAGTTTATACCATGTCCCCCAAATAAATGTACTTATGCTTTAAAAATTAATGAGATTGAGACATAGGACACTCTTCAACGCTTGAAGCAAGAGATTCTTGAAATTTTTGTTGCTGGAGAAAGTAACCCCCAAAATACAACAAGTAATTGTATAAAATGAGGAAACAGTTTTAAGCTTGGCACAAATCATAAGGTGATTAGCTAAATGTTGGCTTAACTGATACTAAAGCCACATTTTCTGTTGCAAATAATCATTAAAGGAGACAAAAAAAATACATCAGGATATAAATCCATGGGTCTAGGAAGTAGAAAGAAAGTATATATCCTCCTTAGAAGAGAGAAAACAAGGCACGAGGTGAGAGTCATGCTTTCTCCAGCATTTTCACTGGTGCCATTTTTTTCTTTTTCTTTTTCTTTTTCTTTTTTTCTTTCTTTCTTTCTTTCTTTCTTTCTTTCTTTGCTAGCTTGTGTTCATCTTTTAATTTTTAATTTAGTCATGCTACATCCTGATTGTGATATAGTAAAAATAATAATCCATATTCTTTTCCAAATGTTAAGTTGGCAGCTGCTTACAAAGGGATGCTACAGGATTACACCTACAAGACTGGGAATATGTATAAGTTTCTGGAATAAAAAGGCCCTATACATTTAAAGGGCAATTTTCCAGATTTAAACTTTTTATTTTGTTCTCATTGTATAGAAATTTCCTGAGATGTATAGACTTTGGGTCAAGTTAATTTTGATGTGTGATATTTACTTGCAAGATTTTATAATAAAGTTTGTAAAGTAAATTCAATTTACAACATACATATGCACCCATACATATTTTTATACACACACACACACACACACACACACACAGAGAGAGAGAGAGAGAGAGAGAGAGAGAGAGAGAGAGAGAGA
>OU015747.1:25537525-25563975 GCA_907169655.1 Acomys percivali | reverse complement strand
GTGTGTGTGTGTGTGTGTGTGTGTGTGTGTGTGTGTGTGTGTGTGTGTATTTTCTCACTACAACTGGTGAAGCCAATGAGGAGACAACAGAATGCATTAATTCAATCTCTCCCGCAACAGTTACAATTGTATTATATATAGCAACATGAAGCTGACACAAAGCCTTTACTGTAACATAAAAAATAAACAAAATCAAATCAAGGAGAAAGTTGGTGAAAATTAGGTCCCTGCATCCTTGACAGACCAAAGATCAAAGATTTTGTGTGGCCATCATGAAGCTTTGAGGAAGCATTCTAGATTCCTTTTTAGGCCGTGGGAGGAGGGAATAACATAAAAAAGATTGAAGGTCAAGGGTAGTCATTTGTAGAAACACTTATGCTGAAGAAATCATAAAACACCTCTTTACAGTTCTTACCCAGAGTTCTGTGAACTTAGATAGGAACTAACACAATAGATCTTAGCTTTGAAATAGGACCAATGATGCAATGTGATAGGATGTTACTAGCATCAAAGGATGCAACTGTTGCTATTTTTCTGTAAGTTTTATACATTTGAAGAATACAGTTAACCCTTGTAGTTAAGCTATCTAACTTATACTAAGGAGAAAAATAGAAAGAACTTGAAAATTATGTATCCATATATGATAGGCAGTGTGCTAAGAACTTCACCAGTATGTGGTGAAGGTGGCAGGAGTCATCCACACTGATTGACAACAGAACGAGCAGCGACTGGAACACAGCTGATAACATTTTTCTGCACTTATAATATACAATAATCAAAATGCTTGAGGCACTTCATTAAATGTTATCTTTGGTCCTAAGACAATTTACTGGCATCATTTTCATTTTAAGATGGGAAATTTGAGGTACAGAGAGAAAGTCACCTGTCCATGATCATACTAGTTAAATGAGAAAGTAAAATTTGAAGGCAGATTGTCTAGGCCTATTTTGCCCAGAGCATTACATGCATTAGTTGTAGATACTTATTCTTCAAATGTGTAGCTACCTTCTTTAGTTCAATTTAGTTGTAAGACTCTTCCATGCAGCCAGTATCATTTCTGCTTACTGAAACTCAGTCTGTAACCTCTAAAGTTATGAGATTTCACACTTATACACCTATTAAGTGTATATATGTATGTGTGTGTCTGTGTGTCTGTGTGTATGGAATATCATATAAAATCTCATAATTATAGGGTACTGTTTAATATATGTAATATTTTCTCTCTATGTGGAATAGCTGATTGAGAGACACACCAGTTCACTTTAGGAAATAATTAAAATTGATGCCAAATTAGTGCTGCCCTAGATTTATGTTTGCAATCTCCAAATGTCTATAAAACCCTAGAAGAACTCGGCAATATTTTCTTTTACTAACCTCCTTTTCCTATGTCCTGAGAATAAGTAAGCTTCATCTGTCCCCTACCAGAATAAATTCCTCCACCTTGTTGTCTTTGCATTCTCTGTCTACCATTTCACCATCATGGCAACAGCTGCTATGGATTCAGCACAAGAGAAATAAAGAAAGACTAAGGAATGCTAACACACACACACACACCACACACACACACAACTCCCTGGCATAAATGCATGCGTGTATTTTTATGCATGCAAGGTTCTCATGCAAATGCATGCTCTCATACAACTCACACAGAATCCGTGCCATTTGTAAGAAAGCGTAAATAGTTATCACATGAAGTTTTGTGATATTTCACAGTATATGGACACTGACTATTGAAACGCTGTACAGTTTTGCCCATTTTCTTCATCACCTAAGTCTTTACTTATAGGCAAAGCCCACAAAAGGAAAGCACCCTTTCTCTCAGCCTCTTTCTTTGCCGGCAGTGAATAGGAAGCCAAGGCTGTATAATTGAGAAATAATGTGTCAGCAAAGGATTATATAAAGCCAGTGGGACATATTGTATCCTATGTTTTACTCTTTGCTACCTCTCTGCCTTTCCTGAAGCAGATTTTCCTCTGGCTTTGAAAGATGCTAATGGGGTGTTATTAGTCCAGGAAGAAAATTGCCCTGGGGAATTGTAATGACTTCACTGCCAGGGTGACATCAAACTAGACTGTTTAAGAATAATAGGGGCTTAGTTACCAGAGAGAAAGTTGGATTTGGAAGCAAAATAAGGAGAAAGCCCCATGACATGCAAGACAAGAAAAGGCAAGTATTGTTGAGCCTGTGTGTGGGGCCATCCTCACCCTCTCCTGATATCCAGTTCAAAGATTGAAATTAAATATTTAAGACTGGCTTCTGCTCTTCCCCCAGGCTACTCTTGAAGCAGCATTACAAGGAAAAAAGGATTCTTTATCCAAAAGGAACACCCCTCTATAAATCCAATGCTATCATCCTGTGCTTATACCTAAAGTGTCAAAGTGTCTTTAAAATCTGATTTGTGTATAGGGAGTTTGACTTGGTTGTTCAATAAAAGAAAAATGAAGGAACATTATAAAAAGGACTTCTGGTGTCTGGCATGTTACTGTTTGTATACCATTGGTAAAATATACTGGGGATGCTTAGAGCAATCTTCCTGGGAATTATCAAACAACTTGGAAATTATGAGTGTAGAATTTTATTTTATTTTATTTTATTTTTGCTTATTTGTTTGTCTTTGCAGAGAGAAGGCATTGCTAACAGAAGAGTGTCTTAGTGTGCAGTCAGTGAAAATAATGACTACATAGATAAGTAACTTACAGTAAAGTTAGCATATGACTTCTAGCATGGAAAGGGAGCTTTATCCAGGTTATTTGCTGATACCAATAGGATCAAGTTAGAGCCTTCTCATTAACTAGTCATGTTCCAGAGAAAAATGAGTGGAAGAAAGGATGAAAAAGAAATTCCATTTGGGACTTTCAGTGAAAAGACCTCATATGTCAGCTCGCAAGTGCTGTTATAATAAAATACCTAAAAATGGGCTTTGGTTACGTTTGTTTTATTTTTGCTGTGCTGCAGATATGAACCTAGGACACCATCCACACAGTATCACTAAAATATGTCTCCAACCCAGTGAAACTGGGAATTTTATAAACAATAACAAGGTGTCGTTCTTTTCCTCGTATGAAGGTGGAAAAGTCCGAGGGAGACCTGGGTGCAGGTTCTGTGTCTGGTAAAGGTGGGATGTTTTTAGATGGCCAAACTGGGGTGTCACAATATGACAGAAGAACAAACAACCAAACAGACCCATGCTGCTTTATTTCACAAGACATAAGTATCAAGGAAAGGAGTTCTCCCATCATTATATCCCTTTAGCTGGGTAATAATATCAGTAGGTTCTCTTACGGGACCTATGTCCTGTCTAACCACAGGATTTTGGTTTCTATAACAGTGCCAATTATGAGTTCCATGTTGCAAAGCTGGCCTTAAAACCAATGATTTCTTATTGGCTTCTTATTCCCATGATGTTTGTGCCACTATTGCACCAGAGGGCATATAATGCCAGGCCAGTCATTATTGTAGCTTGCAGGAGTTACAGCTAGGTAAGATTTATTGTTACTTTTACCCTCCAGCAATGTCTATAGCACCATCCAGCACTATGAAAGCTAACAGAAGGAATGAATCTCTCAGATTCGTACCAGGTTCATTTCTGTGTCGTCTATGGGTTAAGCATGTGGTGGCTTTAACAATGATCTCATTGTCAAGTTCTGGAGGACAATCAAGAGCATTGACAATATATTCTGTAATTTGTATTGTTCTATGGGACCTCATAGGCCAACAACTATAAAAGAGATAATTTCTTTCTTGCTCTGGATTTTTTTTTTGTTATTCTGTGGTGTTTAGTATGGATATTTTTGTTCCATTATAGAGGCACTCTACTTATATAGGTATATATTTATGTCTTAGGAATCTTGTGCTGTAATGGTTTTGCATATGACTTTCCAAAAGGATTTTAGTTGTTCTTTATCCCTCCTCATCCTGCCTGTTTCATCCTGTCTTCCCATCTCATACTCTCCTTAACCCTTTCCTTTCCATTATTCCCCTTTACTCTTTTGTCCCAGTGTGCACTTCACCTCCCTTGAAAGTCCCTCTTGGTAGTCCCATATTAGTTTTGTGACCTCTGTGCTTATTCCAAACAGAACATTCCCATATAAAGATTCAAATTTAACACCCAAAATGCCAGAAAACTTGAATATTTGTATTTCTGGGTCTGGGTTATCTTACTTGGAGTGATTATGTCCAGCTCCATTTATTTACCTGTGGATTCTATATTTTCATTTTCAACTGGATAAATGTACAATATTTTCATTATCCATTCATTTATTGATAAATATCTAATATGTTTGCATTTTTCTGGCTATTGGGAATAGTGCAATGATGAACATGGAAGAGCAAGCATCTCTATAACATAAGTGGTATGTCCTCTTTCCTGTTTACGTCCAAGAGTGGTATACTTGGATCACATCGCAGAACTATTTTAGATTTTGTGGAATCAGCTTACTGATTTCCATAGTGGCTGCACAAGTATTCTGAAAAAAGAGACGTGTCCCAAATATAGATAGTATAATCTCATATCCTCTTCCTATCGAAACTCGTAAGAGAATTGTGTCCTGAGCTGATTTCTCTACAATGACAGTATGAATTAAAGCACAACTCTTCTTCCACTTGGGACTTTCAAACTGACTTTTAAAAACATGTAAACTTACCCATGGATGTTCTAAATGAATCTTTAAAACTTTCAGATTGTGTCTCCCAGGCACCTAGAAATGTTTCTCTGGGTCAGTCTAGTGGCAATTTAAGAATTTGTTGAAAGAACTTACACAGAATATTTAATGGACTGTACAATTTTCTACAAATCCTGGCTATTTTTGTCACTGGTCAAGTTTTAAGTGCCCCCAGAACTAGTTACTCCTAGAACCCCAGCTATTTTCTTTCCAAAGAACTGTGTTCTGACTAATTCTAGGAGAGCTTACCCACAGATCCCTGGGTTGCATACTTGAGCTGGTGGCTGTTTCACTGTGTCTGTCTTCAAAAAGAGTACACATCTCAAGGCACAAAAAAACCCATTCTTATTCATCAAAGACAATGATGATGTCAGATGATGCCAGACAATAGTGCTCAATGAGGCTGGGGATTAATTTCCTGAGAATTAGACTTCACCAGTGTTGGACAGGAATGAATAGAGAAGAGTAGGCTAATATCTCTTAAATTTCCATCCCCATACATGTCTGAAGTACAGGTGTCCCATGGCCTGCCCAAATGGCAAAGCATTCACTGTGTTTCTTTTTGAGGTGGGGTCATCTGCTCTTTGTTTCTCAGATTTCTCTGCTTAGTTCTCTTTCATCCTCACTGTGGACACCATGTTGTGTCCATTTCATCTGAAATGAAACACTAGCATGCTTGCCATAATTCAGACTCTTTTCCTAGGAAACCTGGGGAAGCAATGCTCTCTTCTTTGCTTCTTTTCATTTTCATTTGTGCAAAATGCCTGCCAACTGGACCAGAGTCAACGATGACCTCATTGCTGCAAACCCAATGGCAAGGACTGCTGTGCAGCATCCTTTATGCCTAGAAGTCGTTCCCACTGGTTATTGTGTTGCAAGACACAACTGTGGAACAGTCCCATCTGAAAGAAGGTCAAAGTAAGTTTCATGTGGCGAGGATGACAGGAAAAGGATGGCGGGCGGGACTGAAGCAGCCTCCCTTTATGTAGCTTGATTTCTTACTTTTTCTCAGAAAAGGAAATGTGTGCATTGGACTTAAGTTAAGTAAAAGACAGAGAACCTTTTATCTTCAGTCTGTCCTAGGACTCCACATCTCTTAATAGTGCACTATTCCTTTTAGAGAAAAACATTAAGGGTTATCTTTGTCTCAGTCTTCCAAACACATACTCACTGACTGAAATCCTCATTGCTTCTGAAGCTGTCTAGTCTATGAATTTTCACTTTTGGTCTCAAATAGTCTCCCCAATTGATATAGAAGCTATTTTATTGTCACCATGCTTACTGCCATTACAGCTTCCCATTCAAAATCTTACTCATTCTCCCTAGTTGAGGTTGAGTAATCTCATCTCTAGGAAGAGTTTCCTGCTGCCTTCAATTCAGTGAGAATTGATTGTTCCTTCCACTGATAGCCTTATAGAAAATTGCTTTTGCCTCTAACTAGCCCTCATTTCTTTGTGCTCCATTTTATTCAAATCTGTGCCTACTAGAGCACCCATCACAGAATCTAGCATCTGTAATTGCTTGTGCATTTATTCAGCAGAATATGAAGTACCGGAAGTTGTTCTAAGAAGAAAAAGCTATGCTCTTGGGGGACTTACAAAAGCTAGTGGAGTGTGTCATATGAAGAGGACATGAGAAAATAGATGCATTAGTTAGTTTGGGGCACTGGTAATAGTTTTGCAAATGCAAGAGAGCTCTATGGTTGTATGTGAGTGGTAAGAGGAAAGAAAAATAATGATAATCAAATAACCAAAGGATACTTCACCCTGAGGCAATTTCTGAATTGGTGCTAGGTGAAAGGGAGAAGCCATCATGTGTACACTAATGGAAGAGCACATCAGGAAAAAGGAAGGAAATGATTAGGGGCAAATGCAAGAGTCATCACCCCTGCTTTTCAGCAACGTGTTCAGCACCACTGTGATGCAAGATATGAGGGAATAGTAGCAGGAAGTCTGTATGAGCTAATTCTGAATGGAGAGTGGCTTCATTATTCTCAGAGAAATTCCTTAAGAAAGAAGAAGGGACAGTTTTACATTGAGTCTGAAAGAAATGTGAAATCCAGAACAAATTAGCTAGCTGTGACCAATGTTTCTTCTATGTTGCCCCCCAGATGTCACTGTAAAGTGTTTATGCTATAAAATCTGTCTTTTCCATTCAGAATCGACTAATATTTGAGGAGCTTTTATTATAGTCTTAAAACATCTGCCTCCTCAACTCCATGAATTGTTTAGGCATCTTGTTCGATGGTCAGTTAGAGGACCTCTCTGTAATCAGGTCAGCTTATGACTCCACTCAAGAAGCACCTTTTTTTCTGCCCATGTTCCTTGTCCATCTCAGAGTGTAGAAGACTGAGTTGGAAGCATCATACATGGGGATAAAGATCCTCCGAATCTCCTATGACATCATCTGCCATCTTCATAACATAGCATACAGTGGGAGACACTGAGGAATTGTGCTTGCCTGTTAGGTTCAGCTGAGTGAACTGCTCCATAGGTGAGACCTTGCATAGCTGTGGAGGGCCTAGAAAGTACCTGGGGTGTCTTTAGCCCTCTGTTTTGCTGTAAAGGAACACCTGGTACTAGAGGATTTATAAATTTCAGAAAATTTTCCTGATGGTTCCAGAAGCTGAAACTTCCACAATCACATTTAGGTTCTGTGTGTGTCATGAGGACACTGAATCTGCCTCCTAAAAGGTACATCTTTTCAGATGGTGTGAAGGGCAAAAGGAGTAAGGGGCACTAGGGAGTTCCTTCCACTTATTCTAATAAGGTTGCTGTCTTAAATTTCCTATTGCCATGACAAAAGCAACTTATCTTTTTTGAAAAAGCAGTTAATTTGGAGGCTCATGTATCCAGAAAGTTAGAGTTCGTGACTATTGTGGCAGGGAGCATGGCAACAGGCTGGCAGGCATGACACTGGAGCAGTAGTTAGAATGTATAGCTTGATCCACAGAGAGACAGGGAGAGAGGGAGGGAGGGAATGAGGGAGGGAGGGAATGAGGGAGGGAGGGAGGGATAGGGAGAAGGAAAAAGAGCAAAGAATTACATGGGCTTCTTGGATGTTTAAAGCCCACCCCCAGTGACACACTTCCTCCAACAAAGCCACACCTAATTCTTCACAGTTTTACCAAATGGAGACCAGATATTTAAATATATGAGCCCATGGGAGACATTCTTATTCAGATCACCACAATTATTATAATTCTATTATAATATGAGTATAAAATGTGTCCCATAAGTTCGGGTGTTTGAAACTTCAGAGTCAGAAAGAAAAAGTTGGTGTGCCTTTTGACTAAAGGAGTCAGGGTACATCTTGAATGGTAACAGATAATGGCAGTGTCACCTATGCAGCAGTAGTTTTTTCAGGTATGGAAAAATGCAGTATTAAGAGAGTCATTTCATGTTGCTTCATAGACTCAGAAACTTACTGAGGGAGGCAATGTGTGGCTGGTCAGAGTTCTTGCACCTGTTCTTAGGGTTTCATGAAGATTTGAAGTTAGAAAAGAAGATGTCTCAGTGGAGATCCCAGAATACTATGAACACACTATGACGATATAAAATCCACTGAAGAAACCTGCCAGCACAGAGTGGAGATGAGAGAGGCTGTGTGTTGTAGGTAATAAGTAATGGCAATAATGCTACCCTCGCGCATTAGAACCCAGGTGGTGCCACATGAGCCCCAGATACTCAGTGCAGACCTGTGGGATTTGAGGTTTGCCTACTGATGCTTTCATCTTAGTTTTGTGTCAATTTTTCTATATGCTCCCATTCCTATACTTGGAAAAGGAACGTTTATTCTGTCGTTGCATATTAGAGGTAAACTATTTGTATTTTGATTTTCAAGGGGATAATAATTAGGATATTGTCTGTATTTCAAATGTGAATATGGATTTTAGGCTTTTAACAGTATATAGACTGCCAAAGATTATGGGACTTTGGAAATTTGAATGAATGTATTTTCCACTAGAGGCTGGTCATGAATTTATAGACTAAAGGGAGAGAATTGTGTTAAGCCTCATATGTTTGAACACTTGGTCCCTAGATACAGGGCCATTCAGAAAAGTTCTAGAGCCTTCAGGGCATACATATCTTCTGCTCACTCTGTTTCCTGACTACAGGTGCAGTGAAGCCAGCTGGCTTCCAGCTTTTCCCCACCCCCTCTCATGTCTTCCCCAACAAGGTGAACTATATCCTCTCAACCAAGCTAAAACTTTCCTGGAGTTACTTCTTGTGTGGCATTGGATATTTTGTCACAGCAGGAAACAAAGTAACTAATACTGTCACTAATCCTATTCATGAGACGTAGTCTTCATTTTTGAATCGCTTCATAAGTGACCCACAGCTTAATAATATTCTACTGACCATGACGTCATAACCCATTGATTTTCACAGTGGAGCTGCTCTCTGATCCATGATGCATTTCTACTCCAATTAAACCACCGAATGTTTAAAATGGGGTAGTTGAACACTGCACTAAATACAACTAAGTTACTTAACATTGCAGCATAGCTTAAACTAACCTTAAACAAGTTCAAAGCACCAACATTAGCCAGCAGCTAGGCAAGAACCATATACCACAAAGCATATTCAAAATAAGATTGTGATGTTAAACGTTTTAGATAATTTACTGTAGTTCTATACTAAAAGTACAAAATGATAGAACACATAGGGCTAGAGAGATGGCTCAGCAGTTAAGAGTGCTTGTTATTCTTTCAGAGGGCCAGTGTTTGGTTCAACACTGAACCTGAACTGGTTCTCACACAAACATATGTAATTCAAGCTTCAAGGAATCTCCCCTCATTTTACCTCTACAGGTGCTCACGTGCAGGCAGTGTATACACATATACACTGTACACACACACACACACACACACACACACATTCCCTGAAGCTTACCAGCCATGAGAGGGTCCCTGTTTTCTGTTGTACAGAGTTGATAGATCACCTCTGATCATAACAATAGATATACCGTAAGTTGCCATTTCATTACAGATAGAACAAAATTGACCACTTACATTAACATTTCATTTCTTGTATAAACTTAAGGATTTTGCCATTTTGTTACATTATATTATATTTTGAGCTACTTTTCTGTGTCCCCATTGAAAGGAAAGATCTATAAAAGTAGTTTTCCTTTTGTATGTACTATGAAATCATTTTGTTAAGTTATTGTTTAGCTCACTGGGCATTCCATACTTGTATACCATGAATTATGATCACATGCATCTCTCATTTTCCATTCATCTCTTCAAATCTTCTCATCTGCCCCTAACATCCCTTTGCTGTGTCACATTATCTTTTCACTTTTCACCGGCCCACTAAGTTCAGTTAGTGCTGTCCAGCTGTGCAAGGGTGCAGGGCATTTGCTGAATCATGGAAACATGTCTCTGGCCACACCTTCAAAGAAGAGTCAGGGGGTAGTGGGTGGATTAACCAACACTACAGGCATATAAATACATATCCTTAGCACAAGTCTTTGCATAGATCAGATGCTCAATAAATGTATTTCAATTTCTTTTTTTTTTTTCTCTAGGGCTTCCACATGTGTTGTTAAGTTGCCTGTATGGGGTGTTTCCAATCTCTTTATGGAGGCAGTTAGTGCTTTGAACTTTCCTTTTAGCACTGCTCTCAATGTTTCTCATAAATTTGGGAATGTTGTATCTTCATTTTCAGTGAATTTTAGGAAGTACCTAATTTCTTTCTTTATTTCTTCTCTGACCTAGTTATCATTGAGTAGACAGTTGTTCAGTTTCAAAGTGTGTGTAAACTTTTTGTTATTTTTGTTGTTGTTGAGATCCAACTGAAGAATATCCAATGGCTGAGAAACACTTAAAGAAATGCACAACGTCCTTAGTCATCAGGGAAATGCAAATGAAAAGGACTCTGAAATTCTGTCTTACACCTGTCAGAATGGCTAAAATAAAAAAAAAAACTCAAGTGACAGCATGTGTTAGCATGGATGTGGATAAAGGGGAACACTCCTCCATTGCCTGTGGTAGTGCAAACTTGTACAACCACTTTGGAAATCAATCTGGCACTTTTTCAGAAAATTGGGAATAGTGCTACCTCAAGACCCAGCTATACCACTCCTGGGCATATAACCAAAAGATGCTCCACCATACAACAAGGACATTTGCTCAACTATGTTCATAGCAGCTTTATTTGTAATAACCAGAATCTGTGAACAACTTGGATGTCCTTCAACCAAAGAATGGACAAAGAAACTGTGGTACATTTACACAACGGAGTACTACTCAGCTATTAAACACAAGGAAATCTTGAAATTTGCAGGCAAATGGATGGAACTAGAAATGATCATTCTGAGTGAGGTAACGCAGACCCAGGAAGACATGCATGGTATATACTCACTTGTAAGTGGATATTAGCCCAACCTAGATGTCCTCTGAGAGTCTATGCTCAGTGGGGCATCAAGTCAGATGCTGGAACTTGCTGATGGACTCAGGCTAAGAGTGATGTGGAAGAATGGGGGCAGAATGGAAGGACCTAGAGGGTTCAGAAGCTCCACAAGGAGACCATCAAGGCTGCCACATCTGAACCCATGGGGCCTGCACAAACTGTTGCATCAACCAAGGACAATGCATGCAGTAAACCTAGACCCCATGTCCATATATAGCCAATGGACAGCTCATTCCCCATGGTGGGGAGAGTGGGGCATGCCTATGACATAAACTCTGGTGTCTCCAATTTGATCATCTCCCCTTGGTAGGGAGGCAACAGAGAAGCAGGCCATCTGGATGAGACCTGATAGGCTGTGGTGATATGGTGGAGGAGGAGGGCCCCCCTCTGTCAGAGGTCTAGGGAAGAATAGGGTGAAAGAGGGAGGGTGGGAATGGAAAAATATGAGCGAAGGATAACAATCAGGATATAATCTGAATAAATTGTAATAAAAAGGAAAACAAACGCACAAACTAAAATAAATGTATTTCAAGGAATGGAAGAAAAAGAAGTAGAAATATACACTCATGGATGGCAGGAGGTCTAATATAGTCACAAAATGAATAAAATTGTTTGGTTGATAAAGGAGTGAGTACATGGCTGTGGTCTTATGAAGTCATAATGGAAGGATTATATATAATCTCTATTGCCTCCTAATGTTATTGCCATCTTAATGTTTGATTGCAATATATTTGTGAGGATGGGTAAACAAACTCACTGTGCCTCCAGTTGAGTGAAAGAACAGCATGTGTAATAATAAATGGCTATATTTCTGGTTTATGAATTTACTATACTACACTTGTGATTATTTAACATATACTCATACTAACTAAAAACTGCTTGTGATAAGATGGTAAGTTGTGCTACAAGGACAATGGCTTCATATGCCTTGTGTTTATCTTGCCTTCTGATCGCATCAGTAGACCACATCCAGTGATTGATATGCACCATGTAGGCTTGTTTGTTTGTTCATTTGCTTGTTTGTTTAGTTACAAAAGACAAAATTGCCTGGTGGATATATTCAGTGGCATGCCTCTGTATCATTAATATATGCATAATAATGTTATAAATTTAATCTTCCCAAGTTCCTTTCTGGAGACATATGTCCACAGTCTACAGACAAGGAAGTTGAGGATCACAAAGAATAATTGTCATACCTGAGACACATGATGGACTCTGCTAGCTGGTGAAATCTGTAATATTTCTGTTATAGGTATTTTTGTCAGTCTCCAACCTTCATTATTATTACTATCTCACCTCCCAAGGCCCCAGGGATATGCCACAACTTGTTCCTTTCAGTTTTTCTTCCCACAGGGAAGGTTTGACCTCAAGTTTAGGTCAGATATTTGACCCAGCTATGTGCTGATTACTTTGTACTGCAATGTGTACACATAGATACCACAACTTCCACCTTGCAGTCTCATGTTAATCCCTTCCTCCCGTGACAGCTGGTATCACCTACTTATCCATCCAGAGTGATTTTTGTATATTCCTGGAAGAATTAAAAACAAATAGTCACCAGTCCAGAACTAAGTTGAATGAGTAATTCAAAATGGTGACTTTGGAGAGGGAAGTAATAAAATGCAATATGATGTGGGTGTACATACGTGACTGGAATGCAGATTATTCCTGCATTTACCAATAATTCAATTTAAGCATGGATTCATAACTGGTACTCTGTTCATTCTTGATGGTGGAAATCAGAGAACATATAAATTTCACTTTCCCATTTCTTGCCAATGGTATCTTCTATACGGCTGTAAATCTATCCTTGGGATAATCACCTTGATTTTATTATTTTTAACCAATGTTTAAGTCCAGCAGGATTTTTTTTTTTAGGTCTACAATATCTTACAGTGGAAACTTATTCTTTTTTATTTAATTAATTTATTCAGATTACAACTCAATTGTTATCTCATCACTTGTATCCTCCCTTTCCTTCCTCCCTCCCGCTTTCTCCCTATTCCCCTGCCCTAAGTCTGTGACCAAGGGGGACCTCTTCCCGCACAGGACATAAATGTTAGCTATTTATTTCTAATATGTTTTCATCTAAACTTTCAAAAAGATAATACTTCCTTTCATTTTTATTACACCTGTTTTTATTTTTGTTGTCGATGATTTCTTGTCATACAGTCCTCATAGGAAGGACGATCATCATGATGCTTTAGGGAACATTCTCATGGGGATTCCTTTAACACATGCAGTTCATATAGCTGAAGCAAAAGAATGTGGTGCCATAGACAATATTTCAATTGCTCTGAGGAATTCCTGTGGCATGGGCATTGACAAAATAGGTCAGAACATGAATTCCAAAGATGCTACATTATCAGGTCTTGCCAGTGTGACTGTAACTCCTCCCAAGGCCTGGTGAGAGTTGTTCTCTCCTCTTCTCAGTGTGTACTTCTCTGTCAACAAGTCTGCTGTTAGGAGCCACTTCCTTGGGAAGCTCAAATTCCTTGAAGATAAACCAAGATATCTTCACATATCACTAGTCATGGCAGACTCTAGGCCTACTCTGACTTTCCAAAGCCTCCAATTGGGTTGTGTGTGTGTGTTTGTGTGTGTGTGTTTGTGTTTGTGTGTGTGTGTGTGTGTGTGTGTGTGTGTGTGTTTTCTTTAATTCCTACCATTTCTATCTGAAATAAACATGTTGGTGCTTGCTTATTGCAATCACAGTTGGGGGTGTTGAACCTGGGTGCGAGAAAAGCACATTTTATTCAGATAAAAGCATAACCCATTCTCCCACTGCAAGCCCACTAGGCAATTACATCGCTGGGCCAGAATTTGCTCCTGCATTTTTTGTACATAAAACATAATTCTACCACCAGCTGCTCACCAACATTTTGTTGTCCCCTCAATAGACAACAAAATGACAAAACGGGTCAGCGGAGGGTGATCTGTCGGCATAACCAATGAGATGAAAGCTCCCCATGCCTACCCCCATCAACTAGCCTGTCATTAGGAAGTCTGCCTCTGCTTCTAAAATAAACCCTCTGAAATCATTGCCTTCCTACATCTGTGCTTTGACCTGGAAGAGATGCTTTCCCAAATCACAGGTGCTGCCCTGTGTCTGAGGTGCCAGGAGGACTATGCACTGGTGAAGGGCAGAGAAGCAGTTACTCAGGTAGATGGAGGTTTTATGCTAGTGCTAATTATAGTATTGAGAGCGTTTTGGCATGAGGTGTTTGGGGTGCAGAGGAATAATTCCCTGACCTGGAAACCTATCGTTTGTCACATCAGCCCTGCATGTAACTTTGACGTTATTTTAAGATGACCTGGCTGTATGCTCTGTGGTCTCATCCTCTCCTACCTACCTTGTGGGAAAGGAGGAGAAATGTCAACCCCAAATGCCTACCTCTTTCCTCTATGAAAGTCATGCAATCCCAGGGATGCAAACCTTATACACACTTCCTTGGAATAAGCAGGAAACAAATAAAACTCTCCAAGAACTTGATTCACCGAGGTAGTGCCTCTGATGGAGAATTCAGTGCAAATGATGCAGTGTATTGGAGCACAAGTGGAGTACATTCAGGAGTTTGTACAAGCAAATGGAATGGTCAGTGGTGATCACTGTTTGTAAGAAAAAGAACTAACTAAAGCAAAAAGAATATAATCCTGGGCTGGAAGGCCAGTACCTCTAACAAACTGCAGAAATCGACTCAGGATTTCTCTGTATTCTTCTTGGTGCTTGCTCCTGCATTTAGGAAAAGTATCTACATAGCCATTGTTGCTATGTTTCCTGAACATTAAACACTTTGAAAATCTAGTCCTTAATTCATTTTAATTGATCTGGAAGTTGGCAAGTGGGACTTGGAGTGAGGATCAGGGTTAGATGAGATGATAACCTCCTTTTCTCCCACAAGCCCTTCCACCACTCTGTGCTTTATAAATATAGAAAGAAAAATTTGAAATAACACACTAGCCCAACCTCAAATACAGTGTTCTATACTGAAACACCAAGCAGGCCTTACCAGATGCCAAGCATGTGTTGTTACCATATTCTTAGACTTCCACCATCTGGAATCAAGAACCCCAGACACTATTCTTTATAAGTGACATGGTTCCAGGTGTTTTGTTACAGCAACAGAAAACTAAATAAAACATGCATAGATCTTGTTGAACAATATGAATGCAGTCAGGTATCAAAAAGGGAGGACTGGAGATTCAACATTGCATAATACACGAACATGAGGGGGCAATAAGATAATTAGTTTAGGAATCGTTCAATGAAATGTATTTGTATTCCAAGTCCACTGTTTCCAACATATGTCCCAGGGTAGTTGAATTGTGCATAGGTGAATTCTTCATTTTGCATGACACAGCACTCCGGGGGAATTAATTTGAATACCTAAGATAGACACTACAACTGATTAAAAGGTTACATAGCTATGCATCCCCACATGAAGGTTCTCAAGACCCCATTTGCAGCAAGAACCCTGAAACTTTAGAGAAGTTATGTTACTTTTCCAAGGTCACACACTTAAAAGCGAAGCTGTGAGAAATCCATTTAATTATCTTATTTTGTTTTGTTTGTGCTATGATGACGTTAATTAAATCTAAGTGGCTATCTTCATGAAAACAAATGACAAAAATGTTAGTGGGGATGTATAGATAGGGAAACTCTATCCACTGTTGACAGGAGTGCAAAATTGTATAGCCACTCTACAATTAAGTTTGGCCATTTCTCAAAAATCAAGATAAAGATTATTACATTCCAATCATTCTGTACTTTGTGTTTATGAGATTATTATTGCAACTGTGTCCTACTAAAGACAGGAAAAGGATAAAGTAAAGCTCTTTGTAAATGTTGTACTTGGGAGGCATGACTTTAATTCACTTCCTTTGCATTGCCCAATTCTACATGACAGCTTGAAACAAAGGATCTATATATATATATTTTTTTTTTTTCCTCACTTCTGGTTGTGTGGAACCTGTTTCTAGAAACAAAGTTGGCTTTTTTTCTAAGATAAAAATATTTATGACATTAGTGCAAATAAAATGATCTATGCTTTCAGGAAAACAGAAAGCTACTCCACAATCTATTCTCACCTTCTACCCAAGTCCAGGACATTGAAGCCATGGAAGGCTTTGCTATATTGCAGACCTGCCCTGGTTCTCCTATGGCTATGGTTATTAGCACATTGAAAGTATCAGAAAGAAAATGAAAATGGTCCAGTCATATCTTAAAGAGCTTGTAAAACATGTAGGCAACTTGATGAGCTTGTTTTTATTATCCAACAGTGTTCAGAGACAAAGAACATAAGCATGTAAGATGGGCACTGTTAGTATCAAAGAGTGAATAAGACCATCAAATTACACCCCGGGGGAAGCAATAATATGAGTGAGATGGTATCCTGAGATTTATGGGGGTCACATCCATAGATCTGAGATCTAAATACCTACCTTCTCCCCTTAAGTGTTCTGTGAGTCAGCTTGCACAGTACAGTTTGTGACAAAATATATCCTAATAAACAACTTGAAAAGTTTTGGAAGGCCAATCTCCTGACCGCTGTATTAACCAATGCTTCACACATAAGAGTGAGTTCATCTTAGAAGAATATTTACTTAGAAAATGAGCTAATCTGCAATTTGAATTTGAGTACTCATGTCCAAGTGTCGAATTTAAAATGAGAATTCAGAACAAAGAATGGCAGATTGCAGAAATTGAAATGATTTAAAGTAATGTTAGGCTTCCAGAGAGCGTGGGTGCCAAAGGATCATGGAAGAGAGGAATACAGTAGGCTTCAGCAAAGGATGACAGAGTTCAGCTCTGGAAAATTTTGGTTCTGGAATGAGTAGGTGGGTGAGGCAGCCTTAACATTCCATGTCTAGGGAACTATCAACTCATGAATCTCTGCCTCAGGAAAATTTCCCAGTACAGATGGGTATACATGCAAGTCCGTGTAAGGGCTTCAGTAGCTTTTGCTACTACAAATATCTACAATATTTACAGATATCATGTTCAGGAAGAACATAGATTCTGAGATGAGATGAGCTAGAAGTTCTGTGCTCTGACAACTTACCAGGACTATGTTGCAGGGAAGGACGTCTGTCTTTTCACATGTTCACGGGATGGAGTTTTTGAGACCAATCATTGTATAGAACATACAGGTTGAATCTTCACTAGCTGATGCTAGAACTGCACACAATTGCAATATTCTTACTTCCTTCACAGATCATTGTCAAATGGCAAATATATGCAATGTTTAAAAAAGAATTTTAGGCTTAATGAATAAAAGAGAGTATTGAGAAAATTATAACAGAGGCATAGGATCAAGTGCTTTTAGATGCAGTTGTTTAGGGCTGGAAAGAAGGCTCAGTGGGAAAGCATAAAGATCCAAGTTCAAATCCCCAGTACCTTCATACTTCTGGGTGTGATTGTATGTATTTATATTTCCAGTACTCATAAGCTGACATGAGAGGCAGAGTCAGAATTTCTAGAATGGCAGGGTCAAGCTGGTTTTGAATATGTAATGTAAAACAAGCAAACCCTGTTTCAAACAAAGTGAAAATCAAAGATTGACCCAGTAAGTTTTTCTGTGATCTCCACCCATGCTGTTACATGCATCCCACACACCCATATTCACACAAATGTGCATATGTGCATGCACACACGCATCATATATAGAGTAAATATTAAGTCTTCCACATAGAAATAAATGTGGGTAATGGCTACAAATGTGAGTTGGAAGAAACAACTTTAAGGGAGAGGCTTGGGAAAGCAGCAGGACACATGAAATGTTAAAGTGGAAGAGGAAATATTAGGCAAGACAGCAGGGATAGTGAAAGGCTGGAAGATGAGGGAAAGAAAATGGAAAAGGTATGTCATCAAGATTTATCCAAAATGAAGTATGCATGGCAGTTATATAAGAAAACCAGTTACTCTATAAGCTTATTTTAAAAAATAATAAAAAAATATAGAAGAGACATTATTTTAGACTTCTTAAAGTCACCTGTCTTTGTCAGTTCAGGCTGCTACAGCAGAACACTATAGATAAAGAGCTTAAAAAATACACATCCTTGAACCGGAAGTTATAGAATCAAGTGTCACTGTGGTCAGTATTTGATGAGAGAGTTCTTACTGGGTGTGCTCTCAGCAAGCCTACTGGTAGTGAATGTGGGGAGGGGAAAAAAAAGTCAGGGCATCTTGTCCCTTTCTATGTTTTATAAGAGCAGTAATGCCATTATGGAAGCTGCGCTTATGGACTCATCTAACCGCTATTATCTCCCATAGGCTTTATGAAAAAAACACCACCTCAGTGGTGATTAGGCTTTAGCATGTAATCTTTATGTGGATACAATGTTCAGCCCACGGCGTTTCACTGTGGGCCATCTGGAGCTCAGACCAGCCATGCCAGCAGATCATGACATGCATGTCCCTGCAGACCCCTTGCTTCATCACATAAGATATCTGAACTGTCATCAAAAGAAGGCACTCATGGCCGTATGGTAAGTATTTAAGTCTACCATTAGGCAATACAAATACGTATAACTTTTCTGCAGCTCTTTGGAATTCTGGTGTACTTCAGGGAGGACTGTGGAGAAAAGTAGGAGTGGTTCCATGACATTAGTGTGGTTGTCCTCCCCGTGTTGTCCTCCATTCACCTTTGTCATCTGTCACACAGACCCAAATATCAAAACTTCTTAAAATTCTATTGTTCTGGGACAAATCTGTTGCCAGGCAATTGCGGTTGCATTTCTGTATCTACAAAGAGAAAGGAAATTTTATGCTGAAATATTCTGTCTGAGCACGCCAAAGGAAGGCCTGCAGATGAATTATGAACCATTCCTTGCCTTACAGAGCAACATGAATCCTCAGATATTTACAGGTTTCCACAATACTTATGAGTTATATGGTCACTTCAACTCACAAAAATAAATAGCTCCATTTCAATGTCTGTGTTGTCACATTCTCTCCTTCATGAAACTTGGCAGTTTATCTATAATTTTGTCAGTCAATGCCATGCAAAGATTTTATGGACTTCCAAGATTTGTTTGGAATGTTGTTTGGCTTTTTTTTAATCTGAATTTTCCTCTTCTGGTAAAATCAAATAAAACCACTGAAAAGGAAGTAAATGAGGATAGTAAAATAAAATATATTGTAGTTCACCAACACACCCACTGATTCATATATCCATTTGCTTAGCTACTTGTTGAAGAATACTTCTAGATATTAGTGTAGATTTCTGAATAAAACTATAAGATCTAAGACATTTTTCCATAGTCTACCTCAGTCTGTGGCTTACATGTTAATATACTGAAAGGGGATGAAGGAAAGGAATTCAGTCTTGTACCACAAAATTTTGGAAGGATTAAAGGAAGCCATATCTACAAGAATTACATTGATTACATTTTCTATCTGGATAGGAGAGAGAGCTATAAAAAGTTGAACTTTCTTGAAAGTCAGCTGTGTTACATAAGTTAAGTGTGTGTGTGTGTGTGTGTGTGTGTGTGTGTGCATGCATATGTGTGTATGGTGTATGTGTATGTTCTTTTGTTCTTTGGTTATGTTAAGAATTGTACTTTTTAATTTATTCTTCTGAACTTTTGAACTTTTGACATTATATTAACTCATTTAAAACATATATAACCTTTTCCATCCATAGAAATTTGAGAGGATTTTTGTTATTGTTGTGTTTAATAAAAACTTCTCCAAAGATTGAGAAAAAAATCTATAATTCATTCAGCTTGTGTATTTGAAAGCACATAGAAAACCTATAGGTTACAGTCATACTTGGAATTTTATTCATACTATACACATCCTAACACTTATCGGGTTACAGGAGACTGAAAAGATCAGTCTACTTCTTTCTTTAAAGTGCTCTTACTAGAAAGTTTAAAGTCTCCATTGCTCAGCTGGAATTTAGCTCCTTCGTTTGCTGAAATATCTATGTCCTCTTCTTCCTATCGCCCTCACCATGTCATTACTGTAGATGAGTGATTACCAGGCAATCCTACAGGGAAGGGTATTAGTTACTTTTCTATTGCTTTGATAAAATACCATGACTGTAGTGACTGGTTTTGTGTCAACTTGACATAAGCTAGAGTCATTTGGGGTAAAGGAATTTCAATTCAGAAAATGATCACACTGGATTAGTCTGTGAGAACCCCTGTGGAGCACTTTCTTGATAGACGATTGATGTGGGAGGACTCAATGTACTTACTACACGTGGTGCCTTCCCTGGATAAGTGGTCCTGAGTGGTATACGAAAGCAAGCTAAGCAAGCCAGGAGGAAGAATCCAGTACTAAGCACTCTTCTATGTCTTCTTCAGTTTCTATCTTCAGTTCCTGCTCTGACTTCATTTGATAACATATTATGATATGGACACAAAAGCCATAATAAACCCCCTCCTCCCCAAATTGTGGTTTGTCATGGTGTTTTGTCACAGTAATAGAAACCTTAAGACAATGACCAAGGCAACTTGGAAGAGTTTATTTGTGCTGGGTGGTCCAGAGGAATAAGGGTTTTTCATGTGGATGGATAATGAAAATGTCACACATATACTCTATGAGACACTATCCAGCTGTAAGGAAAAATAAAACTGTTAACTTTGTAGATAAATAGATGGACCTAGAAAAGATCATATTGAGTGAGATAACCAGGACCCAAGTGACCAGATAGGGGAATTGGAAAAACAGGGAGCACCATAGGGAAGAGGAAAGTGAGGTAAATACAGGGGATGGATGAAGATGGATAGATAAATAACAATATGGATATCTAAGCAAGATACAAGGAATCATACCATTAACTGTTGAACTATTAAAAATCTACAATATGCAAAATTCAGTTTATAAATATGCATATATAGTTTCAAAGAACTTTTATCTAAAAGCCAAAGACTGCTTAACAAAACCCCAATACCATGAGAAGACTTCTTTTTAATTGTATGCCAGGGCTGTTTAAGAGACTCTCAACAATACAGTTTATTGCTATTGCCTTTAGTCATACCCTACAGAAATAGAGGGTAAGTCCCTTTGCTGAATACACCATTCACTTCAGAATAAGGACCCAGAAAGATGCATGAGTGAGAACAGACATGGATGTACCCTTATGAGGACTAATTTTCATAGTACAGAGGTGCTATAAAAACTTCCCAAGGAAGGAAGCAACAAACAGCCAGATTCAGCTATGATGTCTATTAACTACAACCAGCATGGCATGATAACTCTACAGGTGAAGTAATGGCATGCATACGTTGTCTGTAACCAACTGCTCCTGAATTGGATTTCAGAGCCACTCAAAAAGAAGGATATCAGGCCTGGCACTGGAAACCTAACTAAATATTTAGTGCTGGTGGAATCATGGTTATTGGAGGAGAATCTATAACAACTGATTTACTAAACAAGCATCACTCCTAAAAGCAATGTATAGACATTTGTTCTTATGCCCACAGAAAACTGTATTTGCCATTCTGCATCAAGAAGTATTCTATTTACTATAGAAAACCACAACCAATCAAAATGCAGAGTTTTGGAGACCAGTCCCAGTGGACAATCCTGCAAAAACACATCCAAACTGAAAACTCAGGAAACACTGAGGAAGAAGGATGGAGAGATTGCAAGATCCGGAGGATCAGGCACTTTTCTGTGAAATTGTGTCTCTTAGTAACATCAGAAGACATTCTCATAAAATCTCACTAACATAACTGCTCAAACATGAGCTGAACAAGAAAGACACCAATAAAGATGCCAAGCTGTACAAGAAAAAGGCCACAATTCTCTACAAAGAACCACATACAACTGAGTAAAGCTCAGGGTTTGATTGATGGTCTTCTACAGGGAAAAGCACACCAACAGGCTGTCCAGTGCCAAGGGGTCAGCCTGAAAACACACATACAGCTAACATTGTATTATGCAATAGTTTATATTTAGGAGTCTGTGAGAGAGAGAGAGAGACAGAGAGAGACAGAGACAGAGACAGAGAGACAGAGACAGACAGAGACAGACAGAGAGAGACACACACAGAGACACAGAGACAGACAGACAGACAGAGAGAGAGATAGAGACCATGAATTTGAAGATAAGCTGCGAGGTGTTTATGAGAGTGTTTGAGGTTTAAAAAAAACGTGAAGGGAGAGATGTAATTAAGTGACAATTTATTTATTTTTTTGTAAATAAAGTTTTTCGTGGCAGGAGGTGTGGCAGCAAGCAGCAGACACTGAGGCAGGCATGGAGCTTGGAGCAACAACCTGAGAGTACACATCTTGAACTTCAGGCACAAATAAGTGAGGGAGAACATAAATAGCTATAGTTTTTTCATTCTCAAAGCCTGACTCCGGTAACATATCTCTTCCAACAGGACTACACATTCTAAGCTTCACTAAACAGCACCATCAACTGGGATACAAACATTCAAATGCCTAAGATTATAAAGGATATCTCATTCAAATCATCACAGTAGATTAATGCCAGCAATATTCAGAAGTGCGGCTCAGAGAACCCATCTGCTGGCTTTATGCCCAGTATGTGATTTCCATGGAAACCATCTAGAAACTGTTACAACTATAAGTGTGCACAGCCTTGGAACCCAGCTTTGCCTTCTGGCAAAGCTGCAAACACTAGAAACTGTATATAGTTTTCCTGAATCTCATGGTGTCAATGACAGGGAGGCCCTGAAAGTCTAGGCACTCCCCTGATAGCTGTCTCTTTGGCCTCTCTCTGCACTTGTGTCTGCACATCTCCACATTCAACAACCTTCATTAACAAAAGGTACAGTATAATATGGATAGTTATGGATTTGTATGCTTCTCATGGTATTAGATGCATGGCTGTTATTTTCCCTCTGATGTGTTTTTTCTTACATGAGTTCTGATGGTCAATAAAGCAGAGCAAAGACTTAGAACAGATATCCATCACCCATTTCACCATTTTTATGTTGCTTCTAAAATATCATTAGTTTTCATTTATTATTTTGTTTTATATGGCTGCTTGGTGTTAGCATCAATTTTATATGGATATAGGTTGTCATGGCTAGCTTTATATTTCTATTCTCATCACATAATCGAAAGGTCTCTTTGGAAGAAATTATGTAGAGAGGCGGAAAATACTATGAATGAAAATTATTAGAGTTTGGTTTGATCTCCAAGAATTGACATGAAAATATCATCTTAGAGAATTTCAAAGGTATTTTAAAATCAATGTCTCAATTGGAATGGACCTAAACCAACACAAAGTAGAGGCAGGAAGTATGGAGCCAAATACTCTCTTTTGATATTAAAAACATTGAATGGTAGCTAGAGCAACAATTTCTTCTCCACCAGAGACTATTTATGAGAATCAAAGTAGATGATGTTTCGAGAAATGAACAGAAAAGTTTGGAGAAAACATGGTACTTTTTTTAACTTATTAGATATGACCTCTGAGCTGTACTATATACATTTGATGGCATTGTTTGATTTGAACCTAAAGGAGGAAAGTCTATAGCTTTTGGATTATTACTAACATGTTATTTCCATGGGCTTCTCATCAGAAATATTACCTGGTCCAGTTTTTGGATACTGCTTTAGACCCTTTTTGAGAAGCTTATCATGTTGAACCCAAACATTCCCAACTCAGTTGCCACCTCCATCTCAATGAAAGGACAACGAACACATGCCCCCAAACGCTGCTTATATCTCTCCTGGCTACAGGAGAACACATGGTTAGATATGTTCAGATTTTTCTCTTCATATATTAGTTGTTTTCCAAGTACAACATTTAGCAGAGATTTTAAGCTAGATGTGGTGGTGCCTGTCTTTCTTTCTTTCTTTTTTTTTATTTATTTATTTTTTTAATTAATTTATTCTTGTTACATTTCTATGGTTATCCCATCCCTTGTATCCTCCCATTCTCCCCTCCCTCCCATTTTCCCCTTACTCCCCTCCCCTATGACTGTTCCTCAGAGGGATTACCTCCCTCTGTATATGCTCATAGGGTATCAAGTCTCTTCTCAGTGACCTGCTGTCCTTCCTCTGGAGGCAGAATCAGGAAGATGCCTGTGAGTTCAAGGCCTCTCAGGTCTATGTAGTGAGTTTTAGACAATTCAAGGCTACGGAGTGCAGCACTCTCAAAAATAATATAGAATATTATGTAAGAATATATAACAATGTATGAAGAGTCCAAACTGATGATCTTTGTTTCCTTGGGCAAAAGAAGCCAGAAATCCTCATATTTTTCCAGCTAAAACAGAAGAGTGCTATACGTCCCCTTAAAGATTCAACATGGATGGCTGAAAAGTTTTGCTTAAGGTGGCTGGCATTTTTAGCTCCTCCCCTTCAGTGGTTGATACTGTTGCTGTGAAATCGTGTTCTTAATACTGTTATAAAATTGTTATAAAACTGTTATAAAAGCTGTTATAAAAACAAGTTCTTAATGGCAATCATGACTCTTGCCAATTCAAGTCAGTTTCCATTTCCTGTTCATCAACTTGCTTGAGGTGTCTGAGAAGTTGACAAATGTGATTTTAAAACTTCACAGAGGCCAGCTCATCACACAGTGTTCGCAACATCCAGCATCATTGTACAATGCCCCTGCCCCCCATAAATCCATGATGAGACAGTGTGAGCTCCTGTATATGTCATCGTTGCTGCCTGCAGGTCCTGGCCTCAGTGATTCAGGAAAGTAAAATTAGACTGCTTTTCAAGGAAATATCACTTATAATGTGACTTCTGAGCCAGCAACCTTTACCCCTGTCAGCCCGAGCTTGCAGCAGTGGGGCTTGCATCCGTGGGTCCTTCATCTTCCTTCCTTCTAATGGACACCTGAAAGAGAGGTGGGAACCTATTCACTCATATCTCAGAGGCTGCTGCCATAAATCCCCTGTAAAACCCTGTCGACTTTGGTGGACTGGTGGGGACATAAAACTGCCAGTGCCTGTGCTTTCAATTATAAAAGACAATTCCTCTCTCTGTCTAGGTGAGTTCGTGTTCATGGTAGCTGTTGTATGGCAATTCTGCTATCCTCCCACAAATGTGTGGGAATAGTGCTCTAAGTTTTCCTTGAATGTGAGTCCCAGGAACATGTAGGAGTTGCTCCTGCTGGTTACAATGATGCTCCAAATGTTCCTCTCCATGACATTCCATAGTGAATGATCATTTTACTTGCTAGTCTCTTCCACACCCACTTGAAGATTGGCATTATGGCTGTCCTTCCTTTATTTTCATTTTCAAACTGTCAGGTAATACTGACTACACAGATGATGATATGACTATAACAACTCAGCAGGTAACACACAGTGCTGCCCTCAGAACCTAAGTCCATTAAGACCGAATGTGCATCTAATCACACCACCTGTGATCTTGGGATGCTTACCTGAAAATATCCAGAAGAACCTTACTTCCCTGTGCCAAAGGGCCCCCCATGACCCACCTGTGATTGAATCTACTGCTAAAATTTACCTTTGATGGAGCATCCTCCTGTCATACAGATTCTGCCTTGCCAAGAACCCTGCAAACAATGGGCTCCTAAGCATCGGGTGAGATGCTATATTATCAAAATAGAGATCTATCATCGCTTCCTTTTCATGTAGTTAAGTCATGCTAGAGATGATACTTAGCTAGAAAAGCTTGTAGCTTCACTAAGTCTGGCCCATCAACTATCTTAAGCAAGCTAGCACTTGCGAGAGGCAGAGGCAGGCAGATCTCTATGAGTTCAAGGCCAGCCTTGTCTACAAAGTGGGTCCAGTACAGGCAAAGCTACACAGAAAAACTCTGTCTTGAAAAAAAAAAAAAAGAAATCTAGAGGCTCCCATTTAACTAAATGCTCCACCATGCTTTAAGCATGTGGCTTTGACAAGAGTAGGGAAAGCTCTTGAGCCTGGGATTCCTCACTTGTAGAACAGGAATAAGGAAGCTACTTGAAGAATTGTGATATGGAGCAAATGAGATATATGTGTAAATTGTTTAATATACATGGCATTTCTTATTATAAAGCTAACTACGTATTCACATATATCAGCTCCGTGATTTAATAACCTACATTGCCCTATGATCTATTACCTGTCTTACCCCCACTTAATAAAAATCAGCACATACATGTATGTGTTCTCTGCAAAGCTATATCTGTATATATTCTGCATTTGACCTGTACTGTGACAGAAGCCAAAAGAGCATTGGCTCCTTATGAAGAAAAGAAATAGTTGTGGGCTGGATAGATGGCTCAGTGGTTAAAAACAGGTGGCCCTCTTCCAGAAGACACAAGCTCAACTTCCAGCATTGGTGTCATAAGGTTTATAATTTCCTGTAACTTTGATCAGACATCTCTATTTTCCACACTCTCATGCAATGCATGTACCTGCACATAGACTTAAACACACACACACACACACACACACACACACACACACACACACACACA
>OU015747.1:25512640-25537515 GCA_907169655.1 Acomys percivali | reverse complement strand
ACACACACACACACACACACACACACACACACACACACACACACACACATGCATACATATACACACACAGGGAGAGAAACAATTAAATATTAAGAAGCAGAAAAATGAAGAAGTTCAACACAGAAAGATAATGAATTCTGTAAAATGACAAAGTTCCATGTGTCAGAGCCAGACAGAATGTCAAGTGTTGATGAATCAAAGATCATTTTTCAATGCTTGGTTTCTAAGACCAAAATTTATTCTGACAAGAGGTTGCTTTTCCTTTTTACTGTCCTTTTTCTTTTTTGTTTGCGTATTATTTATTTATTGATTCATTCATTCATTCACTTTTCCGCCTGTTTGCAGTCTCTCCCTCCTCTTCTCCCAGTCCGACCATCATACACCCCTGATCCTCACCCCTGCTCCCCTCTCTATCTCTTCTCTCACCCGGTTCCCTCCCTCCATCTACTTCAGATTTCTATTTTATTTCCCCTTCTGAGTGAGGTTCAAACATCCTTCTTTGGGCCCTCCTTGTTATTTAGCTTCTTTGGATCTGTGGATTGTAGTATGGTTATTCTGTACTTTATGGCTAATATCCACTTATAAGTGAGTACATACCATTTGTGTCTTTCTGGGTCTGAATTACCTCACTCAGGATGATATTTTCTAGTTCCATCCATTGAGCTGCAAATATTATGATTTCCTTGTTTTCAATAGCTGAATAATAATTCCCTTGTGCAAATGTACTGCATTTTCTTTGATTGAAGGACATCTAGGTTTTTTTCCAGTTTCTGGCTATTATAAATAAAGCTGCTATGAACACAGTTGAGCAAATGTCCTGTGGTTTGGGGAAGCATATTTTGGGTATATTCCCAGGAGTAGTATAGCTGGGTCTGGAAGTAGAACTATCCCTAGTTTTCTGAGGAAGTGCCAGATTGATTCCAAAGTGGCCATACAAAATTGCACTGGAAATGGAATTTCCAATTGCAATGGAAGAGTGTCCCTCTTGCTCCATATCCTCGCCTGTGTGAATGGTTGCTTGAATTTTTTTTATCTTAGCCATCCTAATGGCTTGAACCCAGAAAAGATCATGAATTTTCTAGAGTGACGAAGTTCCATGTGGCAGAACCAGACAGAGTGTCACATATTGATGAACGGAAGATCATTTCACAAGGCTTGGTTTCTAAGACCAAGAGCTATTCTAACAAGAGTTTAGTTTCCCTTTTTACAGTCTTTCTACATAACTTTACAGGGATCCTCTGATGGACTTTTTGTTGCTATGAACAATTGTCTGAGAAAAGATAAAGAAGGATTTTCTTTGCTCACTACTTCACAGGGTTCAGTCTATCATGTTGGAGGAGAGAGACACCACACAGAAGCATCATTATAGTAGCATAAAGCAGACAGAAAAAAATGTCTGCACCATTTGCCTCCCCCTCATTATCAGATCCTCAGGCTATTGGATGGAGCCCCTCATATTTACGACAGATCTCTCCATCTTAGCCAAGCTTCTCTAGAAATACCCCCATAATCACCATCCAGGTATGGGCTTCACTAATCCCAGTTTGTTACTATTAACCATCACAGACCCTCTCCTGACGTCAGTCCTAACTCTTGACCAGTATCTTGACTTCTGAAAAGATGAACTTTCTATAAAATCCTTCAGCATCTTTTATGTCTAGGTTCAGAAATATTAACTGTCAGTTCAAAGTGATCTTGATTTCCATGGGAGACATTAAAAGATTCATTACGTCAAACCCCAAAGGTCAGGAAATGTAATCGTTCCTAGTGATATGACAGGAAGTGGAAAAAATTTTTTGAGAAGGCATGAAAGTGTCAGGTACTGTAGCAACTAAAACAGTTCTAGCTGGTCAGAGAAAAGTACCGACTTCAATACCTTGGGTAAGTGAAGTTTATTTGACAGTTTTCTTAATCACACAGACTAATTTCTGAGGCATCTAGGTACTGCACATCTGGAATAAAATTTTGTGAGTATTCATCTTCAAAATATATACATATATAGTTTGGGGATGTTTTAAACTAAATATTTGGGCTAAAATACATATACATATAGGTATACATATGTGTAATATTTAAAGATTTATTTGTTATTTTCTGTATGAGCATGCGTCTCTCTCTCTCTCTCTCTCTCTCTCTCTCTCTCTGTGTGTGTGTGTGTGTGTGTGTGTGCATGTGTGTGTGCATGTATGTGTATGTGTAGATTTATGCAAGTGCCTACAGTGGTCAGAAAAGGGTGTAAGATCCTCAGGAGCTGAAGTTACAGGCAGGTATGAAACACACAATCTGGGTTCTGATAATCAAACTTCAGTCATCTGCAACAGCATTAAACTCTCTTAACTTCTGAAGCTGCCCTTTAGCTTCACAGATATAGTTGTGTACAACAAAATTGGACATTAAAATGATATAATAAAAATGATATAAACAATATACTAAAATGCATTGCTAATTGTCATGGAATTGGAGCAACAATACACTTACATACTTACTGATTCTTTTCTTGAAGCTAAACTTGTATTACAATGTGTAATAGTTGCATAAATTCATTTTATAAGGATATGTGACTATTCTGTGGTGTCTTAGCCTATATGTAGCCTATAAACATATAGCATTTTTATAAGTGTAAAACCTCTTACCATAAAGTAATTTGTGTATGATAATGTAGACACCTCATCATTGTTAACCTTGTATTTTGCATTGTCTTATATTGCAAAACATCGGCCAACACTGATGAGAGTGGTTATGAGTCTACATTTCAATCTTTCCTACATGACTGCAGAGCTTTTGTTTGCTTTCATCTTACCATGTATCAGGACCTATTAGCCTGGATATATTTTTGTGCATGGATGTGATGGTGAAGACTTTGGGGCAGTACTGTCAGTTCTGATAGTTTCTTTTTCACATGTGGTCTTACTGATATTATCCTTCATCATCTCTTTTTTTAAAACTCCTGCTGATGTATTTGTTCATTCTTCTAGTACTGGCGTAGGTGATAGGGGAATCCAAAAGATAATTACTGATAACATATATTTCCATGTCTGAGATCACCAATAAAAGAGATATAGAACGTTCATCTTAGCAGACATACTATATACACTGGTCTCTCTTGCAGTGAATTCAATTATCTGACTAGATTTTGCATAATAAGATGCAAAATACTTAATGGTGCAGCCTGAGAAAAAAATATGTATTCTCTGTCTTTTATCTTCTAGTTTCTACAAAAACTAAAAGGTGTTATCATATGTATGTTATGGAAGTCCCATTCTCAGAATGACTTAATATCTTAAGTTCTGCACAGAACCACTATTTCCACCCTGGGTATATATAAATAACTAACAGCAACAACAAAACAAACAAACAAGCAAAATAAAACAAAACAAAAACAAAAGCTAAACATTAAGAAAACAAACAACATAATTAAATACAAGGACATGGATTTACTCAAAGGGTTTTTTTTTTTTAAAGAATAGACAAGTGGCTGACATTTTAAAAAATTATTTCAGCATTCTTAGCCATTAGGCAAATGCAAATTAAAATTACTTTCAAATTTCATCTTAATCCAGTCAGAATGGCTAAGATCAAAATAACAAATATCAGTGTCTTTGTATAGAAAGAAGACTACATATTCACCGATTGTGGGAATATAAAGAGGTAGAGCCACTACAGAAATCGATGTGGAGGCTACTCAAAGAGCTGGCAATGGATGTACCACACGATCTAACTATCCTCACTCAGGGCCACATACTCAAAGGACTCCATTTCCACCTATAGAGTATATAGTCCTCTATCTTCATTGCTGCTTGACTCACAATAGCAATGAACCAGAAATAAGCCTACCTGCCAACCAAAAGATGAATAGATATTGAAAATGCAGTTATTGGGTTAAAAAGATAAAATTTGTATCTAAATGGCTAGAGTTAAAAATTATTATTCAGAATGAGGTGACCCAGACCCAAAAGAGAAACACAACATGTTTTATCTTATATGTGGATGCTATATTGGAATCTTTAGATACCTGTTCTTACATTGCAGAACCAATATAAGAAAAGATATTAGTAAGGGGCAATGGGGGATTGAATTTCAAGGGAAGAGAGATAGAATGCATGTAATGTAAGTCATGGAACAGGTAGGGTTAAATGGGTTGAGGGATGGGAACCAGGTTAGAGTAGGGCATAGAGAGAGGAATAGATCATATGTCAAATTAGATTAAACAATGTTTCCATACAATGGAGGAAAATATTTCACCCAGATACCATAAACCATCAAATAAAAAATGTACTATCAAAAATGGGTTACATCTTTTTGAGTTATAGGCCATTGGGGTACCACAGATCCTCCACTAGTGAAGACTATTACAATTATACTTGGATATCCTCTGGAATGTGATGGCAAGACCATATTGACAAAGACACTATGTAATTAAATCCTAGGATACATAAAAATTAAGCTAGTAATGACCTGGAAGCTTTATTCCTATTGGCTAGCTTTCATAAGGCTGACAAGTGCTATATATGCTACTGGGTGATAAAAACCATCAATAGTCTTACCCAGGTAGGAATCTAGTGAGCTATAGTAATGACAGGCTGAGCAAGATATGTCCACTGGTGCAATAGTGGCACACATGCTATAGGAGTTACCAAGCCCTTTCTGCTTGAATTTGAAGCTTAATCTACCAGATAGAATATATATACTTGGTACTGGCAGCCAGACAGGAAAATCATGGCTGGTGAGGTCATAGGCTCTAGAGGAGAACCTAGTACTAAATATATACCTCTGAATTCTAATCTCTGTACCCACAGGTTAATACACCTCTCAACCCTCATTAAAAGAAGCTTCTTTTTCCAGTAGAAATGAATACTCTAGAACACTGTAAGTGTGTGTGGAGTGCTCAGATCTGAATAGGACAGCTATCTTGCAATTTAGACCTTTAAGGTTAAAAGATTATTGTGCAAGAAACAAAAATATTCTCATAGCCAGAGTTAGCAGATAACTGCAGTAAATCATTATTTTCTGGGCAATGCTGGGATGTTGCATATACCATCTCTGAAATGGCTGTGACAGTATGCATGAGAGGAAGCCAGCCAAAATTTAAATATGAATGAGAGAAAGACTCATGAGACTTCTCCAATTGCTGTAGTGCTGTGGCAACTTCTAAGAGGCTTCTCACACACCAGGAGGTTTCTTACACCCCTCCAGTTGGTTAACACAGTAGGAGCACATGAATCTGGGAAGGAAGAATATTCAGAGAATAGGGGAGTCACTGGAGGAAGCAGAAAGGGGGATGGATTTATATAATTTGAAATATATGCATGAGTAAAAATTTCAAATACTTAAATAACACCTCTATTTGTAGCATTTCAATGAAAGGAAGATTCTAACAAATAAAATGTGCTAAAAGTGACTATTCTACCATGGGAACCTATCATCCTGCTGCAGTAGGGAAGTCCTGTCTAATAGGTACTTTTCTTATCACTGTGACCAAATACTTGACAAAAAAACAACTTTAGAGCAAACACATTTGTTCTGGATCATGGTTGGAGAGTACAGACCATCATGGCAGGGAAAATGTCCTTGGAAATGGCCCTAGTTACAGTGGTATGAGCATATGAGCATAAGGCACTTGTCAAACAGTGCCCATAGCCAGAAAGCAGAAGAGATGCAAATTGGTGCTCACGTGCCTTCTTCCTTTTCTTTTGATTGTGTCTGGGGCTCTGGAATTGGAGTGAGTCGTCCTTTCCTAGTTACACCTCTCTAGAAATGACATCAAGACATGGCCAGGAATATCTTATATGATCTCAAATATAGTCAAGTTGATAATGAAGACTGACCATTACATTCCTATCACATACCACCTTACAACAGATTGCAAACATCATTAATCATATTTATACAGCTTAACTTTGTTCTTATGACTTAAATTAAAGATAGAAAACAAGGATCATATTTCTTTTTGTTTGCTCATATTTAATATTTCTTTAAGTTACCTTTATTTTTCTTAGCTTCTTTTAAAAATATTTATGTTTCTATGATTTTATTTATTTATTTTTCTTTTTTTATTTTATTTATTTATTTACTTAAATTTGTGTGTGTATATAAATGGAGCTCAGAAAGGGGGCATTGGATTTCTTGGAGCTAGAATTACAAGTATTTGTGTAGCATTCAACTTGTTTTCTGAGAGCTGTGATCAAGACTCCATTCTTCATAGTCACAGATCATGAGCTCTTAACCATTAAGCTGCCTCTCCATCCCCTTCTTTCCTCCTTATAAGCACCAACTTTATAAGCTTACAGCAATTACAGCCTCTGGAAGGCAATTCCACTCCATTCGTGTATTCATGTCAGTGATCCTTAAAATGGGAGTTGGTATTTTAAGAAGCCCTCTAGATCATTTTGAGGATATCATGCATTTGAGTGTCTGTGTTTATGGAGGAACATTTTCTGAGTTGCATTTGGAGGTAGGAGCTATAGAAATGAAGGATTATATAGTATTGCTATACAGATAATGAGCCTCCCCTAAAGAAAGGGTTTTAGGATCTCTACAATGAAGGAAGGAATATTTTCAATAGAGATTTTAGCTTGTCAGAGAATGGTGGTAGGCAAGAAAAAAAATCTGATCCAGTATAATAGCACATAACTATAATCTCCCAACATGAGAGGTGTTACCAGAAAGGGCAAAAGTTCAAGGTCAAGATCCTCAAGTTCAAGGATAGCCTGGACCACTTGAGACTCTGTTTCAGATATTTTTTAAAAGAGGGAAAGACAAACATAAGGATGGTTTGGATAGCCCCAATCCTGTAGACATGCAGAGACACTGGTTAGGCTGAATAGTTCACAAGACTAAACAAAACTATGAACAGGGAGAGGAAACATGTATTACTGGGGACATTGGCAGGGAAAGAGATACACAAGGGCAGTGAATGAAAATGTTTAGAATGCTTTTCACCTATTTACGAACTTGTCAAAGAAAAATTTAATTAACAAAAAAATCTTATAAATGTTGACAACATAAATTAGCTGAATGACTTAAACAAAAAACCATGAAGATGCTGTTGGGAAGTCAGAAATGCTTTCTGTATGTGGCTCACCTGGCCAAGGCTACTGTGGAATTTTCAAAGAATGTACGTGACCAGAGCCATTTCCAAGACAGCACACAGAGGATGAGCACGATCAAACTGGACTGAGCTATGGGTTCTCTAAAGGTAACACGGGAGCAGAGGAAGACTCAGACAATGCTTATGAATGAAAAGAGAGCCTGTGAGCAAATAGTACTTGGTATTCTTCTACTCAACAGACTAAATCACTCTAATGTAGTGCTTCTCCAAAGCACTAGTCGCCAAAACACATCTTGGACCTCTAAAGAAAAGAGCTATAGCAGGAATTATTTGAGCAAATGATTTAGATTTAGATTTAGATTTTAAAGGGCAAAGAGGGAGGCAGGTGCATCAGGAACTCACTCCAGGACTTTCTCACCCCAGGATAGCTCATGGATATTATGGAATATTATGGGAGACCATTTGGAAATTGTCCTTTAGGAATAAGGTATATGTGAATTTTAACTCAAGAGTTTGTAAAACAAGGAGTGAATTGAAGTGAATAAAGACTGAACTCGATAAAGGGATTTATGGTAATGACTAAATCCTAGTTTCCATGACACTTTGGTGACTTGATGGATACATGCCATTCTCACTCTTCACCAGTGATTCTCAAGCTTTCTAATGGCCCTTTAATACAATTCCTCTGGTTGTGGTGAACCCCAGGCATAAAATCATTTTGTTTCTACGTTGTAACTGTAATTGTGCTACAGTTATTAATCATAATGTAAATATTTGATATGCAGGACTTCTGATATTTGACACCCAAAAGGGTTGAGAAATACTGCTCTATAAGGTGGTCTTAGAATCATTAGATTTTCATGGTGGGTGTTTCGGTGGTATCTACTGATCTCTGTAAATGATCAGGAAGAATTCTACTCTTTCCTTCTCATGTGGTTCATTTGACTACCTTATCACCAAAACGTCTCTAATATATAGAAAGTGAGCATCGCAGAAAGAATTTTGTTAAAACCAGCAAGGCCCCAAAGAGGTAATCATTGAAGCAAGTAATCCATTTTGTTTGTTGCATTTGGTTTCAGAGCAGTCAGTGCTGAGATTATTTAGTCTCAGTCAAAATGAGGCCTCAGATCATGGGAACAGTAAAAGTATACTGGGTTATAGGTGAAACAAACCCTTGGGTAGAAACGTAAATGCACATGGGAAGGTATACGGCAGAGAGCTGAGTCCTATGCTAACTAGGCCTGATAGGAACGTGTGCTTTAAAACACTCAACCAAGTCTCCTTAAGGGCACTATCTGAATACACAAAATGAGCTTCAAAGAGGCAGTGTAAATATAAGCCCGAAGCTTAGGTCAGCTCACTGTGTATGATAGCTGTACGTAACCAGGACAGCTGGCCAGTGGCAGAGGGGGCAGAGAGATGAATCTGGAGGCATGGGGAGACAAAAGCAAGAGCGTACATTCCTAAAGAGCCAAGGGAAATATTGAGGTTTATATTTTAGTGTAGTATATACAGAGAAATGTATGAGTTTGGAGATAAGCACTCAGCAGAGGCAGTATGCTGAAAGATTATTAGGGTCAGGGTTCTGACATCAGCCTGGACCACATCTTGTCTTCTTGTTAGTACGCTGACCCAGGGTAGATCACTAAATATCATTTTCACATCTGCAAATACATAATATGTATGCAGGCCTAGCAGGCTTAGTTTTTCTCAGGGGCCCTCAAATACATGACAGTAGGAAAAGCACACTAAAACTTGATCGTAGTTTGCTCTGATTTGACGACTTGATATTACCTTTCTGCTGCTACCATAACAAATTACCACAAACTTAATAGCTTGAAGCAACATACATTTGCCATCTTATAGCTTGATATCATTAAATCACACAAGGGAGCTTATGGTTATTTCTAGGGGTACAGAGAAACATCTGTTTCATGCTCAGTTAGATTGTTGGTGAAATTTAGTGCCCATCAGCTGTAGGACTGTCATCTCCAGTCTTGCTGGCAGGGTACAGCAGGAGACTCGTGAGTTCAAGTTCACTTTCTTGGCTCACTCTTTCACTCATTGCTTCCCTTCTATTTTGAAAGGCAGCCACAGCGAATCTAATTTATCTCAGGTCAAAATAACCAGTTCCATGTATGTATTGAGTATACCTGTAAAGTTCTTGTCATTAAACACTGGTATTATTAGATTGTTATCAATAAGATGAGTTAAAATAATGTCCTACTTCAATGGTGTATACTCTGTCAAGGTTGTTGTTGACCTGTGTTTATAGTGACACATGCTCAGGGAATAAGGGAATGAATATCCTGTGCCAAAACTGATCCCACCTATCTGTCATATCACCCTTCAAGCAATCCCTATCCTTATCTGGGTAAAATAATGATACTTGAATATCATTTAAAACAACCATTTACTGCTTCCCTCTTGCCAAAGATGGCGTGATGTAGATCAGGGTTAGGTCCTGAGGTCTGCAGCTAGGCAAAAGTTCTTCCTCTCCCTTTTTCTCCATCCACTCCCCTTTCGTTGACCCTCTCTCTTCTCCTTTATCTTCTCTTCTCTTCCCTTTATGTTCTATACTGGTTTCTACATACCTTAGTTCCTAGGAAGTAAGGAATCCTGGCTCGCTGCAATGGTCCATAGATGGCCCTTGACACAGTGGAGTCCTCATTTCAGACTTTATTTGAGAGGTTCATTATTTCTGCCAGGAAGTATCTCTAGAAGACTCACAAGCCAGAGCATTTAGGCTTGTCCACTATCATCCTCCCTTCCTCTATGCCTTAGGAACTTCTAGATGTCTTTGCATTGCATAAAGGGTTTGCCCCCTCTAAGGACATTTACCTCTTACCTCCCACCCCCATGTGTCCCCACCAGTACCTGGTTGTAAAGTTTCAGGCAGAGAAGACAGCCTACCAGGCAGCCTCATCTTCCCAAGGAAACAAAGGATAAAAGGTTCATGATTCTTCCCAAAGTGGTCTTCACAAACAATACAAAGTACTACTCCATTTAAAAATTTTTTTCTGTAACATTTTTGATATTAGAATTTGATATTAGATATTTGATAATAGAATTTCATCATTTTCTGCTTCTCTTTTCTTCCTTCCAAATCCTCCCATATGCGCTTCCTTGTTGCCTTTCAAATTCATGGCCTCTCTTGTCATTAATTATTGATAAATGCATGATTATAACCTGCTCAGTCAGTCTAGTGTTACTTGTACATATGTTTTTAGGCATCAGAAGTAATCAGTCCATTTTCAAGTCTCTACAATCTGGTAGTGGAGAAATCATCTGTAATTTTCTTCTGATGGCCCACAATGCTCAATCTGATTTTCCTTCTTAAGCCTAAGAAAAGTCATTATCTCCAGGGTTGTGTCTGTCAGGAATGGTGTTGTTACGGTCTTTGATAACCAAATGAGAGAAGAAGTGAACCAAGTAGCAGGAAATCACTACCACGGGATTTTATAGTATAGTTTTTCATCCTAGGAACTTCATGGAAGTGTAAAAACCATGAAGGGGAAGCTTCCTAGCTCATTGAGTTCCTATTGAAAAATCAGGTGCTTAGGAAGACTGCATCTAAGTGGTCAGTGTAGGTATTTGGAGCTGCTGTTATGATAACAAACTGATAGTGACTCCCTATTTAACTCATCTCAGAAACAGAATGATTTTTTAATATTTTTTTCTTGTTAATAATTCACTGTTGTGGGTGAAATGGATAAGCAGTTAAGGACATTTGGGTTTTTTTGGCAAAGGACCCAAGTTCAGGTCCCAACACCTTCATTTTAGCTCACAACTTTGTAGGACTTTTGTTCCAGAGGACTTTGTCTACTTCTTCTGGTTTCTGTATGCTTGTTGTGCAGAGACATACAAGCAGGCATATGCAAATATGATTAATTAATTAATTGTGATGTGACCATGGCCAGGCTTGTGAATGCAGTAATGACATGGATTGGCTTTGTTTTAGGTAGACTCATTCAGGAAGCCATTTTCAAGAGGTGGGCCTGGGACTGTGAGGATTGTGCAGTAGGGTTCTGTTCTGATAAGTAAATATTGTTTAAACAATAATTCTATCTGCACATAAAAGGCTTGTGGGCATCACTAGCCACCTCTGCACATCTTCTTACTTTTCTGACAATGGAAATATTGCAACTTCTCATGCAATTGTTCAAAACTACACTGTGAGGAGTTCTGGGGCTCACTTTGCAAAGCACTTAGGGGAAAGCTTGAATATATGAAATGTGTCCAACTCTAACCACAGCTATAGTTTTAATCTTATTTTTGAAAACTTGGTTTTCCAAGTTCATTGTCCTGCTATGGAGGCCAAGCCTCAGAAATCTCTCTTTCCTTCTATCTGTTGTTTGTTTTCAGAGCATAAAAGTCTAGGACCTAAAAAGACAGAGAAATTAAGTATATGGCTTTTGGTGTTTTGCAAATGTTATCACTGTTACACATGAAAAGAAATCTTTCATACACATGCAGTAAATAAGCACAGAGCATTCATGTGTTTAGATTCCCCTGATGGTGAGATTGAGGCTCCCCCTGCCCATGTTTGTTGAGAGTTTATTCAGGTATTGCTTGAAGATGGACTCCAGGTGCTAATGTGCTATTTGAAGGTTTCTAGGGAACACTTAAGGTAACTCAGAAGTCTCATGAGCTCCCTTTCTTCCCCTGCCAACAATGAAGAGCATCTTGGAATATTTGTCTACTAACTTTCTTTCCCAAAAACCAGAGCCAGAGCAAGGCTAAGATGAGGCCAGGGAGCTCCTTATTTTGCACAAAACCATTACAATGTACAGATTCAGTGATCGAGCTAAGCAATGTAGGCCATTCCTCAGCAAAAACAATGAGGAGCAATACTTACAATTTTGAAATGGACACGTTCTCCTGACTAACACTGTCTATAACACAAATACTATAACTGGCTAACAGTGACTCATACCAATCTTGGTATTGTCATTATGTTGTCATTTTTATCTCAATATGGTTATATCAATGACCAAGGATTTGGCATACTCTTAATTTTTACACTGAAGATAGGTGCTGCACTTACCTGTCTCAACTCTGTTTCTTCCACCAAATTCCCCTTCTACCATTAGTATGTAGGTATTTGCCTCTAAGCAGTCATATTGAATTTAAGCCAAGCCTCATAAAAAATCTTGTGTCAGTCCTCAAATGCTGCACTTGGAGAGAAAAATAGACAGTGAAGAAAAGAATGAGTTTTCTCTAGCTGTTATGTTGGTACACTGTATATAAGTGTTTAGGACAATGGATCACTTCTTTTCTTGAGCTTTCAGACAGTTTGGACAACAGGGTGCCTCTTCACCACCAAAGAAAAAGAAGAAAATAGCCCTTCTTTTGCCTTTCCAGAAGTGTGCAAAGAACATAATGGCCATGATTGATCTCTCTCTACAACTACCATTGTGGGCTGAATTATGCAGCCTCAGAAGCTGTGACCAAGTCATAAATTAACTCCCGGAGCCAGGAGGAGATTCATTTAAAGTCTATAATCTCCAAGCTTTGCTGCTGCGGGACCGGAGCTCCAGGACAGGAGCACAGATGCTATTTTTCAGCTATCACATATGAAAAGTGATAAGTGAGGACGAAGTCTGAAGAAGAAGGTGAGACACGGGGCCCCTGGACATCTACACCATGATTAAGTCAGAGGAGCTCTTGAGCACTGCCCAGGATGGAAGGCTGGTGAGTCAGACCTAAGTCAGCCAGCTCCAGAAGCAAGACCCAGAATTACAAGTATGGTTTGGGTTATCTTTAGGAACAATACATGACTTATATTGAAATTTAAATAAATAAATATTAAAACTAGGACAAAACTTGCAAACTATAAATGGTACAAAGCATGAGGAAAGATAAAGCATCCTGACAATACAGAACAGGTGAGTTAGCATGAGGGGAGGACAGGTTTCCCACGTGGGAACTTGGGTGTACAGTGAATAATGAGTAGGAGGAATAGAGAGTATTTCTTTCTTTCTTTCTTTCTTTTTTTTTTTTTTAGGATTTTTGAGACAGAGTTTCTCGGTGTAGCCTTGGCTGTCCTAGACTCACTTTGTAGACCAGGCTGGCCTCAAACTCACAGCAATCCACCTGCCTCTGCCTCCCGAGTGCTGGCATTAAAGGCATGCAGCACCACGCCTGGCTCAAGAGAATATTTCTATCTAGTCAAAACTACTCACATGCACTGTCAAACATGGCGCGCTTAAAGCTAAACTACCTTGGTATGGTTTTCAGTTTCCGAAGGCAGAAAGCCAAGTCAGTGAGAAAGATTAAATGTTTCAGTCTGCGGTTCATGAGTGGTGGAAGTTTCTTCAAATTCTTTGCTTCATTCAAACCCCAAGAATGGCAAGTGGCAGTAAAATTATAAAATATTCTTTTTCTTTAAAATATTTCTTTATAAAATATATTCTCATTATGATTTACCTTTCCTCATATTCTCCTAGATCCTGGAGAAGTGGTTCAGCCAATAAAGCTAGGCTGGCAATGAAAACTAAAAGTATTTGTCATCTTATGTATCTCTCTCACATCTTATATCACTTAAGGTAAAGACCCTTGAGCCCATCTGCGTGCTTGCAAATGACAGGATTATCTTCATGTTGTGGAGACACACACACACACACACACACACACACACATACACACACACACACACATACACACACACACACACACTCTACTGCCTGGCCTTATGTCAACTTGACCCACAAACTAGAGCTATCTGAAAAGAGGGAACTTCAGTTGAGAAAATGCCTCTATTATATCTGGCTGAAAGTCATTTTCTTCATAGTGATTAGTGGCAGAAGGCCCAGCCCATAGTAGGTGCTGCCTGAGCTAGTGGTCTTGGGTTCTATAACAAAACAAGTTGAGCAGGCCAGAGAATGCAAGCTAGTAAGCCGTGCCCCTTCCTCACTGTGGCTTCTGCATCAGCTCCTGCCTCCAGGTTCCTGCCATGTTTGAGTTCCTGTCCTGACTTCCTTCAGTGGTGAATATGTAAGTTTTTGCCAAGCAACCCTACTTCTCCCTAACGTGCTTTTTAGGCATGATGTTTTGTCACAGCAATGGAACCCTGGCTAAGACACATGGACTCTAGCATTTTCGGTATCTTTTCCTGTGTTGGTGGGATTTGTTCTGTTTCCACCTGTCAGCTGTTGTGAGTGATGATGTAATGACTGTGGAAGTGCAGATGTCTCTCCATAAGATAATGATTTCAGTTTTGAACACACATCCAATTTGTGGGTCCTAATATAGCTCTGCATTTAATTCTTTGGGAATCCCATTGTTGTCTGTAATTACTCTATCAAATTTGTATTCACTAGTGGCCTACAGAGTATTCTTTTTCTTCCTACCTTTACCAGGACTTAACATCACTTAGATTTGTGACAAATCACTAATATACAAGTATGTTTTCCTTGCATCTCAAATAGTCAAACTCAGAACTGTGGAGAGTTTAGCAATAGTGACAATAGGCTAGGTTTCAGATGAGACAATGAGAAAAAGCTTTTGTTTTTGATCAGGGAAGACAATTTACTAGGTGATAGAAAATGGAATGATTATACAACTTCACGGTTAAAACGTTTTTAATATAAAGTAATCTTTACTGTTTTATTAAGCCTGGTTGTACATGCTTGGAGAAGGAGCACTGTCCTGTCCTGAACTCTGAGGTTTGTCTTCTGTGCTGTGATTTGGATGGAATATACAGTTCTGTATCCACAAACAAGATCAATTCCCAGTGTTTTCAGTACTTCACGGGGAACTGTTGCTCTTTCACAAAATGAGTAGTTAGCATTTACTCATTGAAGCACACACATTTCAAACAAGTGTTGAGCTAATGGTCCCTTTTCCAAGTGTAAGAGAGGTAGGTAGCACGTGCACAGATACCCAGGTGCTCTTTTTTGCAGGCAGGCACTTACTCTGAAATTTGTGGTTTGAATTGTGTCCTTTCTTCTTTTGATTTCTTCCTCTTCCACCCCTTTCCTTTCTCTCTCTTTCTTGTTTGTTCTGAATTTAATGTATATTCATGAGAAACTTGCTACATCCCATGCTGTCAACCATTACAGCTATAATGGCAATTAAAAGAGGTGATGAACCCAATCTTTATGATGCTAATATTATGATAGTAAGGGACATAAATAAACAAACAAATGATATGTGTTTATTATATGGTCTGTATTTAATTATATAATTATAAGTACTCATTCATATGATTGAATGTGATGATATTTCTCATGGCAAAAAACACATAGACCCGTATGGCAGTGGTGGTAGTGCTAGTGATGGTGTATGTGTGTATGTGTGTGTGTGTGTGTGTGCATGTGCATGTACGTGTGCATGTCCATATATGTGTGCATGCGCATGTGCATGTGACTGAACATGAGTAAACCACTTCTGTTACTTAGCCCTAGAAATCATACACAGCCCCATTTACCTGTAGCTGCCATTCTAGTCTCAGTCCAATGGATGCTAACCAAGAATTCTAAACAAGTGTTAGCCAGGATGAGTAGGTCACTGCACATGGGGGTCTTCTTTGGCACCAAGTTACAGTGATCTCTTCATCTAAATGTCAGAGTACTATATGAGATCTTCTGACAATGTGCTTTCTCACCACAAAGCTAGCCACATTTAAATCAGTTAGTAGATCAGTTGATATCTCACTTATACTGATCTTTTGATTTTGGCTTCTTGTAATTGAGCTCTCCTTTCTTCATATTAGTTAGAGAAATAATCTGGTGCAGAAGTTAACAAACTGACTTTAGTGGAAGGATAAAATAAGCAGTAAATGTTTGAGGCTTCAGGGACAGCGGAGGCTTGTCTCAGACTCCTAAAGTGTGCACTTGATAACAGAAAAGCAGCCATAGACATTATGTAAAGTGTCAGGTGTGACTTCACTACAGCAAAACTACTGGAAAAATGGGTGTTTCCACATCCTGCACTTTGATGACCACTTAAAATATAATCTAGTGTCCAGGACCTCTTGTTCATGTAGCAAGAGATAATGTAAATTCTAAAGCTATAGTAACAATGTCAGGATTGTAAACCCAGGAAAAGAACAAGTCGTTTTCAATGTTATTTGGGAGTAATTCTCTTAAAATTCTACTTTTCCAACAAAAATCTAAACTATCCTAAGCACATAGGCAAATGCTTTGCTAAGAACAAATATTTTCTGCTAACTGCAATCATAAATAATAAAATAATAATGACATTATTTCATATCCATGTTTCCCCCAGTATTTCTGTTTCTAATTCAACTTCCATAAGATTTAGAGATAGATTCAAAGTATGACATAAAGATAGGAGGTGTGGTGACTTCAATGATACCCTATGAGCATATACAGGGGGAGGAAGTCCTCCTCAGTCACAGTCATACGGAAGGGGAGTAAGGGGAAAATGGGAGGGAGGGAGGAATGGGAGGATACAAGGGATGGGTTAACCGTTGAGATGTAATATGAATAAATTAATAAAATATAATAAATAAATAAATAAAATTTCAGAAAAAAAAAGAAAGAAAAATGTTCCTCATAGGCTCATGTATTTGGATACTTGATTCCCAGTTGACTAGACTTTCTGTGAGGTCATGGAACCTGTAGAAAGAGGAGCCTTGCTGGGGGTGGACTTTGAGGGTTTATAGCTTCACCCACTTCCTGTTCCCTTCTTCATGTGTGTAGATAAAATATGTCAGCTTCTTGCACCTGCTATTATGGCAGGCCATCCCCCATGTGAGAATACTATTGCTCTTGAATACTCCAAAATACACATTTAAGTAGCTTTTGGTTGAGGTGGTTTACTGTAACAATAGAAAAGTAACTAATATAGCATGACTAAGAAGTGTTGCTATTTGCCACCAAGGAAGCTTGGAGCTCTAGATTTTCAGGGCAAATTCAAATGGATTTCTATGAAGTGGGAGCATACCATTCTACAATAGATGTTCATGAAATACACATTTATTTCATCAGTAACATCAAAATAAATCTCAAATTCAGATTATGGGCCAGGATAAAGATGAATAGGAAGCACAAGGGAGTGTAACAACTTGTCCAGCTAAGTTTCCCTTTGGAACTGGGTAATCTGAAGTACTAGAATTTTCCTTGCCTTTCAATAGAGCCTTACCAGCCTCTAGAGCAGGCTCTCAACATTCCTAGCACTGTGACCTTTTCATACAGTTCCTCATGTTGTGGATCATAAAACTTTTTTCATGGCAGCTTCATAATTGTAATTTTGCTACTGTTATGAATAATAATGTAAATTGTAATGCTTTCTGGCAGTCTTAATGATCCCTATGAAAGGGTCCTTCAACTCCCAAAGCCATTGCAACCTACTAGGTCAGAACCAGCACTGTAGAGGCTCATAGTCCAGTGTCAATAACACCTAGTGACTTTGAGGACATGTAAAAAGGTGCAAGTTTTTCCCTGTGATATTGGGTATGTATGCATACATAAAGAAAGTGATGCTGCTGGGCTTGGGTAGTAAGATGGCTCAGTGAGCAAAGTCGCTTCTCACTAAGCATGATAACCTCACTTTAACTTTGGGACTACATACTGCCTCCTGATACTTGTCCTCTCGCGACCTCCACATGCATGCTGTGGCATGTGCAATAGCACACACATACATACATAATTAGTCATCAATGTAAAAAAAAACAACAAAAAGGAAATTAGAAAAAGAAATCGATTCTATTTCTTGAAAGATGGTCATAGATAACATAACTCACTTTAGAATGATATATTTCCTCAACTCCTCTGATACATAGTTTAAGAAATAGACTGGTCTAGACATGGTGGTGCATAACACCAGCATGTATAAGGCCAAGGCAGGAGGGAGGCCTCAGTTTTCCATGAACATGAGACTGTATAGGGAGGTCTGAGCCAGCAGGATTTGAGTTATGAAGTGAGATTCAGGCTAAAAAAAATAATATAACATAGACATAAAGGGACTGGGTTAATTGAGTTTTAGAATGACAGAATTTGTCCATTTACACAGTAGTGATTGGTTCTAGTTTTCTTTGCATTGCTGTGTTCAGCACCATGACCAGAAGTACCTCAGGGAGGAAAGGGTTTGTTTCCCTTACACTGCTACACTGTAGTCCATTACCTGAGAAGTCAGGGCAGGAGAGTAGAGGCCAGAAATGAAATGGAAACCACCGAGGAAGGCTACTCACAGGCTTGATTCCTGTAACATACTCAGCTTGCTGGGGTTTTGTTGGTGCTGTTTATTTGTTGATTATTTTGTTTTGGTGGTGGTGGTGGTGGTGGTAGTGCTGGTGATTGTGGTGTGTTCTTTGGCACCATATACTGTCGTGTCACACTCGACCAGCCAGGAAGACGCGGCACCCGGTTCTTCTCTCAAGCAGTTTATTCAGGCTCTTCTTGCGGTCTTCTCCCCCGAACCACTCCCCTCATACCCTTTTATAGACATCCAAGCATCCAATCAAGCAATGCCACGTTTCTGTACTCTATTGGCTCTTGAAAGCGGAACTATTGCAAGCTGCAGGCAGCGGGCCATGCCCTAATAAGGACTTGTTTACTACTTTTGAGGCAAAGCTGGCTACATGCCAGACGCTGTCTTGGGGCGAGGCACACAGTAGAATACTGTGGCTTCCCACAATATACATGTGTGTATATGCACATATGCCTGCTTGTACGGCTGTGCTTACCTACCACCGTGAACGTGTGGAGCTCAGAGAGGAACGTTCGGAGGTTGGTTCTCTACTTCTACCTCCTGGATTCCCAAGACTGAATGTAGCTCTTCAGACTTGGCATCGAGGGTCCTTATTGCTCAGCCACTTTCTTGGAAGTCATTACTATTTTCCAAGGGTTTGATCATCTTTCTCAATGATTTTTATCTGTTTTATCTTGGTAGATCCTGTATGGATTCTGTCTGTGGGATGTCGTTGACATATACACATATATGTATAATTTAAAATTATATATATATGCACGTTATTCAGATAAAAGAGGAAAAAACTAAATAATCAGTGCTAATTCACAGATTCAGAAAGGTAAGAAACAATGAAAGTGGTGGTCTCTGGAAATCGAGGACCTACTCTGAAAAGGGATGGCAGCTATAATTCAAGGCAGGCAAATCCAACTGCTGGTATAAAGGCCAATCACTCCATTTCTCCATATATGGGAAGAGAAAGTGACTCTTCCAAAGGTAAGGAAAACGCTTCTAGAAGGGAGCCAATGGCACCTCGTGGCCAAATATATTTATAAAACACAATTGTGTTGTTTCCTATTAATCTCGACCCTCAATGGAAAGTTCCCTCTTTTGTTTAAAGCTTGACTATGCACGCAGTCAGTATAAAATCCGCATAACAAGCACTTGCTCAAATACAAGCCATTAAGGCAATAGTAATGGCTTAAAGTGATAACCACTGACTCACAATTGTGTGAGATGGCAAACTCAACATGTGTTTTTGCCTGAACATCTTTCCCCAGATCTCTTTTCTGAGATACAATACAAGCTATGGTATCATTTAGATGCAGGTCCTTTTAGTGAATGATTATGTCATAAAATAAGAGATTCCTGATGAGAGTAGAGTCCTCATGAAATAGCTTATAGGAGCAGAGCATTCTGTTCAGTTTATATACAAGCAATGATGCAACATTCAGGAAACTGTCTTAGAAGTTCATACTAGGAATCTTACCAAACTGAAAATTCTGGTTCTTTCATCTTGAATTTTCCAGTCTTCACAATGGCAATGGAATATCTTTGTAGCCTTTTTAATGTACTCGAGCTCAGGAACATTGCTTTAGCTGTTAAAGTAGATCAAGACAGCAGGACTTGGAAAGAGCACTTTGTTTGAACTCCCTGTAGGTTCCCCCAGCTGTGGCTGCTCCTGATTGGCCTTGCCACCATATCTGAAGCTATTAGGTGAAGGATTTCCATGAGATTTCTCCAACATAATTGAACTGCCTTATGTAGGGACTGGTTTTCAAACCTGCAAACCCCACCGAGGCTCTGTTTGCTTACATTTATTGTTTACTGTATGAATCTGAACTGAAGCAAGTCATGTGACCCAGTACAAAGTCTCTGTGAGGCAGGACAACATAGGATTTTGACCATAAACAAATGTGATCAATTGTACTGAAACTTGTCAAACCACTGCAGTTGATAATGTGATCTTTTATTATTGTGGTATTGGCGGTAGTGATATGGGTGTGCATGTACATATGTGTGTGTATGCATGTATATGTATTTACACATATATGCACATTTGTGTGTTGGCAGTATACATGTACATGTTTGTGTATGTATGTGTAAATATGAGCTTGACAAAAGGAGTGTTCCTCTATCTCTCTCCCCTTTTTCTATTGAGGCAGGGTTCCTCAGTTGAACCCAGAATATGTCAAGATAGCTTGTGTAGCTATCCAGTTTCTTCTAAATGTCACACCTTCTGATAGCCTGGAATTATAGAAGGGCAACCACACCTATGCAACATTCATGTGGGTTTTAGAGATCTGAATTCTAGTTGGTAAGCTGGTAGAGCAAGAATTTATCCACTAAATATCTTCTAGATCTGAAATTGTTTTTAAAGCTTATTATTATGTAAATACTGAATATTGAAAAGGAGATAAACATGTTTTTTTGTGTTGATCCCAAATTCAGGATTGAGAACAGACTAATGAGAGAGCAGAATATTTATCCCCTTAGAAGTCGAATGACTTCGTGGGGGAGGCTTTGAACTCCAGCTGAGGCTTCAGGTTCTGGCTGCTCCAGGTTCCAGCAGCAACTTTGGTGGGATTGCTAGTTTGCTGAGGTCCTGCTGACTATGCCGAGAGAATCATTCCTCAGAACTAATATCCTTAAGGTTTCATTATTGTGTTCTTTAATCTCCTCTTCCTATTGTTTGGGTTAGTCGGGTTGTAAGGGAGGTAGGCTCTTTTAATAAGTTCATAATAAAATATAGTTGTTAAGAAAATTGAGCTTACAGAATATAATGTTTAAATAATTAGCAACAAATTTTTCTCCTTAAGCTTAAAAGAAAATCTCAGTGTCAACTGTGCTTACCCTTAGATGCCCCTAGTATGATGCACAAAATCTGTTTCTTTTCTCAAGATAAAGAGTCAAAACTTCCATTCTTCATGCTAGCTGTCATATGACATCAAAGAATGTGATAGTGAAATGTGAATGTTGTTACCCATTTAATATGTGATGTTGTCTTCTTTGCAAGGAAATAAGGCGTCAACTCATTTTCCATAGGTCACTGAACAGCCATCGGATGATAATGACTTGGTATTGACCTCATCAAAGAAGAATGAAACCATGAACTGTGGGTGAAGGAGTCTATCCTATTATTCTGGGCACATTTCTTTGTCCTGGCAGAAGACTTTATGTCTAATGGGCGTTTATCATGAGTTACACTAAGTACATGAGGTTTCCTTTTTGCTTTTTCTTTTTCTTTCTTTCTCTCTTTCTTTCTTTCTTTAGACACAAAGGCAACATTACAAATGTTCCTTCTAAAACAAACAAATATTTGTAAGCATTCTTTCTTCCCAATATGTTAAAGGGGGAAACCAGCAGGACAAAGAAAACTAACTTTTGAACAGGGCTATGAGAGGTAATGATACCAATTGTCACCTATTTATACCTGGTCATTTGTTCAACATATATTTACAAACTGAGTTGAGTACTAATGACATGTAAAAGGGAAAACATGGTTTATGTCCTAAATTGGATGACATCTACAGCAACATGAAGAGTCGGAACTGTAGAATAGGAAATAGCTAGGAACATGGTGTTTATTTCTAATTTCTTAATTAAATTACTGTTTAGTTTTCTGAAATTCATTTTTTTTACCCCTGAGAATCAGTGTTTCCTTACAGCAAAAAAAGAAATTTATTGAACAATGTCATATTGCTGTGTGTTCTATTTCAAAGTTCAAACAACTTTTACAATAATAGAAAGCTTATTTCTGCCTTACAGAGGATGAATGAAAACTCAGAAATTTTTAGAGTTTTGTACAAGACAATTCAGCTAATAGGTATCCAGGATGGCATTTGAATCTTGATATATTCTGGCTCTGATTCATTACATAACACTTGGGTATTGGTTACAGAACTCCCTAGTATAATACCCTCTCTGAGTGTGCTTCAAAGTCTATATCTTGTTAACAGTGGAAATATATAGAGCATGATTATCTGCCTTTTCTTAAAATCATTTGATACTCAATGTGGGAATCTGTGTGAGAAGGCAAGAGTGTCTAGCAGTGCATGAAGCAAGAGAGAAGAAGGGATGCTTCTACAGAACAATCCATGGTCATTGGTGTGCTTTAAGACCAACTTTCATCCCTTTTAATAGTGGCACAACTACTAACTAAGCAAGCACTCTCATCTTGGTACCCAATACTAAGCAAAGTAGGGTGGTTGGCTGTGCCACAGCAGCATCAATGTATGCTTCAGGACTTCTGAGATTTAAGGCTGCAATAGTTAATTCTTTCTCATCAAGGATCTGCACATATTGCAGTGATCATTCATTCAACTAGTTACAAGAACACGATCACTTTCTACAGTCCCTTTAAGAAGCCATGGTTTCTCTACCACAGAAAGAAAGCATTGTGTTAGCCCTTTGCTAGATCTTTCTTCATGACACCTCTGACCATAATTTATTGACTAAAATTGGTTTTGTGTTCTACCCAGCTACAAAGTAGCTGGGATTTAGAATCTTTTGTATGACTAGAAGAAGAAAATAAACCAATATTGATAAATATTAGTTATCCTACCACCATATATCTAAAACATAAACATAATGTTCTATCACTAATTTCCTTTCAAGCTAGGAATATATTCATTGAATAAATGCATGTTCTTCTCTGAGTAAGCCAGCATTTCTTAATCAAGTTAAAGTTCTGGTTCATTAGTTATTTAAAAGCTGCTCACTAATAGAGCCAACACTGTGTATGGATATTAATGTGTCTACTGATACCATTTCTAAAAATGGTTTCTCTCTTTTCGCAGGACAGAGCCATGTCTTGGGTGTTAATACCATCACCTTCCTTTTAAATCAGATCTGCTTTCTCTTTATTTTGTATATATTGTCTGTGTGTCCTCAGTGGTTGGTTGCTACAGGACTAGTCTCACTGTAGCAGTATTAATGTAAAAGTGGAGCCTTGAGGAATATGATTAAGTAGTGGGAGTGCACCGTCAGAGGGATGAAGGCTGGTCTTGAAAAGCTCTCATAAAGATGGATTGTTTTCTTTCAGTACTTTTTTCTCCTTCACATCTTGTCTGGTGTGCTTGGGTTAAGTTGACACAATGCTAAACGTATCTGAAAAGAGAGACTGTCAATCGAGGAAATCCATGCATCATACTGGCCAGTGGGCATGTCTGTGAGGCATTTTCTTGAGTGATAATTGTTGTCAGAGGGCCCAGGTTACTGGAGTAATATCACTTCTGGGAAGGTGGTATTAAGCTGTATAACAAAGAAGCTAAGCAAGCTACAAGGATCAAGTGAGTAATTAACATTTTTCTGGTGGTCTTGACTTCAGTCCCTACCTACCGATTGCTGCTTTCAGTTCAAGTCTTGGCTGCAGGATGACAGGCTGCAACCGATAAACCAAATGAAACCCTCCTTCCACAAGTTGCTTCTTCTCAGTGCTTATCACAGCAACAAAAAGCAAGGAGAGCACCACAGCAGCTCTCCTTTCCAGATACACTCCCACAGTGATGTCATCCACTGTGAAGTGGCCAGCTGGAAAGCCTTTATTAGAGTAGCTGCTGGTACCATTTTCTTAGTCCTTCAAACTCTTTGTTAAAAAAAAACCTTTTTGCTGCATAAAGCAACAGATTCCTAGTATTTTGTTATGGCAACAGAAAACAGATAAACACTCCTGTCTTATTTTCTGTATTAAAATCGTAGCAAATGTATGCTATTCTTGGCTGTAACATGCATTGTCTCCACATTGCATTTGCAGGATGAAGACCTCTAAGCCTTTCCCTGTTATATTAATCAGAAGATTTTCTAGTTAAGAAGCCTCATTTTGTTAATGACTCAGATTTTTTTTCTTATTGAATCATTTCTTACGTTTTTATCCTCTCATTGAAAACAGTTTTTTTTCCTCACATAATGCATCCTAATTACAGTTTCCCCTCCCTCTACCTCTCCCAGTATCTCTCCACTTCCCCTCCAATCTGAAACCATCTCCTATCTCTCTCACTAGAAAAATATGCTTCTACAGGATAATAGTAAAATAAAATATAAGATAAGACAAAAAACCAACATACCAGAATTGGACAAAACAAACAACTGAAAGGAAAAAGGCCCAAGAAAAGACACACACACACACACCAAAAAAAAACCACTAATCTGGAAGCCAAAACATATACACAAATGACTTGTAGGTTACAAAGAGAGAAGAAAAATATATAAGTTAAATAAAAGTAAAAATAAAATAAACTTTTAAAAATGACACTTTGACTAGACATTGTAAGACAAAGACCCTCCAAAGACACCATTGAGTTTATTTTATGTTGCCCTTGGACTACTGAAGGGTGGTTTGATTCCCCAGTGAGATTGCCTTTAAGGAAACTAGATTTTCATTTGGAAGTGATTATCAGCTGGAGCTTGCTTCTGGATCTCCTTGCATGAAGATCTTAACTTTACTGTTACTTGGGTAGAGCCAGCCATGTTCTGAGAAAGGCTGCACACCCTTCAACCTCTTTGGCTTCCTCTACAGTAAAAGTGTGTAAATCACATTACTTATTTCTTGGTGATGTTGTCTATTCAAGACTGACACTCATTATTTCTTCTCATTTCCTGAGAAAGAGAGAGAGAGAGAGAGAGAGAGAGAGAGAGAGAGAGAGAGAGAGAGAGAGAGAGAGAGAGAGAG
>OU015747.1:25510381-25512630 GCA_907169655.1 Acomys percivali | reverse complement strand
GAGAGAGAGAGAGAGAGAGAGAGAGAGAGAGAGAGAGAGAGAGAGAGCACATTTATAATTCCTTGGACTGAGAAGTAAAAACTACATGTTTAAGATTCTTGAATAGCTGGGATCCCAACTACAAATCCATTTTCCTAATTGCATCCACACAATTAGAATTTAGAGCAGCGAAGTAACTTTGAAACTATCCTTTTGCTCTAGATGGTTTCTGAACTCACCCCCTCCTCCCTCTGCAGCATGCTTATGTCTAGCAATCTACTCTGGAGCCATCCATAAGAATTTCAAAGAGACAGTGACCAGAATCCACCATCCAGACGTTCAGATTTCTGGATGTAAGAAAGCAAAAGGCAGTTGCAATGATAACCACAGCGCTGATCAGCTTTCTGACTTCTGGTTTGCAGCTAGCATAATATCTACTTTGACTCTTGTGTGCATGGGCCAACTTCTACACAAGCCAGTGCATAATCCATACTGAGGCCAGAAAGTGACAGGAGATACCAGAACCAAAAATTGTTCATGTGGGGGGTATATATATAGCATCATACAGCGTAGCTGAAGTATATAGGCCTAGTTTTATGTTTTCAAACTAAAACTGTAGGTCCTCCATTAAGCTATATCAAAGGAGACAAATTGCTAAAATTTTTAATGTTTTTGGAAAGATGACCATCTGACTATGAAGTTAGAAAACATTATGAAATTATTCATGAAGATGTCGTGAGCAACATTGTGCTTTCTCTGTCAATGGAAAGAAAATGCTGCTCATATCGTCTTGTTCAGCTTCCTCAGTGCTATGCACTTCCTCACTGGTGGCCCCTCATCAGCAAGCCTTGCTCTTCATCTCCAACAAGGGGCTTTTCTTTGTTCTTTTCTCTTTGTGTGGCTTATGTTGCAACTGTCCCTTTACTTTTTAAGCCCCATAATTCTGGCTTCTGGGTTTTGCAGCCTTCTTTTGAAGGTTTTTTTTCTTACAAATGTTTCGTGAAATCAGAAATGCCTTTCCCTTTAAGTGATATTTTCAGGAATGCAATCACCAGAGGTGTTCATCCCATAATTTGGATACTCCTATAATTTGAAGTTATTGCTGTCCTTCAGAGAAGGATGTGCTATTTCCAGAGCAGGTTATTTTCAAAAGGAAAAAAAACCCACATAACCCTGAGATTTAGGAGCACTGCAGCCTGCTGTTGCTGAGAATAATTCTTTATGGATCAGTTCAGTTTCAGACTTTGGCTTTGGGTGATGTAATCTTACCCAGTTGCCTGTATTCATTTAGAAGTTGGTTGCTATTTCAATTTATTTGAACTCATTTAAACAACAGTAAAAAGGGAAAGTCTCTCAAATAAATTTAATTCCAATTACTCTGACTCTTTTGTATCTTCTGCCTGTAATTTAAAGCAGTTTCCAAACAGGCATATTTAAAAGGTGATAATTCATTTGACAGCTAGAGAAACTGGGATCATTAAAAGGAGACATAATTAACATTATTTTTAATGCAACCTGGCTATTCTCGGAGATTTCCAAACACAGGCAATGTTCTCCGGTGTTTGGCTGCATCCTGTCTTTACTTCACGGCACAGGTTACAGTCTATTTTTTCCTTTTGTCAATAAATAATTACTTTTCATCTTGCCGTACTCTAAGTCCTTGTGAAAAAATTATAACAAGAGAGGCCTCACTTTCACTTCTCTGCTTTGTATAGAAGAGATATAAAAGTATGGGAGGGAAGGCAGAAAGGGAAGAAATAGGAGTTACACAGTTGGAAGAAGAAAAGTAAGAAGAAATGAAAAAAAATTAAAAGGTCAGAAAAAACATCAAATAACTGTTGGAAAAACACACATAAGAAAATGCAATAGTGTTGAAATCTGCATAGGGCTGTTCTCATATGCATGCATGTAGTGTTTGGTTGTTTTTTGTTTTGTTTTTGTATTTTCTAAAGTCAAGTAACTTAGTAATAAGTCTTCTCTCCAGTTCCTCTGTTGCCAGAAAAAAAAATTTAATCTTGTTACTTGAAGGTTATCCATCTCTTCCAGTTTAAATCATAGACTCTTGTCTGATTAATTTAGGCACCTCAGGGTTTTTTTTCTTTTTTTCATCAACCTTTTTCTTTGAGAGAGTTTCTGGAATGCCTATGTTCTGTACAGATGCAGACATCTGCTATCTGTAGCACCTCTGGATATTTCCTGTTTCTGTTGGTTAAGAGTGCTGTCTCCTGTCTGGGTGGCAGCTTTTAGCATCGAAGGTCTCACCAGCAGAT
>OU015747.1:25487881-25505381 GCA_907169655.1 Acomys percivali | reverse complement strand
AGAGGGGGTAATAGACAAGAACATCAGGATTTTTATTACATGACAGTGCTACTCTAAGGATTAAATGATATCCATGAAGAGAGTGCTAACTGTAATCCAGGAAAAATGGAAGACCCCATCCATGTACATCAAAGATTGATTATGTGTTGACAATACACGTGACTTATTAAGTCATTGGCTAATATATTTTGAAACTATTTCCACTGATGTCTGACAGTTGTGCCACTAAGCCTTTATATGTGCTCTGCAAGAGTACTTCAATTTGATGAATGGATTATAATTTTTAACCATGTCCTTTCTGTCATTGGACCCAGGTGAAGTTTTATGAGAGGCATTGACATCCAGTGTAATAATAAAATCTACAAGTGTCTCCTGAGAATTTAATAGATTAATCATTTTGACCACCAAAAAATGTTGACCACCATGACTACAGAATGTTAAGATGTGGCAATTCAAGATTAAAAGTCAGGGGGCCCATAAAAGTCAGTGTCTATGGATGTTTTAAAGATGACCTACTTAGCTCAGGAATATGGGCCTTCCCAAGGGTTCTGTGGTACAGTAACTCATAACCTGTTCTTCATATATGGCAGGACAGAGACCAAAAAAAAAAAGCTGTAACTCCAAGCATTTCAAAGACTCTGAATGCTAATGTCCTTTGGTGACAACCTCTAAGTTTGAGGGTTGCTACTCACTGTGGGCCAATGGGATTCCTTTTTGCCACTTTTAGCCATTCTAACCCATTGTCCGCATAGCATCCAGAGACAGTGGCCTTTTAAAAATATGACTAGATCACGTTATTCACTTGCTTAAAGTCATCCAATGAGCTTCCACTGTGCATTGAAGTAACTCCAAAACCGTTTGTCTGGCCTTCAATTCCCAGCATGATCCATGCCTTCTCACCTCCACGGTCTGGTCTCAGATGCCACAACCTTATCTCTGCCCTCCAGACATCGACCACCCTTTCAGAGCCTGCGACTCAACTCTCTCCTTCCCTCTTAGAAACTCTCAGACTTTGTACTTGAGGCTCCTAAGTTCCTGGGTTGCTTTGTTGGCCTCTTTGTGTGGCTGGCTCCTGCTCATTCTTTGGATGTCAGCTTAAATGTCATCCCCTTATTGAGCCTTAGACATCAGTGCCCCCCTGGGCATTCAGCATCCATGCCTCTTTGCTCCACAGCAACTCGGATTTTTAAGACTTTTAAAAGTACTGTTTATTTGTTTTTTAACCCTCTTATGACAGGTCTAGAAGAAAATGACTACATCTGTTTTTGCCTACTACTGTCTGCACACAGGTATTTCAGCATTTCCAATTTAATAGGTCATCTATAAATGAATATTCCTTCATGTAAATAATAGAGTGGATGTGGATGTGTAATCAACACTTCCAGTAGACCAAGTCCTGACCCAAGTCCTCCTTGCGTATGGCTTTTCTCATCCATCCCTTTTGCTAAGTTTCTGAGGACTTACCCATTCAGAGACAAGGGAAAAAAGTGCTTATTATTTACTCCGAGCCCAATGCCTAGAGAACATAGGGTGATGTTTATACTGAATATGAGTGAGAAAATGCAGAGAGCTCTTTGATGCCTCAGTGGCTATCCTCGGCAGCCTGAGACTTCCTTCATGTACAAGTCAAGCCTCGGTCATGCCATAAGACTTCCACTCAGTCTGAAGTGATGGCTTTGCTGTGGTTACTGTCAGTCTAAATGGTCTTCAAAGGAAGTATTTGTCACAAGATTTTGGGTTATTGAATATTTACTTGTTTTCCCATACCACATGTAGAATTCATTATGATCAGATGGTCTCACTCACTTATTCATCTATTCTTTCTCTTCAAAATAAGTAAATTCTGAGCATATCCCATATCCTATGTTTGCTGAATATGCTAGAAATATATGAGCAAACATGACTGATACAACTTCTAACTAACGGGTCAGGAAGGCATCTATTAACTGTGTGAGTAATTTAAAAAAAAATACATAGTGATTTTAGGTGGTGATAAGTTTTATGAGAAAATAAAACAGGAGAAAGGGTTAAACTGGAGTCTGGCCCAAAGGATCTGTTGAGACAGGTAGTTCCTTGCAGTGAAATGTATTTGAACAAAGGCCCCAAAATCAGATCTGGCTTTTCAAGTGCAGGGCACAGTCTAGGGGTCTGAACTGAGAATGAAATAGAATTGTGTAAAGGACAGAAGTCAGGCATATTGGAACCAGGCTGTATGTTAGCCAGATCCAATCATCCCCATTTGTCCCCATATTACTACAAAGTAATCTGTTTGCATTCTACACCCATGATGGTTCTTGTAACCTTCAGACCCATTTGATAGTGAACCTAGTAGCATATAAGCACTTCTTATTTTGTTTTTGTTTTTGTTTTGCTTTATTTTTATTTTTTGGTTTTTTTAGGACAGGGTTCTTGGCTGTCCTAGACTCACTTTGTCGACCAGGCTAGCCTTGAACTCACAGAGATCTGCCTGCCTCTGCCTGCCTGACTGCTGAGATGAAAGGCATATGCCAACACACACAGCTGCATATATACATTTCTTATATCAATAGATGTTGGACATTCCAGGGAGAAGTCATCTTCAAGCAGGCCCAGTGGACAGTGACATAGACAGCCTGAATATCCATCAAACTGCAGATTCAGATTTTTCCCACTGGCTGTTCAGGAGGTCAGTGTTATGAAATCTCATAGTTAATGAAGATCGATGCCCTACAGAGAAGACATTAATGTATTACAGACAGAAGACAAGAAGGAGCTAATAGACACATTGTTCACACAGGAACTCTTTGGTTTCCAGAGGGATTTCCCAGAACTGGGACAAGAGGAATCTGAACAGAATCTGAACATTTGCAGAAGAACTGTAATCACTTTGGGAATGAATCAGTCTGCTCTTTCCCCATCTCATCCCACGCTTCTCTTACCACTGTGATCTTGCAATAGCAAACTCACAGCAATCCCCATAAAAATTTCCCTCTGACTCTGTTCTCAAAGAAGTTACAAAAATCTAGGAAGTCTGAATTTATGAATAAGGGAAGAGATGAGATGAGGCCAAAGAGGGGAACAGGTTGATTCTTGAGGACCGCATGGGTCAGGCCAAGAGCTCTGGACTTAGTCCTATAGTAAATCATGTCATGGTCTTGTTTATGTCATTTTGAAGGACCACATTGGTTTCCCTATGCTCAACTATCTGTCACTAACAGAGTCCTTGCTGTGAATCAGGCAACTGATGAATGTCCGTTGATAGATTACACTGATGCATGCTGTCTCTGAGACAAGTCTCCCGATACGTCTAGGTCAACTATTTATCTCCTCCATGCGCCAGCCTGCTGATAAGTATTTTCTGTAGACTCAAGTGGCATTTGCATTTCTTTTACTACACCACTGGCTTCTTCTTTTTATCCCATAAACTTCTTAGCTTCCCATGACTCGCCTTTTCTTCCCTCAGGCACCATATTTTATTGAGTTTGGGTTAAGAGCCTGCACTGTTAACTATGATTTAAGAGGTGATTTAGTGAGACTTAGCATTTCTGAAATTATTCTGTAGCTGAGTTGAAAAAGAGGAATGTTCTTTTTGTCAAAGTAATTAAACTTGGACTCCGTCACAGAGTCTCTTGTATTATCTCGGCCCACAAGCACCTCGGAATATAATCGTGGCCATTTAAAAAGGAAGGGCTGAGAATTTAAGCCTTTCCATCTACAACTTTCTGCTTTTTTTCCATCGAGGATTTTTATGCATTTTGAAATTGTCAGTCTAAAGACAGAGTGTTAATAATCTCTGAGTGTCAGAGTTCAGCCTTGGACTGCTAGGGAGCACTACAGTGTGGTCAGAGAATGGAAGGTAGCCAGGGCCCCATTGTGCCTTTCCTACAAAAGAAGTGCCACATTCTCATATTCTCACTGAGGTCATTTATACATTTTAAGAGTAGCAGCACTCCTGGCTAAAGCAGAGAGAATGACTGATTTTGTAATTATTATGATTATGCTCCTTATCCTATTACTCATAAGATCTTGCATAATTTTAAGACACTTTGATCCATTTTTCCCTTGAACTGTCTAAAAACTTCCTCACCTCCTCTCTAACATTGAGAAATGTAAGTGGTCAGGCTAAAATGAGCCACAGGGAGATCTTCAGGGCTTGCTATTATGGCCCCTTCACCACAACCAATATAAGCCAATCCTAAATACCACCAAAACCCATAGCTGAAGATCCCCAAAGCAAATCCAAAACCGGGGTCTCAAACAGGAATGCAATTGTCAGATAGAACTGGTGGTACATGCCAGTAAGGTGGGTCAGTAAGTAAAGGTAATGCTACCAAGTTCATTATCCAAAACCCACATGGTGGAAGGGGAGAATTAACACCTGAAAGTTATTCTCTTACCTCTTTCCTCCTCATGCACATTGTGGCACAGATGTGAGCATACACAAATGTAGGCAAACACAAGTACACACATGGGAATATATATATATACATAAATATATATTTATACATATATACATACACACATAGATGAGACAGACAGAGAGAGAGAGAGAGAGAGAGAGAGAGAGAATTAGATTAGATTAGATTAGATTAGATTAGATGAGATTAGATATAACTAGAGACAACAGAACCTGGGAATGAAGTGAATCAAAATTAGAATAGACTGTTATCCAGTCCTGAGTCTGTGGTTATCTGAAGTATGTTTGAAATATCCATCTAGGTCTTGTCTGCATTAGACACTGAATTTGTGGTTCTTGTACTTTTTGGACTTAATTCAGTTTGACTGGATGGTAAACTTACAAATAATCTCTAATTACTTTTCCAGGTTAGCAAGCCCACTTCTGCTTCGTTACAAGGTCCAATTGCATTGACACAAGCACTGCTCCTGTCTGACTCTTGTTGCCTGTACATTGCATGGGTAGAAGTAGGATTCTTCCTGGAAGCCTTCTAGTGCTGATGCATTAGCAGCAGGGCATGTTATAAAATGTAATAAAATTTAATATACTTATTCTACGTATGTATGCATGCATATATTTAAAACATCCCCTCATTGAAAAACATTTGAATGTGCTAGACTACATATTTTACTCTCTCCAATGTATTTACCCCATGCTCCACTATGGACCAAAAATATAGAACCTGAAAACAAACCCTTTTTTCCTCTTTCTTTTCATTCCCTTCCTTCCTTTCTTACTACCTTCCCTTCCTCTCTCTTATATCTTTTCCCTAATTATTCTTTTTCTCTCCTTCTTCCCTTCCTCTCTTGCGTTTGTGTTTTGTCACTTGGGATTGGATCTAGGAGTTCACATGTGCTAGCAAAGGTCCCTATCATTTATCTGTATCCATCCCCAAACCTCTTTTTACTTTTTGTTTTGACTAGACTGGTCCTAAGTTTGTTCTGTAACACAGACAGGCTTCCGAATTATTTTTGGATTCAGCTTCCCTAACCATGTTTTGAAGATTTTCATGAAATGAACTTCTAGTATAGATCACCGTTTATGCACAATTGGTTATTTAGAAGAATTATAAACCAATATGCTAGATTTAAATCATTGTGAACAAATACACAATGAATACAATGTGAAAGAATTGCTTAACTCAATTTTAAAGAGAGTTTAGTCAACATTACTTTGCTGATTCTGGGCCCTGGATGAGGCAGAACATAATGTTGTCAGAATCTTGTAACAAAGCTTTATGTCAAGTTAGAAGAAACATAAAGAGTGACAGAGTAAGAGACCAAGATAAGATTTAACTGCAAAAACATGTCCAAACTGACCTATTTCCTCCCTCTAAAATTTTTGCCAGTTTCCAAAAAGAAGCCATGAACTGAGAATGTAGGCTTTAACACATAATCTTGTAGAGGGTATTTCATAGTCAACTTGTGATACGCATCTACTTTGTCAAATAAGTATCACAGAGATAAAACTGTATTTCAATACACCGTGTAAGTGGATACTTTTGCCTAGTCAACTCAATTTATCAGATTTATGGTTCACATGAAGGGCTTCTCAAGCTGTTTGGAAGTCACTTTAATCCAAAAGCAAGAGTTCTAAGGCTTAGCCAATGTTGTTTTTTAAATTACATTTTATTTTAAACTCAATATGAGACACTTAAGAAAATAGTGTAGAGCCCTATCCTCATACTATGATAAACGTTACATTGCTGTCTTGGAATCAGTGCACTTGCATAATTCCTTCACAAGTTGGGGTCTATTAACATTTTCTCATAAGTGTCTGTAGGAAGGGAAGGTCATAAGACCACAGCCATTTGCTTTCTGCCTCACTTTTATGTCATCCTTCCGCAGGACATGAGGTATTGGAAAGTGTTAGAGCACATAGGAGCTGGAAAGCTTACTAGGAATAGATAATTTTATCCATAAATTTTAGGCATGTTTTCACTTATGCTGAGATAGGACTTTGAGTGGTCTAGTGGTATTTGCGTCACCAACACTCTTAGTAATATCTTACCCACACTACTGCAAGTAATTTCAATAAACTCACTGGTCAATTGAGATGGACTTGAGTCAAATAATTTTGGTGGTCTGTCATTATTGCCCTAGCTGGAGTGTTTAGATATTTGTTCATGTGTTGCAGGAACAGTCACATCATTTTAATACTTGGCACCCAAACAAAGCTGAGTGAAGAAGGAAGAGTTGCATGGCCTTTACTCTAAGTAATGAGGCCAAGATATCTAAGGTGAAATATCCATAGGAACAATCCTGACGTGGCCATTTTCCTCCATTTGACATAACTTGCCTTCTATCTCTTGTTGTAGGCCCCTTGCTGTGGGTGATAATGTGAGCTAGGCTGGGTAATCTGTCCAGAGGGAAAACCAAGATGGAAAGACTATAAGAGAAATTCATATAAACTGTCTTCTTGTACATGGCATGAGATCATGTCCTCCTTAATGAATGGACAAGTCTGGGTAGACCATGAGCATGACTGCCATTTGAAATCAATGCAGTTTTAATTATGCACATGAGGCCTTCACAAGATCAGGACTATTAATATTCTGCCTAAGAGTGAGGGAGTTATCAGACCCTCAGAAGAGGCCCCAACCAATCATTCTCTTATCAATAGCCTTCAATCCTTCCCCAAATACACATAGTCTTGGGAGGCAATAAAGTATGTTAGAAGTAGAAAGTTGACTGGGGATAGGAACAACATTGATGAAGATTTAGGGAAGTGATAGCACATATTTTGATGTGAATTTTCAGTGATGTTGTTTTATAGGAGTCTCCTACCCTCCAAGAAATAATCCCTCATCCATTCTTCTATGATCAATCGTTCATCAAGCTTTAATTGAATGGAGTTGTTTCTTTAGTCTGGCATTGGTATCCTAATGGTTGTGATTATATATTTTCTTCTGTATTCTGTTGGCTATTCTTAGTGTCAACTTAACTACATCTGGAATTAACTAAAACTCAGGAATCTGGGTACACTTGTGAGATATTTTTATTAATTAAATAATTCAAAGTGAGAAGACTTTCCTTTAAGCTGAATATTTTGAGGTGGGGAGATTAGCCTTTCATCTGAGGCCTACCTGCTGATAGCTGCCTATATAAAGAACATGGAAGAAGGAATATCTTTGTTCTTTCCTTTCCTGTCCTCACTCTCTCTTGGAAGTCCATTCCTTAGTTGGCATTATAGCCTACTTCCTGAGAACTCTAGAGTATACTGGAGAGACTAGCTGAGATATCCAGCCTTGTGGCGTGAACAGCTATTACATTCTTGTAAATTTTTTATTCATCCACAGCCATCATTGAACTAGCTGGACCACAGCCTGTAAGCTATTCTAATAAATACAACTTTATATGTATATGTACACATATATATTCATTCTAGTCATTATGTTTCTCTATAGAATATATGTCTCCTTTTGAATTGTCACACAACATAGGGCATAAAATGTACAAAAGGCCTGTGTTCAAATATTGGCTATAGTACTCACAAATTATCAAAGACTTTCTTCTGTTGGTTATATTTTAAAAGTAGTCATGGTTTTGCATTCTGTGATTAATATCCCAGGAAATCATCATTGAATGATTATATATAGGTCAGGCTAAACAAAACGGGAAAAGTTATAGACATTTTAATAAGTCAGTGTAGGCATAAGGTTATTGGGTAGTTTAAATTCTGAATTTCTGTCTGAATGTTGTGTAAACTATGCTCCCCAATTGTCCTCTGGGTATGCGAATAAAGCAGCTTACACCCAATTACTGAGCAGGGGCGAGAACAGGACTGGACTTCCTGCCAGCTAGGGGAGAAGGAGTTAGAAGAGGAAGTAGGGGATTCAGCTGGGGGATTCAGCCACAGGGAGAGGTCCAATGAAAGATCAAGAGAAAGGAAGTAGAGCCAAGGAAAGCTACAAAGTGTAAGAATCACTGAGATATCTGCTTGGGGTGAGATAAAATAGCATAGAGGGTTAATTCAGAACACACATAAACTGCTCAGATTGTGTTATGAAACCTTGTATTATAAAAGGAGTCTCAATTACTTATGTGATAGCCAGGATAAGAAATAAGTTCAGAGCAACAAACACAGTTATAAAAAATAACTTCAATAAGGCAGATGTTACCAGGCAGTGGTAGCGCATACCTTAATTTCAGCACTAAGGCAGATTACTGAGTTCAAGGCCACCTTGGTCTGCAGAGCAAGTTTCAGGACAACCAGAGGTACACAGAGAAACTTAGTGTCAAAAAGCCAAAAAAAAAAAATAGAAAGAGAGGCTTTATACAGCAGTTGGTGGAAACAGATGTAGAGACCCACAGCCAAACATTAGGTGGAGCTTGGGGAGCCCTGTGGAGGAGGAAGAAAGATTGTAGATGCCAGAAGGATCGAGGACACTACAAGAAAAACCACAAAATCAACTAACGTGGGTCCAAAGGGGCTCACAGAGACTGAATTGCCAACCAGGGAGCATACATGAGACTGACCTCGGTCCTCCATATATATGCTGCAGTTGTGTAGCTTGGTCTTTGTGTGAGACTCCTAACAACAGAAGAACAGGCTGTCTGACTCTATTGCCTGTCTTCAAGACCCTTCCCTTCTACTGTGCTTCCTTGCCTAGCCTCAATAGGAGAGGGTGTTCCTAGCCTCACTGAAACTTGATATACCAGGGCTAGTTGATATCCATTGGAGTCCTCTCCTTTTCTGAAGAGAACTGAAGGAGTGGGTAGGGCAGAAGGAAATGGAGGGCAGTGGGAAACTGCAGTCGGGATATAAAATTAATTAATTTAGAAAAATGAAAATAAATAAAAATAACGCAGATGTGATATAGAAGGTTAGAAACAAACATGTTGCAAGTTCTAGAAGATTTCTATTTTTACAAAAGGAAAGAATAATTTTATGCCACACTATTGAAAACTGAAGAAAGTTTCTGCCATTGCATCGGGATGTTAATTTGCTGCTGCTGCAGCTGCTGCTAGAAGAGGCTATTGTACCTGCATTGCTGTTCCAGAGGCTGACAGACTGCGGAATGCCAATGCCTCACAATTGCTGTGCTTGCTGCAGAATCCCGAATGCACAAGATGGCATTTGTCTACTCTCACTGCCTTTTAGAAAGATCAGTTTGTGCCTCCTACCTTCTAAATACACACTCCTGACCTCCGATGCTGTCAAGAAAGCTTTAGAACCCCAGCCATCATTTTACAAGAGACAGAGTACATGCAGTGGGGAATCAAAAGCATTTCAGTCTTAACAGAAAAGATGACATCATTTTGGTATCACAATAGAAACAAATCTACAGCATAGTGGATAACAATTTTAACTTTAATGGAAAGACTAGAGAAATTAAGCCTTCTCTAATTTTTTATTCTTCTCTTAGCCAATGTGTTTGGTAGCTTTTCAGAATTTTAAGTGGATTTCACTACTCAGCCTAAAATGAATGTAGTCTACTCTACGTGTGTGTGTGTGTGTGTGTGTGTGTGTGTGTGTGTGTGTGTGTTGTGTAACAAGAGTGATGCTAACTGTAAAGCTGGAAATAGAATGACTATCATACTGCAGTAATATCTCAAGTAGCCACAGGATACCATTTTATGTTCAAGGCTTTTCAGCATACTGTGAAGTTAGAGTAACCACATTCTCAATATTATTAACTGAAAATGCCTTCTAAAAGCTGAGTAAAGAGGAATCATGACAAAATATGCAATGCCAGTGCTTTAAAGATATTAAACTCTAGTAAAAATTATTCTCAAGCTCAAAATACAAACAAAACAAAACAAAGGAATTATAAATCAATCTGACACACTGATGGATAATGATAGTAAACATCATCCTGAAACAGGGAGAATAACTCTGTTAAAAATGAAATTATAAGTTCAGTATAACACAATCATTAGCTGTATAGTTGTAAGCAAAAGCATAAAATGGAGGTTCCATTTATAGCTCTTCATTATTCCAACCCATTATATCCCTAAATTGATTTGCAGAATTCTACCTTTTAAATCACAAACTCAAGGGGAAAAAACTGTTGGCCAGATCCTCAGATGTGCACATAGAAGACCTTGGGGCATTAGCTCTTTATCCTTTTCCCACATCATTTCCCTCCACTTTACTACCATTCAGCAGTCTGATTTATATTTATCAACTCTATCCACCAAACTTCAGTGAAGCCCCCTTCAATAAATAGAGTAACTTCTACTGTGTACAAAAGTAACATATAATTATGTTGTTTCTCAGTAGTTTTATATTGCTAAATATTTCTTTTACACCACATAGTCTTTAAAATTATATGTATTTTTGAAAAACTCATACAATGAATATTGATTACATATCTATTATTAACTCCTTCCAACACTCTTAGTGTCTAATGTTGGGGGATGGTCTGATGTATTTTGTAACTAATTAGCACTTACTGCCTCTGACCAACCATTTGCTTAATAAAAAGCCGTTTCACCTGGGCAGGGCAAAGGAGATAGGTGGGGCTAGAAGAGGAAGGAATTCTGGGAAGAAGAAGGACCGCCACCAGGAGAAGGAGACCTGAAGGGAAGAGAGGAAGGCTGCATGGGTTAGCTGGAGGAGAAGCACATGGCCCGCGGCATGCATGGAGAATCTAGCCCAGATGAAGAAAATGAGCAAGTATTTGGGATTATGGGTGGGAGGTAGCTTGATAGAAGCCTTCACTTACCAGGAAACTGGGACAGAGGGGAGGACATCCTATTGGGAATCTAGATGAGAGAACCATGTGAGAATAGCAATGTAGAAGGATCCAGTGGGTCCTAGAAACCTACAAGTAGAACATTATGATAGGCAGATTTGGGCCCAGGGGTCCCGCTAAAACTAAGGCACCAGCCAAGGACAATACAGGTAGTAAACTTTAAACCCCTACCCAGATCTAGCCAATGGTCAGAACATTCTCCACAGTTGAGTGGAGAGTGGGGTATGACTTTCTCACATACTCTGGTGCCTCACATTTGACTATGTCCCCTGGAGGGGGAGACCTGGTGGCACTCAGAGGAAGGACAGCAGGTTACCGAGAAGAGACTTGATACCCTATGAGCATATACAGGGGGAGTTCCCTCTCAGGAACAGTCATAGGGGAGGGGAATAAGGGGAAAATGTGAGGGAGGGAAGAATGGGAGGATACAAGGGATGGGATAACCATTGAGATGTAACAAGAATAAATTAATAAAATTAAAATAAATAAATAAATAAATAAATAAATAAATAAAAACATAGAAGTTATTAGAAGTAGATGGCATGGGGTGAGACAAGGATTCTATGCCTGCCCCACTATGGGAGGCAATTTAGAGGACTGATATCTGCCCTGCCCCAGGTTAACTAAGGCTATCTTAAAATATAACAAGTGTCTGTGTCTTGATTGGGTGCTAGCCGGGCCTACAGATAATACTTGTAATTTTGAAAATAATAGTCTAAGATTTCATTTTGCTTCCAAAATAACATTTCTTATAGTTAGCAACAATCCCTGAGTATAATTAGTGCTTCCCATGTGCACAAATGTGTAGAGATATCCACTGGGATGTAGGCACCCTTCCAGTGGCCACATTCTTAAAGAGGATAATTCTCTCTCCCATGGAAGCTATGAATTGCCAATACTTCCTCTGCCAAGGGTGGGACCCCTTTCTCATCCATGCTGGAATTTTGACTAGTTTGAGCTTGCATAGGGTGTGTGCAGGTAATCATGGATGTTATGAGATGAAGTGTGCCAATAGCTATCTCATAGCCAGAATCTAGAATTATGCCTTCCCTCTCTTCCATGATGCTCCCTGAAGTTTGCATGGAGAAAGGGTCATACAGATGATTCCTCTGTAGTGGAGCGCTCACAATTTATGATGTTTGTCACTGAAACCTGTTCTGAGTTTTTGCATTGACTACCAACCACCGCAAAAAATAGATTTCTGTGATTAAAGTTGAAGGCAACATACACCCATAGGCAGAAGCATAAATATTTAGAAGACAGTTTTATAACATGGCCATGTAGCAAAATAATACTAGGTGTTCCACTAGAGGCTCTGATCTCCCACACTGTGGTGGCTTGAATGAGAATGATCCCATAGGCTTACTTGTTTGGTATTTGTTCCCCAGTTGGTGGAACTGTTTGGAAAGTATGAGTCATGGAGGAGACGTATCACTGCGGGGGCGGGGGGGGGGGCTTTGAGGCCTCAAAAGACCCAAGGCATTCAAAGTATCTTTCTTTTTTATCTGCCTTTTACTTGCAGTTCAAAATGTAAGCTCACAGAAGATCTTTGTGCCATTACTATGGACTCTAACTTTCTGAAACCATAATGCCAAGTCAAACACTTTCTTTTATGAGTTGCCTTCATTATGGTGTCCTATCACAGCAATAGGAAGAAAAACCTAAAACAGTAGTTATTGGATTATTGAATACAAAGTTTTCAGTACTTTAGTATTGAAATCCTTCCTATGGAGCAATCCCTGTATTCAAGCAGTAAATTGTCAGTTATCTCTGTAACCATCATGTCACTATTACAAATCTTGCCAGGCAGATTATTTTCCTGGTCAAACAAAGGTCATTTCCTCAGGTTCTGCATTCAAAGTAAGTAGTATATTCAGGAATTAAGAAATAGTGTCTTAACATGTAGTTATGTTGAGCAAATATGTGTGTGTATCATTATATTTTTATACATATTGTAATAACATATTACATATATATGCTTATAAACTAGTGCATTTTCATAATTTTTTTTTTAGTTTTATCTAACATACTCTCTCTATGTTCCCTTCTCTAATACTCATACTTTTACTTTATCCGGTATCTTTAACAAACTTACTGATTATTCTCAGTATAATACACATTGGTTGTACTAAGGATGGTCATATAATTTGTATTGATGCGTGCAATATCAATATTTTTGCACCTGTGTTTTGAAGTTATGAGCTAGAGACAAATAGCATTGTGCTGGGAAGGCATGATTTCTTTCTCAATTCAAAGAGAATAAAATAGGCTAATGGTATTCTAACACTCCCATCCAGTACAATTTTAGGAACATATTAAAGGTGGATAACAAGAGATGTAGTAATGAAAAAAATTTGATTGCATGTTTAGATATGAAAACCCATTCCAAGTGGAAGAATGAAACTATTTGAACTAAGAATGCTAGTAGTCAGAGGAGGTCAATGGCAAGAAAATTGTTTTTTCAGGATAGGGTTTCTCTGTGTAGACTTGACTGTCCTGGACTCACTTTGTAGACCAGGCTGGCCTCGAACTAACAGCAATCTGCCTGCCTTTGCCTCCCAAGTGCTAGGATTAAAGGTGTGCACCACCACCACCTGGCCCCAAATTCTTATAGGTAGAAGAAACACTATACTTACGGGAGGGGAATAGGGTGAAAGCAGGAGGGAGGGAGGAACAGGAGGATACAAGTGACGGGATAACAGTTGAGTTGTAACTGAATAAATTAATAAAATGCAATAAAAATTTTAAAAAGACTACATCTTACTGGGACTCTAGGTGAAAGAAATATAGGAGACTGGGGAAATAGAAGGATCCAGAGGGTCCAAGAAACCTACAAGAAGAACATCATGACGGGTGGATCTGGGCCCAGGGGTTCTGCTCAAACTACTGCACCAACCAAGGACAATACAAGCAGTAAACATCGAACCCCTACTCTGGTTTAGCCAATGGACAGGACATTCTCCACAGTTGTGTGGAGAGCAGGGACTGACTCTGACATGAATTCTGGTGCCCCATATTTGACCAGTTCCCCTTGGTGGGGAGGTCTGGTGGCACTCAGAGAAAGAATAAGTAGGCTACCAAGATGAGACTTGATAGCCTATGACCATGTAGTTGGGCAGGAGGTCCCCCTTGGTCATAAACCTAGGGGAGGGGAATGGGATGAAAGAAGGAGGGAGGGAGGACTGGGAGGATACAAGCGATGGGATAACAATTTAGTTGTAATCTGAATAAATTAATTAAATTATAAAAAAAAAAAAGACTACGAGCAAGAGTGAGATTTTCATGTTCCAAGTTGTGAAAACAAAAACAAAAACAAAACAGAACTAGCCTGTATGTAGGAACAAAGAAACATTGAAGGGAAGGCTGCCAAGGCAAACAGATTGGGCTTCTTGCCTATGTCATGTCGGAGAACTTGAACATTATCGCAGAATCAAAGAAACCCTCTAACAGATTTATAGGATAATATGGTCACATTTAAGGTTTAAGATGACTATTGTATATGCTGTTACTTTACTTCTGGCTGAGACAAAAGAAACAACTTAAGGGACAAAGGGTTTATTTTGGCTCACAGTTTGAATATTTATAGTCTGTCATTGATGTTTGCAGGCAGGGAAGGCATGGCTGTAAGAGCAGAGTGCCAACTGGAAACACCTGACTGGAATTCAGGAAGAAAACAGTGAATGCTTGAATTCAGCTAGCTTGATTCCATTTGTGTAGTCAAAGAATCCAATCCTTAGGATCGTGCTTCCAATATTTAGGGTCGATAATCCTACGTCAATAAATGTAATCTAGAAAATCCTTTACAGATATGGCCAGGGGCCTGTTTATATAATAGTTCTAGACTTTATTGAGTTAACTAAACTGAAAAAAAATCAATAAAATAATCATGAAGGTTTGTGTTTGTTTTTTGTTTGTTTGTTTGTTTTGGTCAACTTGAAATAAACTGGAGTCATCAGTTGAAAACATTTTCTAATGTGTTTATAAGATTGGGCTGTAGACAAAGGAGGAGCTAGGAGGGGCCTGACTGGCTGATGGTGGGAGGGCCCAGTTCACTGTGAGTGGTACAACCTCTAGGCAGGTGGTCCTGGGTGCTTTAAGAAAGCAGGATGATGAAGCCAGTAAGCAGCATTCATTTCTCCATGGTCTCTGATTTAGTTCCTGTTACCACGTCACTGTCTTGATTTCCTACTTGATTTCTTTCTTTTTTCTTTCATTAAACTTGTTTTAATGGGTCTCAAAATTCTGTGACAGATTTTTGGTCAAGTTGTTTCCATTAAAAAGTACTGATTTTGAAAACTAATAACTTAAAACTGCCACACACACACACAGAAAAAAAGGTCCACAAAACAGTCTCTTTCTGACGGTTTTACGATGCATTGCTATCATTAACCAGTCTTTTACTATTAAACTTAAATGGCCAATTGAGACAACAGTTCTGAGACCGTTCTTCCACCACTGATTAAGACTGGCGTGGCAGGTGTTAGGGATATTCATTTAGCCTCCTGAGCTTTCTGGGTAGACTTGGTGACGTTGCCAGCTCCATTACTTATTTAGAAGTATAAGATATAATAAACTCTTTCCTCCCCAAGTTGCTTTTGGTGAGTGTTTCTTCTCAGGGATAGACAGCAAATTAAGAAAGAGGGCATAATACAATGAGAAAAGTTGTAATTGTTGCTATCACAATACCTTGCCCAGACTACATTTTTCCTATTGTGAAAATTAGGCTGCTTCCCAGTTATCCCTTATAACCAATATATGTCCATCTGTGATCTTTCCTAAATTCAGTATTAGTTATTTTCATTTATATTTTATCAGTGAACTAAATCATTGATATTTTATCTTTATAAGTACTTATTCTTTTGTAATATATATATATATATATATATGGTCTGAATATACATATTCATTTTATATATATATATATATATATACTAAGCTATAAATCACTGTATAGACTATGTGTGTGTGTGTGTGTGTGTGTGTGTGTGTGTGTGTATACATAGCCTGAACTTCAGGCATAGGTCTATAACCTCAGATATTTTGGAAGCAGAGGCAGAATAATTAGTCTATACAGTGATGTATAGATTAGTAAGACATTCTTTAAAAAAAATGAAAACAGGTATGAGAATACAGTTTAGTTGAGGTACAGTGTTGGGCTATCATGTGTAAAACACTAGCAACACAAATAAAGTACATGCATCTCCTAGAGTTCTTATTTACATGGCCTTAAATCATGCATGCCACTAATTCCCACCATATATTGGTCACTTACTGTCTATAAGGCTTTCTACAAAGTGGTTTAGGTGGAGTTTCCTATTTAATACCCTCAAATACATTATGGACCATTCTTATTCTCCTTCTATGGATTCGGCTGAGAGAAAAGAGGTTATAGCATTTACTCAAATATACTGGATTTAAAGATATTTTAAATTAATTTATTATTTGACAATTTCACCCAACACAAACCATACATAGGCACAGGTGTGTGCATACGTGTCCATACACAGCATATTCTGATCATACTCATTTACCTTTCTTTCACCCCCACTAGCCCACTACTTCCTATTTCTTCCCACAAGTCCTCATTCTTCTCTCATGTGTTTTGATTTGTGACTCACTGGGTTTTACTAGAGCCACTTATATGGGCATGCCTGTGAAGCTACCCACGAGGGCATGAGTAACTAACCAGTAGCTACATACTGAAGCCCTGACTTCCTCTCGTTCCACAATTTCCAGTAGCTCTTCCTGGCAGAGTAGGCTCTCATAAGCATGCTCCCCATCTATGACTTGTTGTTTACTGGTCCAGATTTTTGTGGACCCTATCCAAGCAACCAGAGCAGTTATGAGTTCATGACTACTATGTCCATATCATTCTCATGGGAATGTTTCTTGTCTCTCCTCTCCGTCAATTTGGTCTTACATGCTTTGCCTCTAGGCTTGGTTTTTCCATGAATTAGAGTACAATCTAGCTTTGCTAGGCTTTTTCACTAGCTGCCACAAGAAAGCTCTGAAATACAGGAGCATTTGAAGAATGCAAGTGAAATAACGATCAGACAGAGTAGAGACTAGAGAGAAATTAAGGAGATCCCAAAATATGCCAGTTCTCCAATGCTGATCAAGCATTGTTTGACTCACATTAGGTCAGTTATTAATGGTTTATCTTTCTCACCCCTATGTAACCTGCCATTTGTAAATGAAGGGACTGAAGTACATGGGGCTGACTGGCTCTGTTTGCCCAAGTTCATTCTGCCAATCTGTAGAAGTAATGTTCAAATTGACAAATATGCAGTTTGGGAGGCAGTGCTATTTCTTTCTTTCTTTCTTTCTTTCTTTCTTTCTTTCTTTCTTTCTTTCTTTCTTTCTTT
>OU015747.1:25467351-25487871 GCA_907169655.1 Acomys percivali | reverse complement strand
TTTCTTTCTTTCTTTCTTTCTTTCTTTCTTTCTTTCTTTCTTTCTTTTTTCAGAAGACATATTTTGTTGTCTTTATTTGACGCGTTCACTTTTGAAAAGACAAAGTATATTCTTTTCCGGAGACTTTTTCGGTCAACATCTATTTTTTCTCTCCAACTTTTCCTCTAGACCCTCAGTTGTTTCCCCTCAAATACATGGACTCCTTTTCTTTTAATTGTTGTTACTTGCATATTACTACACATATAAAGACAACCCACTTAGATTAGAGCAAGATGCATACCCAGCGAAAGGGGGAACAGTGACGTGTAAAGAGAAACTAGAGAGCTTGCAAGTCATGCTTCTGACCTAGACTGATTATTCAGATGTATACATGAAATTTCACATTGCAAAGCCTTGGTAAGTCTTAAAACCACAAGCATGAAATCAGACTACCTGAGTGCAAAGGAAAGGTATCCAGGTTGATGGTTTCAGTCTTGCCATGCATTCAGAGTATGCTTTGGTTCTTCTCTCATCATTTTTGCTGTTGTCATTCTGTATGGCAATAATGCATCTTTGAGATGTGGGTGACAGAAGAGTCCCAACGCAATTTAAAACTATACACTTTACTCTTCCTTGGAGCTATATCATCCTCCATGGCAGGAAGTTGAATATGGATTGAAAGTGCAATATTTGAAATCATACAGCCAAGTAAATACAAGCAGAGAGAATTGCTTATCTACTCCTAGAGAATACAGGATTAAATAAGAAGACATTTTGCACAATTACCCAAGATGGTAATTCTTTGTGTCTTGAGGATATTTTAGGAAGAAAAAAACCTAATGATAATCTCAAAGACCTTCCCAACAGGCTGCCATGATTTTTATTCTCATCAGTGTGTTTCTATTTTATAGTGAGAAACATTATAACTAGTGGTGTGAGTAAAAGGCATTATGTCCAATATTGGTGTATATATACATAGGTATATGTATGTATACCTGCATGTGCACATGCACCTATGTGTGTGTCTGTGTGTGTCTGTGTGTATGTATAGTAACTTGTACCCATAAAATACATGTGAAATTGACATTAGTTGTACTTTTTGGTCTGGCAGCACACATCTGTAAACACAGCACTGGGATACAGCATCAAGCAGATATCTTGAGTTTGCTGGACATCCAGTGATGTGTTTACAGATGTGTGCTGCCAGACCTGGACTTTTATATGGTTTCTTAGCATTCACAGTGAAATACTGACATTTTTGACAGGTAACATTGTACCCAAGGAATCAACTCCTCAGCCTATAGGTATACTAATTCTGTATTATAGTCCCTTTAACCTGTGACTCTGACTTCCAACCCCTCCCTGATCGTTATATGGAGCTACAGGTGATGACAATCATCCTATAATTTTAAGTGAGGTTCATGTGACCCCCCCCCTCCGTGCACTCAAAACCAGTGGTGGTAGTATGGTTAAAGCTACAAAATTCACTGTTATGCTTACTGATCATGTCTTATTTCCATGCATTCAGAAGAAATGTCATCAGGAAATGAAGCAGAATGAGTCACGTTGTCATCCCATTTATCTACGAGTTACCAAATACCAAATATAGAGTACAGGTATTTTGTAGAAAATATAGAATATTTGCACATTCTCAGCACTTACAACAGGTGATACAGTGGTATATTTTCACTTTATGACATAAAAATATTTCACATTGGCTAATTAGTTTGTGAGCAAACTTTCAAAAAAAAATTTTCCAGCATGGTAAGAAAATTAGCCTGCTGAATATAACACTACTAATGAAAATAACAAGAGCAATCACAAAACTGTTTTTCATTCCTGAAATGATTATGATACAATTGTGCATGCAGTATTATTAATCTCTCATCATGTTGTAAGTTTAACATTAAACTCGTTTAAGATACAAGTAAATTAAATCTCAGCCATGCCAGATCACTTTCCCAGCAGTTGCTTTTCTGCTTTCAAAATCTATATTCTTCCACCAGACTTCCTTGTGCTATTATAATTGGTAATTTTTCTGCCCAGCTGATTCATCTCCTCTGCCCCTGACATACATGTCATATCTAGTGGGACCTATTTATTTGTTGAACCAAGGAAGAAAATGAAATATTGAGGCTCCCTGACTTACCATGCTTTGGTGTGTTTATTTTCTGATATCCCCATTGTTCACTGAAAACATTACGTTCAATTGTATTCAGTATGCCTAACTTTTGAACATCTCAGTTCAATACCTCAATATACTGCAGAGTATCTGTTGGGTCTTTTCATGAACTCAGCTAGAGCTGCAACCCAGCACAATGAGAGAGAAATGTACTGTCTCTGACCAGCCAAGGAAAAGATAGAATTTCAAAATTCAAAGCAAAGTTTCTTTAATGCACATGGCTTTCACAGTATTCTCACATGGAAAGATTATGAGCAAACCCTTCGCAACTGGGGGTCTGTCCATATTTACAAAGGGAGAAAGACCACATGGCTGTGGTCTTAAAAGCAGCCTGACTGTGTAGCCTTGCACTCAGAGTACCTCTTTGCCCACCTCCCTCACCTTTGTGACCTGTAGTAATATGGCGATGCTGAGCTGGGGAGACAAGAGGGCTCTATTGCTGTAGAAGACCTGGGGGAGCAGAGGTCAAGTTCCAGCTGCAGCTCCTCAGCCACCCGCACGCATTTGAACAAGTCTGCCATACTGTTAGCAGCTCAGCAAAGAAACCAGCTTTACTTCCTCAACAACAACAACAACAGCAGCCACAGCAACTACAACAACATGTCTCACAAACCTGGAAGCTCTATTGTAGCTGCAGTGCTCTGCATACCCAGGACACCATGAAAAGGAAATGGGTATTATGTTCAGTACAACACTAGAGCCCTTCCCTTGGCACATGTCATTTGAGCAAATCTGTGCTAGCCACTATAATTGAATTTTCTGCTGGTTTTTGGACACAGCACTTCCTGTAAAGTCAGTGGAAATTCTTAATACAAGAGAAAGGACAGGGAAGATAGGTTGCCATTTTCCTTCCTATGGCACAAAGACAAATGAAATAAGCGTGTCAGCATCCTGGGTTTCAAAAATAAAATCAAACTAGCCATATGCATATTTTACAAGGCTCCACTTGGAGTCGGGTCAAGCTGTTTACCTCAAGGAACAGCTCAAGATCATGACCTTCGGTGTTCTGTCACCTTAGACCCTGACACTCTGTGCTTCGTGGCTTCTTCTTGCAATGCTATATTTTATGAATCAACTTGAGTACACTGTGGAGCATTCAGATACTTGGTCTGTCAACTGTGTTATCTGTGAGGGTGCTAAGAGATGTGAGATGGGATGGATATTTGAATCTGAAGACTGAACAAAAATATATAATTCTCAATTATGAGGCAGCAACCCAGCTTACTTAAAGCAGAAATAAAAGGGGAGATAAAGTACGAAAGAGTTCTCTTTCTGTCTTTCTCTCCCTGGGCTGGGACATATCATTTCCTGTCTCCAGATTCAACTCTATTATAGGGGTATGCCTTTAGCTTCCCTGATTCCCAGGTCTTTAGCCTTGGATAGTAGCTGTGTCCCTACAATCCCAGGTCTCTCACTTGCTAACTCATTATCTTGGACTTTTTAGGTACATGATAACATGAACAAATCCATTAGCTAAGACATATGAGTTGGTCTTTTGGCCATTTCCACACAAACGCCTTTAATTCTCTTCCTTTCAGGAAAGGTTCACGGACATTCTAGCATGGAGGGATAGAGGAGGACAAGTTCTCACCTTTTCCCAACTTTGCAGACTACTGAGGGAGGTAGACAGAACAGATGGCTGGAGGGAGGGTAATGGGGACCCTGAACTCAGAGTTCAAACCTCAGCCTCCTTAGCAGCATTTTACTGAATTACCTAGTGGTCTTTTTTCTTGGCTCTGCCCCTCTCTCCTAATACTAGTATGGAATCCCAGCCAAAATGTCTTCCCTAATGATATTTCTGGCTGCATGCACTGATGTAATGGCAGCTATGAAGAATGTTCCATCCCAGAAAGGTCAGAGTGGAGTGTAATCCACAGACAGGCAGCCACGCTGCACAAAACACACAGCTGAAACAGATTTTCACCCTTCCAGCTTCACCACAGGCCAGTTGCTGATGTTGTACACTGACTGGGGCTGATAGTAATGGGAGAAGAGTGGAAGTGAGAATCATTGTAAGGAAGACGTCTTATCAGGTTTCCCTTTTCTCCCTGTCAATCTCTGAAAACATTACCCTGACTGCGTTTATTGGACAGCAAACATCTGACTAAAATAAGTAATGCTGTAGCTCACATTACAGAGATGTAAAAAACATGAATTATATATGTACCAGCCAAGCTCCCCTTTCATATTATACATTCTTTGTTTCTTTAAATAGGTAAATCTTTCTTGTGGACTTCATGTTAATGACTGTTAAGCACCTACTTTTAGACAGACACTTTAATGAGCACTGACAATATAAAGGTAATAAGTCTAACTATGCCATCTTGGGTCACCTATCATTTATTGGGGAAAATGAGATGCAAACAGGACTGTGCTATACTGTAGCCTTCCCCTGTACATAATTTAAGAATACTTGGATAAAAGAGTTTAAAGAAGTTTAGCATTAGAACTAAGCATGCTTAAATCAGTACTTCAGAGCTTTATTTACAGTGTGGGAAAGTGACTGCTCTGAGCTGGTCATTCACTTGAAAATGGGACAGTGTGACAACTAGAATCTACCTACTAAAGTTGGAGGAACAATTAGGGAGGGGCCATCAATAAGACCACCAAGGACCATGATGTTACCTCTTTTGTACCTGCCTGCAGTGCTATGTCCTGACCCTTCCTCTGTGTCCCTTCTCCTTCACCATCACATTTATGACATTTCATTTTGTCCTTGCCACTGACAGAAATTAATAAAGTCACTGGAACCACTCTGCAGGACTCAGTTTTTCTGCTCAGAACAAACCTATTAGCACCTCCAGGCTTACCAATTGTAACAAATGGCCACTGAGGTGAGGCAGTGATTGTGACAGTGCTGTGCACACTATGAAGCCATTGTGAATATCTGCCACGCTTTAAGACGAGACTCTCAAAAATGGATCATGGAATTGTAAGTATGTCAGTTCTGTATGTTCAGGACATACTTTATATGTCATCTTTTTGTTGCTATAATAAAATAATCATGAGCAAGACATTTTATGGAGCAGTTCATTTTAGTTTGGGCTCTAGGGAGATGGGAGTCCATCATGGCGAGGGAGAGTATGGTGTCAGGAGTAGGAGGCTGAAGAACCACATTTGCAACTCTTAACATGAAGCAGAGAGAGTCAACTGGGAGTGGGCTGGGGCTATAAATTCTCAAGCCTCCACCCCTCCAGTAAAGGGCCTCCCCCACCAAGACTTGACTTCTTCCTACTACCAAGTATTCAAAAATTTGAGCCAGTGGGGGATGTTTCTCATTCAAGCCATGACAATGGGTTTCTAAGCATTTATTATTATGGATATTGTAAAATCTATACATCATTAGGATATTTAATCTAAAACCATAAGGAAAAGGAAAGGGAAGTAAAACTACTCTTTATATTTTACACATTCATCCCATTGACACCGTGGCATGGTTCTTTACATTTCAAGGCTTGGTTTGGTTTGAGTTACAAATTAAGTGTATCAGCATGCCTGGAATGAAGCCTACTTGGTCATGATGAATGATATCCTTTATGTGTTCTTGTATTCGTTTTGCAAGAATTTTATTTAGTATTTTTGCATCGATGTTCATAAGAGAAATTGGTCTGAAATTCTCTTTCTTTGCTGAGTCTTTGTGAGGTTTAGGTATCAACGTGACTATGGCCTCATAGAATGAATTTGGTAAAAATGAATTTCTATCTTTTGGAGTAGGTTGAAGAGTATCGGTATTAGCTCGCCCTTGAAGGTCTGGTAGAATTGCAGTGTTAATTTGATGCACATGTGTCTGCTGTAGCATCAGACCACTCTCATTGTTTCACCAGTAGCAAATTGAATGCCAGCCTTCTAAGTTGCTGTCCTTCACTATGATAGAAAAGTCATAAGATCTCTGGAAACTTCTTCTGAGGACTAGTTGGCTAGAATTTTAGAATTTTGTCATGTGCCTATCCACCATCAACGAATAACAAGAATTGATATACGTGGCAGAACTAGCCTTGCCCTCTCAGATGTAGAATCAGTTTTCACAATTGTGTAGTGTGCTTACTGGGGAGAAAGAGAACAATGAACTTTGTGTGGGCTAGTATGGTGTTCTGGGACTCTGCAGGCACACCCACAGCTTGTTGCCTGAAGTTCTTCAGATGCTGTTGTGTTCTACTGTTGAAACATCTGCTGGTTAATTTTTCCAACATGTACACATACAACAGTGCCAGGAAGGGGACCCAAGGTTGTGCTAAGTGCTTGCCTGGCATGTACAAGGCTCTAGATTTGACTCCAAGCACCACAAATGCAGGACAAAAAAACGTGGCAACAAAATGTAAGGGGAAGGAGTGGGGTACATTTTTCCCAAAGAAGTAGTGAATGCTTATACATTTTTTGAAAAAATTAATGTACCAAAAAAATGGCTTAAAGGTAAACTAAATAATCAGTTACTGAAGCCTACTGAGGCCTACTAAGTAGAGTCTGTGCAACTGAAGTCTCAGGACAATTGGATCATACTATAAGCAAACTCCCTTATCTTCCCCATTTTACTTTGTAAGGATTCCTCATGTTTTAATGCTCCTTCCCAGAAAAAGCCAGGGAAACATTACTAATTGGGAATACAGAAATTCCAGAAGGTTATGTTCACTCCCAGTCCAGCTCTAGTAACTACGTAGCTTCCACATACACACACACTGTTGTTTGTGACTAGGAAAAATAATGATTTGCATTCATGGTGCTTTAATGGAGCCCTATAAGCCTGAGCCATATACATTAAATGAATATCTTAAAATATTTCTACTTCTCCTTTCTTTATCTAGGAGAAAAGCAATGCAGGTTCAGGGTCCATGATTTCAGCAAAGCCAAGTGAGACATATTTTGTGTATTCAACAGATATTTTCAGAACAAATACACAAAAGCTAGACAATAGGTCAACGTAATCTTTTCATTTCAAAGAAGTAGCTGCAGCTATACACTTACAGTGAAATAAAATTTAAGATTGAGTGTGAGCTCGTCTTTGCTCTATTCAATCCAGAAACACAATGAATAATCAAACCGAAGTCCGCTGTCAACAACAAGGACAGCACAGGTGACCAAATTCCAACCAGAGTTATAAATAATGGAATCTGCAATGTGAATTCTGCCCATTTCCTTCTATCCCTGTCATCTTCACCAAGACTCAGTCGAACAAGCACTCAGTACCAAGGAGTTTGTGACTGATACTCAAGATGTTCGAGAACCAACATGCTCACATTCCTTCTCTCTCTGCACAACCCTGCTCTTTTTCTGTTCACTTCTTAGTTTTCTTCGAAAGCCAGTGTCTTTCCAGAATGCTTTCATTCAAATTGTAAAGTTCATTAGAAGGCGATTATTGAATTCCCTGGAGGTATTCATGTGAAGATAAAATCCCCTCACTATACATTCTGTGTTAACTCTGAACACTGGGTGACAGAGCCCACCTCTGAGGATCCTAAGTCCTAAATGGACCTTTCATTTATAATGTCTTTCAGGTTATTTCTGCCTGTCCTAAATTTATAAGATGACAGCACATTCTACATTTCTGTGTTTTCCTATGGGCTTAGGTAAATGACAGACTGGTGTATATATGGTCACATTGTCACACCCTACCACCCTTCAGTTCACTTGCTTGAAGACAGACGTTACTATTGGCATATAGAAAACTGACTATTCAAATAATTAGTAGAGAAAGACAAAATGGTGATTGCAAGGGGGAAAAAAAGCAAAATGGAAGTCTGTTAGACATCAGGAAAAACAGTCACCAAGAAAATGGTATTGTTTTCTTGCAAGGTGTGCAGAGGGTGTAAAGAATAAACTGGCCACTATTGACAGATTAATGACAGTGGCATCTGCTAGGAGCAGGTGGTGGCTCACAGCATCCATGAGATGCTCCAGGAATTGGATAAGACACATTCATTTTTCTTTGATTTTTCTACTTTCAACTCCCCTTCACTATTATCTTGAACTTCAGCAAATGATCATGCTTATGACAAAGGCCTAAAGTATCAGAATGGTGTAGTAAGACTCTTCCTCCTCCCTGGTTAGCTTTTCAGAGGGTGAAATCCTCAAGACAGCATTTAGGCCTAGGGTTCTGGGCTCAAGCTTCTAATATATTAACTAGAAAAAAACCATGATCCATAGCTTTACTGCTGTATTTGAAAGATAATGATTGTCTCAGTAACAGTCACTCAATTAGGAATGATGCCTGTTTTTATGGATGAGTTAAATGTGCATCTCTTCGATTCCCTCCTAATGCTCCCCCAACGTACCACCTTCTGTCTGTCCAGTGACAACCTCTCAGAGTGTTGTGCTGGAGCTAGGATCATCTAATCAAATGCAGTGTCCACATCTGTACTGTCTGGGTGATCACTGATTTATCCTATAATGCCCAGGGGAATTGGTAAGAGTGCTATATTTTCGACTTATGAAAATACACCAAAATGGCTTTATATCATGGGCTTCTGCCCTTTGCGCTATGATATAGAGGTATACAAATATTAATATGAGATACTCACTGAATTCTCTCCCTCATCCTAGCTCTTACTATTTTGTCCATGCCTGTCATCCTCCTACCTTAGTCTCCCAAGTAGCTGTAAGTAAGAGCATTATACATCATCACACATGGATGAACACTGGCTTGATGGAGGCAGCTTCCCACACATTTGTCTGTGTTGTCTCATTTCATACTTCTGCTAATAGGGCAATAAAAATCATGTGAATCAGTTCATATAGTTGCTGAGGACAGCAGAGAAGACATAGCCAATGCTCTGCAGATGTTTTCTTCTAGTGCTGCTGTCATAATTATGCCAGAGTTTGAATGGCCGCATTCCCAAATTCAAGTGCTGGAAACATAATAATTAAAGTTTCGATGTTAGGAGATAATGCCAAATGATAGTGTCTCAGATCAGGGGGAATTCAGGAAGTAGCCCTGCTTCTCATTCTTCTGTCATGAGATCAGATGCTCTTCTTCCTTCCAGAGGATGCAACAGCCAAAGTGCCAACACTGAAATTATCCCACCCTTGTGGTCCAATCCTGCGGCTTCTCCTCTCCTCTCTGCCTGCCTCCCCACTCTCCCACCTCTCTCTCTCTCCCTCTCTCTCTCTCTCCCTCTCTCTCTCTCTCTCTCTCTCTCTCTCTCTCTATCTCTCTCTCTCTGTCTCTCTCTCACTCTCTCTCTTTCTCTCTCTCTCTCTCTAGGAGTGCAATGGCCAGTTGCTCCCTCCTCCCATCGATGTTCAATTAGAAACGCAATAGCCGGGCTGGAGTCCCCAGTCTGTTTCCTGAATTCCAGACACAGGATAGCTCCTCTCAGTCTATCCCAATGTCAACCTCAGTTGGGTATCCATGGTGTTTCCAAGGGGCAAAGCCTGGGGCAAAACCTGCCATCCTTCCACACCTCCCAGGACCTTCCTTCCGTGGGCAAGTATTCTCCTCTTTTGAAGATGCCTCCCAGGACTGTAATGCAGATATGCTCAGTGTGCTTCTCATCCCGTTGCTGTCTTTAACTCAGGGCAACCTCATCTGCTGTTCTCTGCTTTCTACAATTTTGAAAGAGTGAGAAGCATTTATTTGCACGACAGGCTTTTCTTTTATTTATTAGCATGCATTAAATGTACACAATAATGGGTCTACTGAGATGTTCTTGCATATATGCCATCTATTTTGATTTTATAAACCCTCACCCCATATCCTCTCCTGTACACCCTATACCTTCCTGCTGGTACTAAATAGTACCCTTCTGGTTTCAAGTCTTATTTTGTTTTTGACACTTAAATTCCAAACTAGAAAAAATACATGTAGAAAGAATCTCTTGTGTAGTGTATGAATTCAAACCTGCCAATAGAAAAACCTATGGCCTATGGCTGAGGCAGGAAATAGGTGGGACTTCTGGCAGGGAGAAGGGGTTCTGGAATAGAACCTTGTTCTTCTTATGTGACCAACCAGGGTAAAATGCCTGAATCCAGGGCAATCGGGGTGTTTTAACCTCAGTTTCCCTCTCCTGGTCCCTTTTCACATTTCAGTCACATTTTCAGCAGAAAAAAAAGCCAGCTTCTGTTTTCACCAAAGTTTTCTTTAAGGTTGTATAATAAGTACTTGTCACAAATACTTGCTACACTAATTACCCACTAGGGTGTAGTCAATGCAAGTATTGACTGGAAGGAAAGTCAGCAGACTCTAACTGGCATGACGGAACAGACCACAGCAATGTGACTGTGACTTTAAAGTGGAATGCTGAGTGAGAACAAAGGAAGATAAGAGTCTGTATCCTATAATGGATGTGAAACATATATCATTAAGACTCATGCTCTAAAAGGATGTATACACACCCAAAGACAGAGATCAAACAGATTAAAATTACTGAGTTTTGGGGGCACAGGGGAGAAGAAGGAAAAGAATAAAAATGAGAAATGAGGAAAAGAAGAAATCACTAAATGCAGAGGATACCTTGTATGAATAAGAAAGATGACAGAATCCACCAGATACAATCTAAGGTTTTAAAAAGTGCATAAATTGGCTAGATCTGGGTAGAGGTTTAAAGTTTACCACCTGTATTGTCCTTGGCTGGTGCCTTAGTTTGAGCGGGACCCCTTGGCCAAAATCTGCCTATCATAATGTTCTACTTGTAGGTTTCTAGAACCCACTGGATCCTTCTACATTGCTATTCTTCCATGGTTCTCACACTTGAGTGGAGAGTGGGATATGACTTTCTCACATACTCTGGTGCCTCACATTTGACCATGTCCCCTGGAGGGGGAGACATGGTGGCACTTAGAGGAAGGACAGCAGGTCACTGAGAAGAGACCTGATACCCTATGAGCATATACAGGGGGAGGAAATCCCCCTCAGGAACAGTCATAGGGGAGGGAAATAAGGGGAAAATGGGAGGGAGGGAAGAATGGGAGGATACAAGGGATGGGATAACCATTGAGATGTAACAAGAATAAATTAATTAAATAAAAAAAATTATCTATAAAAATAAATAAATAAAAAGTGCATAAATTGTGTGGGCACGGGTCTGGGCAGCAGGCACTGGTCCGCGGGGTTCGAAAGATGAGATCCTCAATTCACTCTGAGGAGGATGATTGTGTTCCAGAGCTACAAAGAAATGTTCATCCCTGAGAGTGGCCTGATTGGGAGGAAATACTTAGCACAATGCATTAGAAATACCCAAGCCGAGATCATCCAAGATGGCGTCGATCACACACTGTGTCTGATCTGTGAAACAGCAGTGACTGCACAGCCACCAAAGCTGGTAGCTCCAAAACACAGTGCTGGTGTTTCTGAGAAAGAAATAAATCCTGTCATGTGGATCATCCATGCCCTCCCACCCCAGGACCATGGGACCATGCCCAGGTGAGCTCCCAGGGACCCTGGGCTGCCTCCGCTGCCGCCTCCACTGCATTTCAGGTTGCTCCCTAGTGCAGTGCAGGCCAAGGAGATGGATTTTGAGGAAGGGGGTGCTGTCTGAGTAGAACCCAAGCTAGGACTGTACCACCCACACCACAGGCTTCACAGACCTCTCATGGGACAGAGCCGAGAACTGGATTATGCAGAAGGGCAGCACCGAGGTGGGGGCCCATGGTGGATGGAGCACTCGATGGAAGCAGAGATTTGGGAAGTGCGGATCAACAGAGCCACAAGTTCCCCATGACAAGAAGCTGAGCTGGGCCAACATCAATGGTTTCTGCGAGCTACTCAACAAAGACCTTGAGGTGCCTCCACTTGCCACCTGCTTGACGGCTCACAAGATGCAGTACCCACAGGAGTAGGAGGCCATCCAGGCAATGATAGGCAGCAACAATCTGGCAAACTGAACTGGAGCAGGAGAGCTGGCCCAGAGGACATGGAAGCAAGAGAGCTAACCCTGAGGACATGGGAGCCTAAGAGCTGGCCCTGCCTTGAGGACACAGGAGCTGGAGAGCTGGCCCTGACTTGAGGACACAGAAAGAGGACACAGGAGTGGGTGAGGCAGCCCTGCTCTGAGGACATGGGAGCAAGAGAGCAGGCCCTACCATGATGACATGGGAGCGAGAGAGTGGGCCTGCCCTGAGGACAAAGGAGTGGGACCTGATCCAGGGCTCTGAATATACTTCACCCCAACATCTACCCCATGTATGACCTGCTGGAACACATGAAGGGGCCAGACCTGCAGATTCAAAGATTGAGAATCTCTTTGACACACAGCAACAACGGGATATCAGACACCAGTCCCAGTGAGGATCTGTAACTATAGCGTAGGCCTCCAACCAGACCCATGACTCTTAGCAATGAACATTTGAAAGTAAACATAGGTGGACAAAAAGCTATACTGTGTGATACACTACAGCTTCTGTGACAAGAGTTTTCCCTGTTTGTTTTCTTTTACTGGGAGGAGGAGAGGGATTTTGGTGCATGATGTTTAAGTCGCAGACAATCAATAAATGTTAAAAAAAAAAGTAGATAAATTGGTAAGGTGTAAGAAATAATATGAGGAAACGAGGAAACGTGGCAATACCTCTAACTGTAGATAATCTGTGTTCTTTGGAAAGTAGATATGGAGTAGGAAGCACAATGAAGAGCAATTATAGCCTGAAGTTACTAAGAGGAGGCTGGAGAAAACAGCTATGGAATTAATTTAGTTCTCCAGCAGTGTTTCACATTGATGAGCTGTGTGGGTGTGTACCTTGTTCCAACCTATCTGCAATCCTTTAGCTGAGGAGACAACGGAACAAAATTACATATGTCTATGGTCAGAAACACAAGGATCAATTTAGGGGATAGGTTTTGGGTCTTCAGTTTCCGTTTTCTGGAAGGTAGGATTGCTGCCTCAGGAGCAAGAGAACTCACTATGGGAAAGGGGAATCCAGGGTAAGAGTCAAGCGTTAATTGATGAAGTAGGCATTTCTAACATTCCTACACCCAAGGGCAGGCAGGAAGTGACATTTTTATTTTCAAGTTTCCTACATAATCATACAAAGCATGATTAAGATAAGAAAATTTTGTTTTATTTAATTTTTTATTTCAAGTTAATGTCTATTGTGCTAGGAATATGACTCAGTTAGCACAGTGCCTGCTGCATATGCATAAGATCTGAGTTTGGATCCTCAGATGACAGGTGTGGTAGCAGGCCTATAGCCTCAGGGTTGTCAGAGAACAGAGATAAGGGGATCTCCAAAGCTCATTGGCCATCCAGACTAGCTCAACTGATGAGCTTTTCATTCAGGAAAGACGATGTCTGAAAAGATAAAGGTGGAGGAAAATTTAGAAAGGATACTTAACAAACCCTGAGCCTCCATTCACACTTGTGCATACCAACACACACATGTACATGCACACACACACACACACACACACAAATGGCTTTTTGAAGTATTGTCACTTCAACTTGTTCTGTTTCTGGGAAGTCTTCCTATTCATCTGAGGCTCCTTTCTAGGGCCCATGTAATGATCTTTTTCATTCTTCCTGTGACACAACAGAATGCTCAGCTCTGTTTCCTTGGGTTCAGCTCATAGTTGCAGGGCAAACAGAGGGCTCAGGGCAACCACTTCAAGCCTTCATCCCAACACAAAACTCTACCACTGCATACAATCTGCCTGGTAGTTGGGAGCTGTCTGTGGTCCTGGCCAGAGCACACTGGACTGAAGTCACTGAAAGAACAAAGGCAGGCTTAAGGAAGTAAGCAAGCAGTTTCAGTGGCATTTATATTCTTGTTAGATTTTTCCTAAGTTCACTGTTTTCTTGTCCCTTCAACTGACTATTCCATGATGATTTCTCTTTTATTTATAAGTGTGAATTAATTTCTTAATCTGCATTCATTCATCATTACAGTGAGGGTCACTTCATGATCCAGCCTTTTCTACGTGTTATCTTTGTGGCACATGGGTGTGACAAGAGGAGAGATGTAGGTGTTACTCAGTCATATGAACGTACCCAGCTTTTGAGACTTGCATATGTACAGTTTTGGGGACGAAAAAGAAGATAAAATACTGTAAACCATTCAGTTTTCACCTTCAGAGGTGCATGCCAACAACCAATTTACACCATAATATAAAGAAGAAAGTAGAGTGTTGTGATTAAAACTGAGTCTGTGAATTCCTCTGGCCCATGATAAAATTCTAGCTCTGTCATGTGTTATTTATAAGCTTATCAGGTGTGTGTGTGTGTGTGTGTGTGTGCGCGCGCATGTGCAGGCATACTTGATTACTCTGTGCCTCAGTTTCCTCAATTGTAGTGGGTTCTTGGTAATATACACTTCATGGGTATAAAGCCAAAACGAGATAATCACCCCACAGCTCTAGGCATAGTGCATGACACATCCAAAGATACGTGGTGATTTCAGTGCTGAGAAGATTGTGGTTCAGGGCTGAAGGGAAACCTCTCTCCATCCCAGTGAAGTCATCCTGGAATGCTGGAAGCTGTCTATGATTCTTTGTCTACTCCTTGCTCCTGCCATTCTGAGCACGAGGAAGGATTTTATGTGTAGGTCATAAATCAGTACGGAGTAATGTGAGGACTATGAAGCAATTCCTTTTATTTCTTCTCTCTGCTTTCCAGAAAAGACCATTTAGCTTAAGTCATTTAGATAAGCCTTGGTAATCCTATCAAGGAGACCAGAGCTTAGTACTATGCTCTAGGTGTGTTCTGGAAGATTCTCTTAGAAGATTATCTTCACAGGGGTCAGTAAACAAGTAACCTGCCTAACAGCTTTCAGAAAACTTTCTCAGCTTATCTGTTACTGCTGTTGATAAGAAATTCAAGTTTCTGTTAATAGTAACTCTTATTACCTAGGAGGAGTGATTAATAGGTAATTTTAATGACTCAAGTTATTAGGTGTTTTGAGCCTAACACAAATGACTCATACCCTTAGCACTAAGTAAGAGTCTTACTTGTAAAATATTCCATTGCTCTTTGCTAACTATACTTATTGACATAAAAGCCTATTCAATGCTGTGCACACTACTCAATGCTTCATGAAGGCCATAAATAAACAGCCTCATCAAAGTCTTTCCTATGAACCCTGATGTTCTCCTTTGAGAACTCAAGGATCCACAGACTGATCATAAACCAAGTTGGCTGAAGTCATAATTGTCAAACAATGGCAATTGTAATTCATTGAGAGGCTCTTTTTTCAAGCTAAATTTACATTCTAGAAGAAAATATACAAACAACCTCATTTTCATGTTAAACCCATCTGCAACTTTTGTTTATTTGCAAGCCTGAAAAAAAAAAAACAGCTTTTTTTTCCAGAAAATATTATGGACTATGGATATCTCAACCAAACTGATTTACCTTGAAAATATGTTAATCACTTTTCCCTGATATCCAAGGTTTTATCAGGAGTAGAGCCTTGTCTGATTTTACTTCTTGATACAATATTTATGAAGGCAAGAGATACCCTTATCTATCAAATTAGACACTCTAATTCAGCAAACACTTTATCTTCTGGAACATGAGTTTAATTGGAAGATTTGGGCTTGGGCAGTCCTCACAAAATTACTGCAGATTGTGATCTCTGGGGTTTTGCTTTTATGTCAATCTCTGCAAAGAAAAAAATCAATTTTAACTTCACCAAAAGTGTTTTGACTTTTCACAAGTAGTGTGACAATGGTTTTATTCAAATTGATGCAGATTTGAAAAGCCCTTGACATTTTCCCTTAACCAGATATTATTTTTAAAAAATCCAAGTAGCAGGTGTCGGCTTTTATGCAACCAGCCTTCAAATAAGCTTATTTTTTACTTTCTTAAGTTCCCAGTGAAGTCTAAACCTACTTTGCAGTCTGTAGAGACAGGCCAGTGCTGCAATGCCACATAAAAACCCTCTGAGCCTTTGTCCCAAGTTGAGTGTTTGGCAGATGTTTCTGTGCTGACTTGAGAAGCATCCTAAAACAGATTGCCAAGGACACCCCAGAACAAGGGCAATGGTAAATCAAATCCTTTCTCTCTTTGCCTCTCCTGCCCAACTCCATCTAGTCAGGGTGAAATAATGACAGCTGAAACTCCTTGTCAAGTACCCTACAAGGACTTGCATTTACTGCAGAGCCTGTAAAACTCCAATCTCCTGTTTAATAAGGTGGGAGGAGGAGAGAGGAAACATCCCACTGAACAAGGAGCTTCGAGGACTCATTACTGGCAAGTTTCACTCTGTGGCGTTTATAGGACTGATTTGATGTCTGGTGCCTTTAAGTTCTGGCAATCTTTTTTATCGCTTTTTTTTTTTTTTTTTTTTTTTGGCTTGGTTTGTTCTGTTTTCATACTGTGGTTTGAAGGTTTATCTTCTCTAAAATTAATGCAGAAAATGGATTGCATCCTGACAGCATTAAGAGATGAGATCTTTAAGACATGATTAGGTCTTGAAGGTATCACTCTTGGGTAGAACTGGGACCCTATAAAAAGTGTGGTCTGCCTACTCTTTTCATCTCCCACCCTCTTTCCTTCTACCAGGTGACAATGCAGCAAGGTAACCATTTGTGTATGCTTGTGTTTTAACCTTGGACTTGAAAGCCTTAAGTTTCTGGAAAAATATTTCTTCCATATTATAATGCGTTCATCTTCAGGAACAAAAGCAGTCCAAGGAATTATGTTTTAGATGGTTTTTTTTCCTTATCTTTGTTGTTTTTTCTAAATCTTTTCTTTTCCTTTACATTACCTTACTTTGTGTGTGTGTGTGTGTGTGTGTGTGTGTGTGTGTGTGTGTGTGTGTATCTCCACAGAGACCAGTGGAGTTGGATCCCCTGGTGCTGGTGTCACAGGAGAAGGTTAAATTAAGTACCCCATGTGGGTTCTGGGGATTGAATTTAACTTGGGGATCACCTGCAAGAGAATGCTCTTAACTGCTGGAAACCTGTCCATCCCCTCATTTCTGCTGTAGAAAACCAAAGGGATGGTTTACATCCCTTAGACTCTTCTATACCTCAGATACTTTTCAAGTTGCAGCCATGATACTGTCCAGAGGAGATGCCCTCAGGAGAGAAAAACTGTCATCATTAGGATAGATTGCCCCAACTTCCTTGGCATGAAAACATGCATCCTCTGATGCCACCAATCCATCATTGTAGCTGCTTTGCCCAAGCCTTTGCAAAAAAAACAAACAGACAAAAAATACCTAAAGCAACAATAAAAGAAAAATCTTTATATTATGTTTCTTTCCCTTCCTGGAGTACTGACACTCTACTGGTCTATTTTGATTTTTTTTTTTTTTTTGCTGTGTAACTATCATACACATATCATATATGTGTATAATATAATTTGATCATATTCACCTCCTCTCTTACTCTGTTTTATCTTTCTTCCTCTTTCCCACTGATTCTACACATTTATGTGAACTTTGTGATAATATATATATACACTAGAATGAGCAAACTGGAATAGTTAAACATGTCCTTTCACCTTTCATGAAAAAATAACACAGGCTTATGAGGTACAATGTGGTAATTCAATATGTGTATATAATATTTGACAACATGACAGAGATAGAAGTATTACCCTGATTTTTATCATCACATATTATTACCACCACCCACAACATCAAAAAGCATTAAAGTAGAATGCTTTTGCCTGGTATATGGTAGGGATGCCTTTAATCCCAGCACTCAGGAGGCAGAGGTGGGTGTATCTCTAAGTAATTCTAGGCAAGCATGTTCTACGTAGTGAATTCTAGGCCAGCCAGAGCTACAAAGTGAAGCTCCATGTCAACGAACAAACAAAGCAGGAAAGCACCAAGTGAGGATGAAAGATTGGGGATGGAAATATAACGCAACGTTTTAGTTTGTGGTTTACTCTTTATTCATTCCTACTTTGTCATCATGGCAGAAAAAGAGGCCTGTTGGAATTTTAGAAGCCAAGGTAAGTATTGTGGGAGGGGTGGACAAATAAGGAATATTCATGTCTGTGGAACAGTCTTTTCCACAGTGGAATGGCGTTATACTTTGTGCCCCTTGAAATAAATAGTTGGGTCTAATAGTAAGTTACCACCTTAACTGATACATGCTCACTTTGTGAATTTCTTAGTTGTGTGATTTGCTCTGGCCTGTTTGTGCCTAGCTGTGCCTCTTTTTCACAGTGGCAGCTATCCTGAAAACCACAAGAAGGTTGGCACCTCACAGATGTTCAGGTGGTGCTTTGATTATTTCTCTGACTTCCAATTAGTTCAGGTTTCCCATTAATCCAGTAAAAGAGTTGCCAGCAACTCCAAGGCACTCTAAAGGTTAATCCTATCAAGTAATTCATGAAAATGTGCTGACTGACAAGCCAAGCCACCAAACTAGAAGATTGCTATGGATAAAACCCACAGGAGTTAGCAGGTTTCCAACTGGATAGCCAAGGAAACATGTACTTGGAATATCTCAGACTCTTTGGAAGTATACCTGATAACAGTAAGTGTGAAGAATGGATTCAATGCCAATTTGAAGCACATAAGCACAGGTAGGAATTGTCACTGAAGAGAACCTATATCACTCTAAGGTTCATGGATTGCAAAACTATTCCGTGGAAGAAGTGTGCATAGAAAACATCCCAGTATCAATGAAAAGAAAAGAACATTTGAAGATAGTATTGTACGGTGGAAACAACACTGGTCTGGGAAACATGCCGAGAGTCTGAGAGATCTTAACCATGTCTACTGACTTCGCTGAACTTGATTTACTTATGACAAACAGTTGGCTTTATTCAGACATTCTATTAGATAAAAATGACTATAAAAAAGTGTGTGTGTGTGTGTGTGTGTGTGTGTGTGTGTTGTGTGTGACTCCAATAAAGCATATGGCAAAAACTGGTGCTGTCCTAGCTGGTGAGCAGATGGGGTCCAGAAACACTGCCTTATCTGCATGTCCGTCCCTAGCATCTTTAAAAAGGACCCCAAGGCCAGCAGAGAATGGATTTCAATCCATTGCCTGGAAGAACATCAATATCACATGTATATCTGGTATACTAAAAAGTTGTGGTTTTGTAATTCTATGTCATATTTCCATAATAATAATTAGCTATTAAAAAGATACACTTATATGCATATATTCCAATGCAAACATGTAGCCATGCTTATAAAACTGTAGTTACACTACCGCTTTCAACAGGATTTCAACTTTCAGCTTTACGTCTCATTTTACAGGAGAAAGGGCTACTTGAGGGCATTGCAGTAACTTTTAGTAGGTATCAGGTGGGTGGCAATCTTGACAGTTGCATACTATTGAGCCCCTGAAGCATTGTGTGACTAAAACAGGTGCTAGACATGCCAGAGAAGGAAGCCTCAATCCCTGACATTGAGATATTTATGGTCTAATGGAGGGAGGGACACACACATACACGCACACACACACACACACACACACACACACAAATTTCAATATAATATTTTAAAAGATACAGTTCATCCTAAGATTTTTTCAAATCAAAAGGACTTCTTATTTGACACAGGATAAGTTTACAGAATTTCTTTCTGAGGAAGATGCATCTTGGTTTGGTTCTGAGAGAATGTAGAAAAGGAAAAGTGCCTGTTGAGTGCAAAGCCAAGGCAAGAGTCTGGATAGGGTGAGATGAGAAGAGGCTGGCTGAGAAAATGGAGCTCAAGGCAGAGACCAGTGGTCAGCGCCCCCCCCCACCGGCATGTTCTGCTGGAGTTCTGCATGGTACAGCTGATGGGACAGCGGTAAACTGGAGAGTGAGAAGATCAGGTACTTTTTTTGAGAACACTTACTTTGCCTGCGACATACTGGACTTAGAAAAAGCCTAGGAGTGAGGAAAGAAGATGAGAAAGTGACAGTGATTAACCAACCATGGAGCAGTTTGGAGCAGCAAATTCACTTCAGACCACTTTCAGCCACCTGTCCCTCTTTCAAAGTTATTTACTCTCGCCTCCTCTGCCACTCACCATTTCATTACCATACAGCAAAAATATATCAAAGAAATATTTTAACATAGAAGTGAAACCTGAAGAGATCTAGGGATGAGAGTCTTCTGAATTCCAGGAGACACTGCAGAAGAAAACTTCCGAAGGCTTCAAATGCCTGTATATTTTAAATGTCAACACACACCAAGCAAAAAATTAGAATGAAACAACCATATGGAATATTTTTCACAGAAGCACACAAACAACATATCATTAATGTTCAAATAGCTTGTATAAATCCATTCCAAAAACACTAAACCTCAAGGAGACTTGAACTGACCAATAAGAAAGAAATGGTTAATAAACGTAAAGCCAATACTGAGACTCACCTGTGTAATAGAAATGAAAAGCAGGGGAGGGGAAAATGAGGCAGTTTTATCTCTTCCAAACTCACAGCTGTTTCAAAAGTTACTGTGATCCATGTTGGACTTGGTGGAGAAGGAACCTAGAAAAACACACACACACACACACACACACACACACACACACACACACACACA
>OU015747.1:25438305-25466023 GCA_907169655.1 Acomys percivali | reverse complement strand
GTGTGTGTGTGTGTGTGTGTGTGTGTGTGTGTGTGTGTGTGTGTGTGGTGTATATGTTTGTGCATGTGTGTCTGTGTATGTGTTTTTGTGTGCACAGGCATGCATGTGTGCATGAGTGCATGTGTGAGTGCACATGTATGTGTAATTGTAAATAAAGAATAAATCCATCAAAAAGAATCAAAATCACACTGCACTGACTGTTTTCCACCTCCAGATCTTCTTAAAGAATGCAGGGGGAATGGGAGGATACAAGGGATGGGTTAACAATTGACATGTAGTATGAATAAATTAATAAAATATATTTTTAAGAAAGAATGCAGGGGGAAAGCAAGTCATGTGATTTTGTCTCTAATATCATTTAGTTTTACTGCTTACCTACAGCATTTAGGAATCTTGAGAAAGAGTCTGAGAGCAGAGCAGTCATTTTTTTTTCCCATTACAATCTTTTCACTCTCTGCCACCATTTCCCACAGCGCTTCTCCACCCCAGCCCACCTTCTCTTCCAGCCTCTCAGTAAGTGACCAGCAACCCCAGGGACCCCTCACTTCTGGTTGCACATCATCTCCAACTGTCCTGAGCTGGGCCTGCCTCACTGCACAGCTTTGTAATTGAACAGCTTCCAAGCAGTCGATATCTCTGCCTGCAGACCCTGATTATGCACGGCTCATGAATAATCCCCATCGGGGATGTCCTCCCTGAAGGCTCCTGGCTCAGCCTGTGATATTGCTTCATCTTTTCTCACAGCAAGTCTAGAAAAAAGTTTCAAGTTACCAAGCAGTAATCCTCCAGCCAGGGTGAACTGAGGACATTGCTACTCTAGAGTGGCTGTAGAGAATTTAAAAAAAAAAAAACACCCTTCACACAGATAAGTGAACATCTCTCCTTGTAAAGAATACTAATGAGCAAGATGATAATCCTTGGGTTATATTGATTCAAAGCCTACTATGTGTCGGTTACTAATTACTGGGATATCACTGAACGAACATGATAGTATTGAATTCTCATGACAGAATGGAGGAGGTAGAATTAGGCACCCGCTTTCATGGCTAAACACACAGAAGTGAGGAGAGTACAAAGGGCATTGCCAGTGTCCCAGAGCCAGGCCAGGCAAACAGCTGCCCTTCCTGCAAATGCCTTTTTTAAGCCTTATAGTAAAAATCTGCAGACAAAAAAGAAGGTGCTAGGTTAATGAAACACAGAATATGGAGCTTGATGTGAGTTGGGGGAAGAATTCCTGTAACAGGCTTGGAATTCCCAAAACAAACATGGGCATTGATGCAAAGACAGCTTTCACCTAAAAGTCAGAAGGAATGCAAATGTGAGTGGCCATGACCTGTGAACCCAGATTCAGGTCACCTCATATACTGTGCTTCAAGGCAGTTACAGTTTCATGAATTTTATGTAACTATGTGGTGAACATGGCCACTTCCCAGGTATGCAATAAAAACTAGGCATCAAAATCTTTGCTATAGGTTTCAGGTGGTATATGATGGCTACTTTAGGTTCTGGATTTATGTCTGTTAGAACATTCCAAAAGGTGTCTGTGGTGATGGCTAATAAGTGCCTATGAAAGAATCTAAAGATAACACCAAATAAATGACTCTGCATCTGCAACATTCCAACACAGCCTAATCACCAAGTTCTAATCAGTCAGTTGGCATTGCAGAATCTTTAACACAGGTGTTGTTTTTTTCTCTGAGAATTTTCATTCATACAGGGGTACAAAGAGGACTGCTGGGACTGAGCACTCGTTAGTCAGATATCAAATCTCAGGACACAGAAACTTTTGTTCCTAATTGCCCAAGTTCACCTGGGTATCCTTTCTATTGGGTCCCGACATCAGCCAAACATCAGTTTGGTAATGTTTACCCTGTAGCCTATTCTCTTCCCATTTTTGTTTCTTAAGTTTTATTAACTGTACATTACAGGGAGTCTTTGATACATTCATGTGCACATGTCCTGAGTTTAGAGTCAAACCTTAGTGTTATTTCTGCCTAGTTCTTCCCTTGCTTATCATACCTTAACCTCACTAGATTCTCATTGTCCCCTGACACACTATGTGCCCAGTCTTCTGCCTTTTCTTCCTTTTTTCTCGAGTACTGTAAGGAGGCCTTATGCGTAGGCTTTCTCCAGGAAATTACACAGGTGAGCAACTCCTAGAACCCCAGTTTCGGAATAAACCTTCACCCCAGATGGATGTTGACTGGCACTTGGATGTTTCTTCAGTTCTGTTTCATTTATTCTCTATGTTGTTACATTACCGAGAAAGAAATATGCACCCAGACAATGTCTCTCTCCTCAATTTTGAAAAAAAAAAAAACATTCTAAATGAATTGTCTTTATCTCTTTACATACTATGCCATTCTCCTTTAATGCGGGTAAGCATTTGGACCCAGAAGCCTTAAAATTCTGGTAACAATACAACAAGGCAACCAAATATTTTCACAACTAACAGTTGCTTATCAATTTCAAAAAATAAATCTGACCTATGCAGCAAACCTTGTTTAGCCATATTTATTATCTCCTACATCCTAATACCACTTAATATTCTAGTCATCTGATTTTAAGCAAATTCTTGACCATGGTCATTATCCACTGTATTTCTGTTCCACTAGAATATGGTTTCCATAGAAATAGAAGGTTTTATTCATTAATGTAATCCACAGAAGGTTATTACATGTTTGGAACCATAAGATGGAGATAGACTTAAAAATATAGGCGATATTAAAAGGTACAAACCTACCTTGCTCACAGCACTGGAATATACCGAACAGTGAGACTTCAAAAAGACAACATTGTGCCAGAGGACTGAGTGTGATGTTTCTATGCCTCTTTCCAACTTCAACCCACAGAGTGGGTTGATATTATTTGATAAAACTACTAGAAGAAATCTGGGATATAACTATGTTATTGCAAAATGATCCCGTTGATCTCTTCTGATCCTGGGTCCCTTGTCATTTACATAGCAATTTAGTTGATTCTACCAAAAAGTGCAATTGACTCTTGGCTTAAAGAATGCCATCAGAACAGTATAGAAAAGACAAGTTTGCTAAAGTAAGGAACTGGCATGTGAGGGCAATGACAGCAAGAGGTTGCACTAACTTTCATTTGAAGGCACCCTCATTAAAGTGAGGATTCTCCGTATCCAATTTCCACCATGCAACTGAAAGCCCTTGTTGACCAGTGTTTCAGTCTGGATAGAGACTGGATTTATTACAAGGCTTCAGTTCTGTGTTTCCAGGTCAAAACTATTTTAGATTGACCAGGCTTATTTGGTTAGGAAGAAATCGCTGTTTTCTTTTTTTTTTATTTTAAATTTAGTTTTCTTTCTATTGATGTGTAGGTTGGGGGATTGTGGTGGTAGAGGTGTCTTAGAGGCAAGAAAATGGCATCTAGATAAAAAGCCTTCTGAGAACACAATTTTTGTCCTTTTAAATGTGATCCTAAGCCTTTTAAAGCTGAACCATCTCTCCATCCTCTCTGTTTTCTTTATAATGCTTTGGAAAACTCCAAGGGCCAAGAAATTCCCTGAAAGAAATCGAGCCCCTTTCTGGTTGCTCTGGTCTCTTAAAGATGGCTTTCTCTACACATAAGTGCTGTACATATGGTTTTCTTTTAACTACACAAATCAGGGACAGTAAGAAATTAACAATAGTTAATAATGTAATGAAACAAAGATAACAATGATGTTATTACAGAAGTCATTTCATTTTTTATTTTGGAAGTATTTTGTTTAGCATTTTCAGACTGTAGCTGGTTGCACTTGACTGAAACCCAAGGAAAGTAAACCCCAGATATGAGGTAGACTGCTGTAATTCTATCGGTGAGATAAACCAACATATGTTACTGTCCCTTCATTCATCACTTACAACTCTACAGACTGCAAACTTCACATGAAGAAAAAGGAGTGTGACGGCTACATGTGATGGCTAACCTCCTCGCCACACCGTTAGCAGTTGGGAGTGATCACCTCCTGCTCTCTATGACTGCACACCATCACGTGCTGTGTATATGATGTCAGAGTTGAAATTGAAAGGCTTCTGCCACATAGGGAAAAAAATCAATAACTAGAGGGCATTGATCATAGGCTATCACTTTCTAATGCTATATGACCTTGAACTATACTAACTAGGACTTTTGATTCTTCCACATGGGTTCAGGGCTCCATATTGAACTGTTTGATACCTTATTCCTGAAGTCACCCCAATTCATGGAAAACATAAAAAAAATAGTGACAACTAGTACAATTCTTGAAGAAGGGCCTCTATTCAAGCCCCAGTAAAAAAAGCTGAGTGTTTATGAATCTCCCTTATTCTCATTCACTTGCCAACCAGCTAGTCCAAACAACTCTTGTTTTCTCTACTCTATTTTGAGGTAATGACATAGTTATTCAGACCTTGCTTATTGAATAATAGTAATTCACTCTTTGATCTTTTCCCATGGTCTAAGCATTATTTGAACATTACATTCCAGCATAAAACATACCTATGGAATGTTCTCAATTTCCATACTGGGAGAGCTAAAAGAACAGAGAGATGAAGTTGTTATCCTTCTGACAGAACTAGAGATGTGCAAGACCATCTCAAGCAAGGCGGTCACTTGGATGTAAGAAAGGCTGTGAAGGTTGATATCAGTGAGGCTACTTGACTCAATGAGGCTACTTGACTGCAAAGTTTGATCTCAATGAGTCTAAAATAAATTATAAGTTGTGAAATGGTTTCTCTCAGAGTAAATACAAGCCTAGCTAAGCCTCTACACCAAATATCTTAACATATATAACCCTACTTAATGTAGAATAATTTTACAACCTCTAACAATGATCCCAGCCAGGTCTCTGCCTGAGCCAGGTCTCAAAATGTTTATTATTTTTAATCTTCTTATCTATAAAATGGAGCTTACCATACTAGTTTTGAAAAACCATCAGTAACTTGAAGGAAAAATATTATATACAATTGTCTATAATATTTCTGAGTCCTGACATATTTTAAAATAGTAATTTCTTTTATTTTCTTTGCTTTTTGAATTCTGAGAAAAGGGTCTCACTCTGTAGGCCCGCTGACCTGGAGCTTGCTCTGCAGACAAGGCTGGACTCAAACTCACTGAGGTAAGGGCATATGCTACCATGCCCACTCTAAAGATGTTAATATCATAACGAGAAGTTCAGAAAAATTTACTCAGAAGGCTTTCTACTTTCATAGACAGATAGGGCCAAAAGGTTGTAGTCATGTATTGGTCTCCATAAGACTGTAATAAAACTACTAAAAGTGACAAGCCAATACAATAGATGAGATGCTTCTTGTGATAACACTTGAGAATCCATGCCAGATATAAATATGCATTAAATATTGATGGACAATGTGGAGTAAAATTAATATATTCTTATTATCCATTTATTTATTTTTCCAATAAACATCATTGGACTCATCCCATTGTGTAAGTATGAGGATGATTTTGACTTAAGGAAAGGTAGCATGTTTCTAGGCCTAACAGAATCCAGCTATAAACCCATTGCTTATCCAAGAAAGGATAACTTCTATAAAATGATTAAAATAATTATAATTTACTTTGAAGTTATAAGATTGCAAAAAAAATCAAGTGTTTACATATGTTTCTGAAAGAGTTGTTTTTATAGTAGCACTGAAGTGAAAAAATTCTATCATATTAAGAAAATATACAAGAGAATAATGAACAGACACCTTATATAGTATTTTTAAAGAGATGTTAGTGATGTGAAAAACTGCACATGGAGATTAATATTCAAGAAAATATATGACTTGGATGTGGCTTAGAAATAGAGCAGCTGCATAGTACATACAAGCCCTGGGATCAACTGAACATTGCTATATATGCAGTGTATGATAATATGTATAATTTAAGTCTGTATACACAATTTGCAATCAATTATGGTATGGAAGGCATATAGATCAGTAAGAAAACATGAGTTTTGATATAAAGTTAAGGAACACAATAAGGCAAAGTCACATAGAGAATGCAAGTAAGGAGAAGAAGAGGCATCAGGTAGGAATGAGAAACGTAGACCAGACCAAGTATTTATTGTTTGGAAGCAACGGAATGATTTCAAAAACGTTTATGAAAAATAGGTCAAGACTTGGCAGATATACGAAACAGTGAAGGACACTTGAAGTCAATGGTAGAGAATCATTTGTAAGACCAAAGGGGAGTTGATAGAGGTTTGAGATGAATGCCGTCAGTAAAGGCAGAGGCAATTACAGAAATAAACAACAATACAGAAAATAGAATCATTTAAACTTTGTTGTTTATTCTTCAATGTTAGGTAACATGTAGGCTTCCTAGTATGAAGTCAGCTGATTCTCTAGCTGCACCGGCATTACAGGGCTCAGCTGCTTTCTACTGCTCACTCTTAATGACAAACAGGTTGCGGAGGACAAAGGCATTAGACTGCATGATGCTGTGGTGAGTCTTGTGCAAATGTGTCCTCCATTACTTTCTTTTCTCTACATGGGTCATGAGATCCATTTATTTAAGAAGGGAACACTAAGTTATCCTTAATATAAGCTGACCTAAGTGACTAGTCAATACCAATTCTATAGTAATAGAATTCTGATACTCCTAGGCTAATTATAAAGAATCCTTAAATATTTCTGCTAAGGACTTTTCACATACTCACTTTGGAGAAGGTAATAGTCTTACTCCATTTTGTGAATTTACCCAAGTAGGGTAGCAAGGAATCTCTGTGTAGCCATATAGAGAAACTATACAGAGAATCAGGGCTTCACGGCCATCTCTGCTATTACAACTGTTTACCGATAACTTAGGCATATGAAAGAAGAAATCATTCTCTTGAAGTTCAAGCAAATATGTGCCCAGATATTGTATGAGATTCACCAAGTTATAAGTACCTCTAACAAATGCATGGAATCATATAACTAGTTACTGTATTGTCATTAAGTTCTGAGAACATTTATTAGGAAATCGTAGAAAAGTGGAAATAAACAAGCTAAACAGAGAGCTATATTCAAAGAAAAGGCACCAGGCCTCACCTTTTGAAGACTGTCTGATTAGTTCTATACCTCATTTTTAATAATGTTATTTTTTTCTTGATGTTCAGTTTTGTTACATCTTTGTATATTCTCAATACTAACACTCTGTCAGGTATATAATGGGTTAAGATTTTTTTTCTCATTTTTGATCACTGCTTCTTTTCTTGAATGAAATGTATTTTGTCAAACAAAAATGTTATAGTTTCATGAGGTCTCATTTATAAATTGCTGTCTTAATGTCTGTGCTATTGGAGCCCTATTGAAAAGTTCTTTCCTGTGTGAATGGGCTCTGGTATACTCCCCCCTTTCTCGTCTGTTAGAATAAGAGCATTTGGTGATGTGTTCATGGTTTTGAAAGAGTTGAAGTTCACTTTTTTTTCATCATGATAGATAGGGATCTGTATTTATTCTTCTACATGCAGCTACCCAGTTTTTCAAGCACTATTTGTTGAAGATTCTGTCATTTTTCCAGTGTGTAATTTTGTCATCGTTGTAAAATACCTGGTTTCCATGAGTATGTAAAGTTATGTTTGGGTCTTCAGTTGTATTTCATTGATGAACATGTCTATTTTTATACTTGTACAATGTTGTTTTTATTACCATAGGTCTATAATGCAACTAGGAATTCCAAATGGTGGGACTTCCTTCAAGTCTGGATATGAAATTTAAGACTGTTTTTTAAGTTTTGTAAAGAATTATGTGGAATTTTAAATATAAATGGCTGAGAAACACTTAAAATGTTTACCTTCATTAGCAAACTGGAAAATGAAATTTATAACTACTTAGAGATTTCATCTCACATCACTCAGTATAATCAAGATTAATAAAGTGAATGACAACACATGCTGAGGAGGATGTGTAGAAAGGAGAACACTTAATCATTGCTTGGAGGGTGAAAACTAGTCCAACCACCATAAAAATCAGTGTAGAGAGTTAAAAAACAAACAAACAAACAAACAAAAACACACACACACACACACACAAACACTGAAAATGTACCACAAGATTCAGTACACTACAGTATACTACAATATACTACAGTAGAAGCACACTAAAATATGTACATATGTGAAGGGAATTTAAGTGAATTCATAAAATACTAAACATAGACTACTCCAACTAGGAAGCATATGGCAGGGGAAAAAATCCCTCAGTACCAGAAAGGCATTACATCTTTTTGATTCATTAATCAAAGGTGTCACATAGAATCCCTCAAACATTGAAAGCTATTGGCAAATCAATTGGTTACTTTTTACAACCTGTTGATAAGATACTATTGCTGAATGTAGTGGATGTTTTTATTTTGTTATATAAATATGTTTTTGTTTTGATTCCTAATGTGGGATGTGAAAGTTCCTTTAGTTTATCCACAGCTGATAACAGCCTCGTGAGAGGGTGAATGATCTTTGTCAGCCTAAAACTGCCTCCAGTAGGAGAGTAGGGGTGTGGTCTTTGCCAGAAGGAAAACATCTTTGTTAGGACTCAGAGAGGTATAAATAGGAGCAAAGGGAGGAGAGAATGAGAGAGAGAGAGAGAGAGGCAGAGACACAGACAGACAGACAGAGACGGACAGACAGAGAGACAGAGAGAGACAGAGAGGCAGACAGAGAGACAGCGAGCAGAGAGGTGGCTTTGAGATGTTCCTAGATAGAAACACTCTGGAGAGGCTTTGAGAATGCTGCTGCTGTTTGCTCTTTGCTGTTTAGCTAGACTGCTGGAATCCTAATGACAAAGAGTAAGATTGTCCCAAGGAACTGAGTCTAAAAATGTCTACATCCCCTGTCCCCACTAATCTTCTTTCTCTCTTACCTAGGGTTGGTGAGTTGTAAGGGAGGTAGAGGCACTAAGAAACTCTAAATAAAGTAATTTTTTTCTCCACAGTTGTGGGGAGAGTAGGGACTGCCTCTGACATGAGCTCTGATGCCCCACTTTCATCACTTCTCCTTGGTGGGGAGGCTTGGTGGCACACAGAAGAAGGGGATGCAGGCTACCTGGATGAGACCTGATAGTCTGTGGCTTATGGTGGTGGAAGAGGTCCCCTTCTGTTATAGGTCTAGAGAAGGAGAATAGGGTGCAAGAGGGAGGATGGTGGGAATGGGAAGATACAAGTGAGGGGATAACAATCAGAATAATATCTGAATAAATTATAATAAATTTAAAAAATCAAAGCTTATATCTGAATACAACACAAACATATGTCACTGAATATGGAGAAACAGAACTAGAGCTAGAAGTGGCAATTTCACCTCTACTAGCTAGCATTCATAATAATCTGGTATCAAACAAGATACCAGAAGAGAAAAGTAATCTTCACTCTTACCCGCAAGTCTTACTTGTTGAGCTACAATAGCAATTGACCTGCAAGATAGACCCATTGGCTCAATGGTGGCATAAAGGTTATGGATGCAGCCAGGAACCTTTTGATTAGATTCAAGGGCTCCTCCATGAGGTTGGAGCCATATCTGACACTGTTAATAAGGACAAGAGAATAAGAACAGATAGTGCAGTTATACATCGATGGCGGTGTATTCTGTCAAATTACCTGTGCTGTCTGCAGTGGATTTGAGGAAACCCACTGTCTGTGGGGGAACAGCATCAGTTAGACCTTCCTTTTACATGAGCAGAAGCATATTTTATTTAACTTTTTCCATTAGCCCTCTTCAGTGTGATTTGAACATCATAAATATCTATGAGTGCACGCTAATGTATAGATTTTTATAAAGGAAACACTTTTCTTAAGGTGACAGAAGTTCCATTTTCAAAGTCTTTTTCAGTTCCATTTTATTTATTCTGTTGCTTTAGCAGAAATGCCATTGATTGAAAGGAAATCAAAATGTCACAAAGAAGTTTGGGAAATGGCTCAGTAGATAAAGTGCTTGGCTTACAAATGTGAGTATTTAAGCTGGATCCCCAGAATTCGTGTATATAAAGTCAGGCATGGTGACAGACATTTGTAATGTCAGAGCTGGGGTGGCAGAGGCAAGATAATCCATATAACTCACTGGCTATTCATTCTATGCTAGTCAGGAGACTCCAAGCAAGAAAGAGTCAGAAAGCTCTCACCTCAAAATCCAAGGTGGATGGCACCTGAAAATTGAAAACTAGGCTTGAAATCTAGCCTCCAGAAGAGTACCTCCAACACACACACACACACACACACACACACACACACACGCTTGCATGCACAAATGCATGTACACATGCACATGTACACATGTGTACAGACGCACTCACTCATGCATACCTACACACAACCCACACACCTATACACACACATGCATGTACACAAAACCAAACACACACATACATATATACACAAATACATAAGCACATACATGCATACATACTATACACACACTACACACACACATACACACACTACACATACACACACATACACACACAAACACACACACACACACGCAGACATGCACACACACCAGTATGCCACAGAGAGATCATTAGAATCAATAGATAAAAATTAAAAGCTTAGAGAATAACCTAAATCTTTACAAATTTGAGACACAGCATAATACGGAGACCACCACAACCTGGAAGTGAATCCAAGGTTTTTGTTCCTGGGCACAGGGACAGCTCTGATTATTATTCATTTTTACAGGACCTTGACCACGTCCCTGGGTTCTATCCAACTTAGAATGCACACTGAGCTCCACAATCAATGTTCATCAGCTAACAAGCCTTTGCAATGGCCCCAAGAACAATGCATCAGCCCCATTTTGAGAGAGAAAAATCCAAGACTGCAGAAGGAAAATAGCTTGCTAAAGCTTCCAGGTCAATATGGAAGGCATCAAGGAATGCATCAACACTTCAATAGATTATTTGTTCATCAGCATAGAAAATCAAGAGTGTTTGCCAGATGTTATTAGATAGTTTGGCAATACTGTTAGAAACTGTGTCTCTGTATGCCAAAATAACCAATCACAGAAAACATGAATTTTTAAGAGCAGCCCATATTATGTTCTTAGAAACTAATCTAACATAGCATTGTAGTCACTGTATAAACACTAAAATGTTATTTATATGAATGAAACAAATAATTGGGTCTTGAGGGCAGTGTAAAATCTGTATGCAAGTTAACCTTTTACATAGAAAATGAGAAAGAAGCAAATCAGACAGGCCTAAGAGAGGATGAATCTGAGGCTGAGAGATGGAAGGAACAGAGGTAAGTTGTGTCTTATTGATGATGAGGAACTGAACCACTTGTTGAAAGGCTCAAACTACATCAGATAAATACAGAGTTTGGGGCAAATTTGCCCATTGTTTTTACTCTGGTTGCAAGTGTCCCTTTTAAAGTCCAACAGGAAGCAGATAGTGAGTATGAGTAAGGGGCTCATAACAGGACAGCTCTGCAGCCTCATGCAGGACTGAGCACTCTGAACACTGACTCTAGCAACCTGGAGATCCAGTACTCATGTAGATTGATTAGAATTAATATGTAGAGGGCTGGCGAGATGGCTCAGAGGTTAAGAGCACTAAATGCTCTTCCAGAGGTCCTGAGTTCAATTCCCAGCAACCACATGGTGGCTCACAATCATCTATAATGTGATCTAATGCCCTCTTCTGGTGTGCAGGTGTACATGCAGGCAGAACACTGTATACATAATAAATAAATCTTTTTAAAAATTAATATGTGGAATAAACACAAAGCACTTGAGTTGCCCAGATTGATAACACAAGATGGCTTCTTACTCTAGAGCCATAGCTCACTCTCATGTCTGCTATTGTCCCTAAAGAAGTAAGTTCACTTCTTGGTATTTCTGGGGAATACGTAAATAACACAGTTTTCTGCCCAGTGCCTTGTGGCTTCTACTTATGACTGTTTTTTCCATCTCAGTCCTCTGAAGCAACACTGCTATCTTGATCAACATTAACTGGCACTTGCACTTTGCAGTGGTTCGATGTGTGCTAGGCTCCTCCCCAAGGCCAGCTACAAGTGTTCTTATAGGGTTTCCAGGTAGACTTGAGGAGCTCATGTGTTCAGGACATTTCTATCAAAGGTATTTGGAAGGTCAGCTTAGGAAATCCTAATGTCTTCATTTATAGCTTCTGATGACAGCCCAGGCTCTGGAAATCAACTGTGGCCTCCTGAAATTGCCACAACTTGAAAATCAATGGACCAAAAAGAACACTAAAGTGTAGGAGCTGTTACAGTGTGTGGTGCTGACTGTTGGCAACAGCAACTGTTACTAACTTCTACTTGAAGCTAAAGACTTCACTAGCTCTTGAGTGCTGAGATCTTGGCAACCAGAACAGGCAACCATTGACATGAGCACATAAAGCTACAAGTCTCTAAATTCTCAACTCTCTAGTTCTTATGGCTTGAAGCTGCAAATCTTTGAGTCCTATAAACCATTGTTATTCAAGGAAACAGGACTGTCTGTGACAGAATATTGCTTCTCTCCATCCATACCTTACATGTAATTAGCGCTAAAGGACATAACCAGCTCATCGGCAGCAACCTGGCCATTCTTTTTCCTGTGGGAGAACAGAAGCCATGATGTTTGATTCTTGTAGCTGCAGTGTCCTGAGGTTGTAGAAGGTAATTTCTACCAAAAAATTGCTTGGAAGCTTTGCCATGTACAGCTTAAATGATTTGCTCAGGTTTGGCATACTTAGCTCTGCATTCTTCATCATGGCAGCACAACTGATCTTTAGTTGATCAATCTGAATAAGTGAAAACAATGCCATCAAACTCATAGTGGTTAACATAAAACAAAATTGAATTATACTGTGTGAATGGTAAAGAAGAGATGAGCGCCTGGCACATACAGTATAGCACTTCAACTATTGTAGTCAGGACCCACTAAGAGAGCTTTTACTCTGCTCATCTTGGTATTTGATTTTATTTCTCATAATAATCATTGCAACAGCTGTATAATTGTGGAAATACACACAAAATATTTGGTTACCTGCATCTAACTGTAGATTTATTGTTCAGAACTCCACTCAGATAGTCCAGTTATCTTGAGGACTATCATAATGGTAACAAAAGTAAGGTTTTCCCAATCCCCACTTTCAATTTGAGTCCATGTGGAAATAAAAGAAGAAAAAAAAACTGAAGTTTGGAGATGTCTTTTAAACATATACTTGTTTTGAAGAACTTCGCAATTTTTGCAAAAGAAAGTTTTGACTTTTCCAACTTTCTTGGATGAGACACAGCAAGGTCATCCTTTAGAAACAGTAAAAGGTGCCTTCACAATAGGAAACTAATGGACCCTGATTGCATTTCTTTTTAATTGGCAAAGCAATAAATCAGTGAAGCTGTGTACTTTCTGCAGTAAAGGATGAGTCGATAGGAACTAGAAATAAGTGACCAAGGATGCCATTGCTTTCTCTTTTTATAGACATTCTTTCACAAGCATATGGAGGTGGAAATGCTTGAAAGTGAAGAAAAAATATAAATTCACATATGACTTCTGGCACAAAGACTTGCCCTTTGGATCAGGTGAGATAAAAACCTGAAGTTTAATTTGACCCAGGTATAAGCATCTCAGAAGTGCTTGCCAGTATCCTAAGAAGATTATTATAAGACCTGATGGTATTTTCATGATAGCTAAGTGCCTCAAAGAGTCCATAAAGGATTAGGGGTAGGTTTGGTGTGTGTGAGGATTAAGTACATAAAAATGACAGTGACCAGTGATATGACCATCATGTGGCACTTTCTATGTTCCAGACCATCTCTCTCTTCATTGTCTGATCCATTTCTGACAACCATGAGAATCACATGCAGAAAATACCTCCACGTCTTATTTATTTACTACACTGTCAATTGGCACAGTCAGGTTGAAAAAGCTACACAATCACCAACAACTATGCCAAGGACAGAACAGCATTTATATAGAAACCAAGCTGTTACTTTAGAACATAAAGGGGAGATGTTTCCCAGGTGGTACATGATAAGGCCAACTCTAGTAAGAGATAAATCATAATAAATTATAACATTTTTCAGGTTAAAAGAGCTGAAATTAAAGGGCTAGAGAGATGATTCAGTGGATAACAGTGCTTGATGTTTTTCTGGAGCACTGAGAATTGATTCCCAACACCAGTGTCATGTGACTCTAACTGTAATTGTAGTTCCATAGGATCAGGCATATTCTTCTGGCCTCTGCAGGCAGCACACACACACACACACACCACACACACACATATACACACACAAACACACACACACCACACACATACACACACATACATACACACACCACACACACACAAACTCACACATACACCACACACACACAAACACACACACCACACACACCACACACACACACACATGATACACAAACACACACATGATACACAAACACACACACACCACACACACATACATATGCACACACCACACACACACACACACACACCACACATACACCACACACACACCACACATACACCACACACACACACATACATGCACACACATGCACACACACACAAACATGCACAGAAACACTTAAAAGAGAGCTTAAAATTGATGTGAAATTAAAAGGAAGAAATGATCAAATGGATCACAAAGTGTAAATAAGTTTGTTGGGAAGCAGAACCAAAACGATAATGAGGGTTATTGTCACTGGACATCAAGGATCACTACTACAAAGCAAGCATGGGGGGGGGCGGGTCCCATCTTGTCTGCAATGTAACATGTGAAGCCCTTGACTTGACCTCTACACTCTGTTTCTTCACATATTCATGTGACAGAGAGCAGTGACACCTACCTATACACCAAGGAAGTCATTGAAAACATTAAAGTCTGAGAAAGCATACAGTCAATACGTGAATCCGTGATACAAAATGGTAGAGATCTTGTGTCAGAACCAGGGATTAGGTCTACTCTGCACAGACAACAAATAACAAGACCCAGGAAGTACTCAAAGGAACGTCATCCTTCAAGTTTAGCTTCAAGAATTCCAACAAGTGCTTTAAAAGCAGAAGGATCAATTGTTTCTGAGTCCATTATCATCAAGAAAACAATTCAACCACAAAGATTTAGAATGATTCCTCAGTGGGACATTTAATAATCATGGGCTACTGAAAGATCAGATTCATATTTAAGAATGACTCCTTGACAGCCAGCAATGTTTCATAACTGTTCATCTGGAGGAGGCCTGCTGGCCCCACGATCATTCAGGCCTGTGGGGCTCCAGGAACATCCAGAGGGACACAGCCCGCAGGCCTCTATAACCTTCCCTCTGGAGAAGGCCTGCCAGCCCCAGGATCATCCAGGCCTCTGGGTCTCCAGGAACAGCCTTTTTCCTGTTTCCTTGGGACACAGCCAGCAGAGAAACATTCAGGCATGCAGGTAGCCAAGAACATACAGCTAGTAGATGTGAGTTGCCTTGTATTTTCTGAGCTCTACTATCAGGTGCAAGGCTCTGACTGCCTCACTAAGGAATCCTATCAGCATCTGGAACATCCAACCAACACCACGGACAACCAGATTGCTAAAGGCCAGCATAAGAATTCAATCAACAAGAGCCAGGGTAATATGGCATCATCAGAACCCAGCTATCCTACTATAGCAGACTCTGGAAACTCTGACACACACAGTTGAAGCAAAAGACGATGACCTTAAATCCAACCTTATAAAAATGATGAATGCCTTACAAAAGGAAATGAGTAAATCCCTTAAAGAAATACAAGCAAATCAAATCAAAAAGGATAAGTAAATAAGTAAATCTCTTAATGAGATTCAGGAAAATACAGTTAAACTAGTGAAGGAAATGAATAAAACTGTCTAAGACCTACCTGCAAGCAGAAATAGAAGCAATAATGAAAACACAAATTGAGGCAATCCTGGAGATGGAAGACCTAGGGCAGAGAACAGGAACTACAGACATGAGCTTCACCAACAGAATACAAGAGATGGAAGAGAGTATCAGGTGTAAAAGATAAAATGGAAGAAATCAATACATCTGTCAAAGAAAATGTTAAATCTAAAAAGTTCCTGTCACAAAACATCCAAGAAATCTGGGACACCATGAAAATACAAAACCAAAGAATAATAAGAATAGAAGGAGAGGATTCCTAGCTCCAAGGCCCCAAAAATACTTTCACCCAAAAAAGCCTAGAGCTAGATTGTTTTGGCACAGAATTCTACCAGACATTCAAAGAAGAGCTAATACCAATACTCCTCAAACTATTCCACAAAATAGAAACAGAAGGAACTTTTCCAATCTCATTCTGTGAGGTCACAGTCACCCTGATACCTAAACACTCAGAGACTCAACAAAGAAAGAGAAATTCAGGCCAATTTTGCTCATGAATATTGATGCAAAGACACTTAATAAAATACTCACAAAGCAAATCCAAGAATACATCAAATACATCATCCACTGTGATCAAATAGGCTTCATCCCATATTTAGTATGATTTTTAAATACAAGTTTTTAACCCTTGTCTTTGTTCTGTGGTTATAATCCTATCTGGGACTTGTGAGACCATGCCTTATCATCATGGCAAGGTCCTTTGCTCACATCGCTGGTTTTTCCAATGGCCTTGTCTTCTTTCTGATCTTGAAGTGCCTCCATAATAGTGTTTATCTTCCCAATGGACTCTGCTTTGTGTCTTTCATCTACAACCTGTGTCTTGGCCATTTTTTCTATGCTTTTAGCTTTCTAACCTGTTTTTTTTTTTCTTGTTCTGTATTTCCTTTTCTCACTATGCCCTGATTACTTTTCTCTTTTTATTAATTCATTCATTTTACATCTCAATAGTTATCCCATCCCTTGTATCCTCACATTCCTCCCTCCCTCCTGCTTTCCCCTTACTCTCCTCCCCTATGACTGTAACTGAGGGGGACCTCCTCCCCCTGTACATGCTCATAGGGTATCAAGTCTCTTCTTGGTAGCCTTCTATCCTTCCTCTGAGTGCCACCAGGCCTCCCCATCCAGGGGATGCAGTCAAATATGGGGCACCAGAGTTTGTGTGAAAGTGAGTCCCCACTCTCCACTCAATGGTGGAGAATGTCCTGTCCATTGGCTAGATCTGGGTTGGGGTTCAATGTTTACTGCACATATTGCCCTTGGCTGGTACCATAGTTTGAGCAGGACCCCTGGGCCCAGAACCACTCATCATAATGTTCTTCTTGTAGGTTTCTAGGACTGAGAGGCAGTAGAGAAGAAAGCAACCTGATTACTTTTCACTCCTTCATGGTCAGGCTGCCTTTTTCATGACTTGTGCATTTATTGCCTAGTGGCGTTCATCAGCTCTGGGTGCTGAATCATTTATCCAGTGTGCCTCCTTTATTCGTGGCAAAAATTCGCTCAATGTTACCTTTATTTCTCCTGTTTATACTCTGTAGCAATCTGACTTTTCCTTATTATCCTTATCAGAAGTCTGTTATTTATTGAGTGAAGAAATGAGATAAGCTCCTTCTAATATAGACAGGACATAGGCAGCATAGCTGAGTGTAAGAAATGTGAAATGGAGGGCAGACCTTCAGAAAGCAGCCTTGCAGGAACATTTCTTTTTGTTTGTTTGTCTGGCTTTTGGGTTTTAAGAAAAGAGTTCTCTGTGTAGCCTTGGCTGTCCCGGACTCTCTTTGTAGACCAGGCTGGACTCAAGCTCACAGAGATCCACCTGCCTCTGCCTGGCTAAAAAATTATTCATTTATTCATTTTAACGTGTGTGTCTATGTACCATGTGTGTGCTTGGTGTCCTTGCAGGTCAGAGGATGAAGGGCATTGGCTATCCTAGACTTGTTGTTAAAGATGGTTGTGAACCACAGTGTGCATGCTGGGATCATAAAGTGGGTCCCCTCTGGAAGACGAGCCAGTGCTTTTAACCACTGAACCATCTTTCTAGGCCCATGAAGGAACATTCTGATGGCGCGTAGAAAGCAGGTTGGAAGGAGTTGTAGTAGAAAAGGGCAGAGAGGAGAATTGTGATCTATTTTCTCTCTTTCCAGGCTATGCTCAATCTTGTAAATGCATCCTTTTAATTGGTCCTTAGATAAGCGATGCTATTAAACCATGTCAACAGGAAAGCAACTGATTCTTAGATGGACTGAATTATTTTCCAAGGATATATCATAGAGTCTGGTGTAGTTATTACCTACAGACCCATTCAACACAAACATGTAATAAAAAAAATTATGTTTCCTTTTTTTTTTTTTTTTTTTGCAGGGGGGGTCTTTGAGGCAGGGTTTCTCTGTGTAGACTTGGCTGTCCTGGACTCTCTTTGTAGAGCAGGCTGGCCTCGAACTCATAGAAATGTTTGCCTCTGCCTCTCCAACTGCTGGGATTGCAGGCATGTGCCATCATGCCTGGCATAAAGAGGTAAAAAGTATAGATGGTTATTTGCCTGCGTCTAAGGACAGAAAAGGATACAATCTATTAAGCCAGTGTTCTGAGACCTAAGACTCTAAAATGGATATTCTGATGTAAACAAAAAACTAGAATCAAATTTTCCATGAATTTATGATTTTTCTAAAAAAACCACTCAGCACCCATGTGTCTAATAATAGATAAATAATTGATATATCTACCTGGGAAATGTTAAAGGAAGCACTCTAAATAAAAACTCACACCTAAAAATTAACTATGCAAATATATTTGGACTTAAAAATATACAAACTATAAATGAAACATTTATGTTGTCTAATTTTTTGTTATTTAAGTAAAATAAACATCCTCTCATTTTAAGTGATTGAGATAGAATTGTCTCAAAACTTGAACAAAAATTCAAACTTAAGAAGTTGAGAAATGATATGACTGGTTTTTCTATCTGCCTTTCCTTAAAATTCCTAATATTACATAGACAAGTATTTACATATATGTTTTTCTGATTTTCAGATCTTAATTTGAACATTTTTAGCATCATGTATAAAGGAAGAGAGAAAACAAACATCTTACAAATTTGCTACCTTAAGATAACAGCTATCAGTATTTTAAGCATTTCATGTAACTTATTGCATTATTTTTTTTTAAAGTTAAACTCCACATACCAACAATTTAACAATAGATAAAAGGGAAACTGATGTAAAATTAATCACAGGAAACAAGTGCTCTAAATAAATGACTGTGATACCTCAACACCTGTCATTTTGTATTTTACTAAAATCTAGACTACACTAAAACTAAAAAAAGTAAAGCTATAGAGGAGTGATTGATACATATATTAATTTTGTTTTTATCTTCACATTTAAAAGATTACTCAGCTAATTCACATATGTTTCATAATTGCAAAATAAAATTGTTACATGTATCTCATTGCTACCTGCATTAATGAGGAAAATAAGCAGAAATAAACATGGTTTTATTGAAAGTTTTACTGGTACAGTGTCCAGAACCTTTGACCATAGTTACATGATAGAAACAAAACAGTATTGATATTCGGCTTAAATTATGTGATACGTGTTATGAACAAAGCTTGCTTGTCAATGACTTGATATTGCCGAAAGACAGACACCTAAAAGGACTAAGATTTTTCCCAAGGGCAAAATAAGAATGAGTTAATTATTATAGGCTGGAGCACATATGATAACCTGATTCTTTCAAGTGCTGGCCATCCATCATGTCCTTGAGAACTGTAGCTTGTGAAGGGCATTGTTTGATTTTGGTTTTCCCTCTTCTTTCCCTTAGCATGTGTCCGATTGGGCCTGTTAACTTGGTGTCTGGTTTACTAAGGTTTTTTGCTTTCATTTTATCTGCTTAAAAGAATTGATATTATACATAGATCCATTTTAACATCAGGATCTTGAGATGAAATATGTCATGTTTTACTCCTTGCAATTCTATCCCTACTGCACCCCACTCCACTCCACCCCACCAAAACCTCACAAATGTTTGGCTGTTTCCCTTTATATTTTCTTTATTTCTAATATTCTCTTTCATTGTTTTTTCTCACTATGGAGAACACATGTTCATTTTGTATCTACCATCTGTTTAACAATATTGTGTTCTTTTTTTATCACCTACAGTTTCATATTCATCTTTCAGAGTGTGTCTTCTGATGAAAATATCCTTGACTGAGGTCTAATGCTAATTAAATAACTAAAACCATAAAAATAGTTCTATCCATAAAAAATATCTACAGTTAATCATCCAAAAGTCTTGATAAGTGTTCATTGAATCATATTCTGAAGTATATTCTTTGACCTCTTTAACATTGCTGCAACTGTTGCACACTTTGTATTCTATTGGAATTTTCTACTTACTTGAAGATTTAATTTTGCTCATTTTGAAAGTCTATCTCTTAGTACCAGCATTCACCAGGTGCTCACTCTTTACTTTACCCTGACCTCTGTCTAATAACATTTACTTTCCAAATTAAGAGCAGTTTATGGTCTCATCTCATGAACAGTCATGAGTCTTGCAGAATAAAATCCTTTCCTCGGTTCCCAGTCTCTATAAAATGAAACACCATGACCAGCAGGCATACATGGTGGCATCTATATCCTCATCCCTGGACCTGTTATTTCTAAGTGCAGAGAGTCCAACTGGAGAGCATGGACAGTGATAACCCAATTGCTTATTACAAACCATTCACTTTTGAAAATAAAATGGGGGGAGGGGGAGAAAAGCTTACTAACTATTTTTAAGGCCAGTAAATGACATCATTTTCCTCCTTATTTATTTCTGAAGAACAACAACAAGAACAATAGCAACAAACAAGTGAGGGAGCATACTGAGACTCAAATCCAAGTTTTTAGTAAAACATGAAGTGGGGAACTTGAGAATAGTTGGGTCACTGTTTACAGACCTACGGAGAACCAAGAAATGCACCAGCTTTCAGGCTTTGCAGCTGCCTCTGCAGAATAAAAACATCAGGTTCTTTACCCTATTGGCTATTGATGACCATTGCTATCAAGTATTTTACTAATTTCCAGTTATAGAGGATATATAAAAAAAAAGATTAGCCATATATTATTAGCCATATACTAGTAGTCTAAAAACCTGTTAATATGGAGATATAGTAATTTGTGGAAACAAAACATATTAAAATAAATAATTTTAACAAAGGCCCATTATTATTGTATGTAACTCATACTAAGGAATAAATCAAGTGCTTGCATCATCAAAGAAAGGGTGATTGACCTCTGATATAATGGCTTATATGAGTAGTTATTCAATATGTAAGGCATGAATGAACAAACAGTGAGTAGCTGGATGCTCCAACAATAGCAGCATGTGATTTCTATATGAGCATAAACCCCATGTCTCCACATACAGTTGGTCTCTAATATATGTCAGATATATATGAAAGAAAAAATTCCTCTCCAAACCTTTGATCAAGATGACTTAACATTTGGGGGTTACTTATTTATGGAACTGTGACCTGTCCCTTTGGAGATGAAACCCTGGGAAAATATTGAAGCAACTTGCTTCAGTCATTGGTGAGTAATCTGAAAGGAATGACTGAGAATTTAGTTGAAAATAAATGTAGCACAATATCTTGGTTGATAGAGCCAAACCAGAGAGTAAAGGAGCTAAGGTAGACACAATGATATATCAAACAGGGAGACAGGGAAGTAACTCCAACCACCATTGGAAATGACTAATTTAAACTATAAACAAAAATAACAATATCATACATGTTCAATGAAGGAGTGCTTTGTAAAAGATGATCATAGCAGCCTTATTCATAATAGCCAGATCATGGAAACAGCCTAAATGTCCCTCAGTAGAAGAATGGATAAAGAAACTGTGGTACATGTACACTATGGAATACTACTCAGCTATTAAAAACAAGGAATTCCCGAAATTTGTGGACAAATGGGTTGAGCTAGAGATGATCATAATGAGTGAGTTAACCCAGAAGCAGAAAGACTCAAATGGTATATACTCACTTATATCTGCATACTAGCCCAATGGGCATATCCCATGAAAGCCTTCCCTTACCAGGAAACTGGGACAGAGGGGAGGACATCCTATTGGGACTCTAGATGAGAGAACAATGGGAGAATAGCAATGTAGAAGGATCCAGTGGGTCCTAGAAACCTACAAGTAGAACATTATGATAGGCAGATTTGGGTCATGGGGTCCCGCTCAAACTAAGGCCCTAGCCAAGGACAATACAGGCGGTAAAATTTAAACCCCTACCCTGATCTAGCCCATGGACAGGACAGTCTCCACACTTGAGTGGAGAGAGGGATTTGACTTTCTCATGTACTCTGGTGCCTCACATTTGACTATGTCCCCTGGTGGGGGAGACCTAGTGGCACTCAGAGGAAGGACAGCAGGTCACCGAGAAGAGACTTGATACCCTATGAGCATATACAGAGGGAGGTAATCCCTCTGAGGAACAGTCATAGGGGAGGGGAATAAGGGGAAAATGGGAGGGAGGGGAGAATGGGAGGATACAAGGGATGGGATAACCATAAAGATGTAACAAGAATAAATTAATAAAAAAAAATAAAATTAAATTAAAAAAAAGACGATCACAAATTGTAAAATAGCTCTTTTAAACAATGAAAATAGCCTGAAAAACCTCCAACAATGAGACTGTACAGGATGAGAAACAGCGAATCCTCATATAAGAATTCAGAAATGTGTGGGGAAGATGAAACCATACATTTAAACTTCTATTCTAAGAGGCTTATCAGTGCAAGAATGGAAAAAAAGAACAAACTGTACATTTATAAACTGAGGCAAAGCAGTCCATCTAAATAAGCTGGACATAGCCTTTCCCTGTTACAGAGCAACTTGTGGTTTCTGATGGAATTTCCTGGTATTTTATTTGAGAAGACTGTCTCATGTGTGTAATGAAGGACCAGCTATGGACACATCCAGATGATGAAAACTGATGCTCCACATGTAGATTCTATGACTCTATGAGTCAATGAGTTTGGTACCCATCAGTACAGTTATATGTCAGGAACTGTGACAAAGAAGAAAGAGAATGTTTAACCTGTGTTTACCATAGAAAATAATATATGCAGACAACCAGTGCATTCTAGAGGCTACTTGAACAGGATCAGGCCAATCTAGGGACCACAGATCATGATGTCCCAGGGCAGTCTTGTTGCTACCTGTAAATCAGATGGCATGCCTGGGCAAGAAGTTCCCCAACTCTCAGGGCAGTGTTTGAAATATCCACTCATACCATTCATAGAGGGGTCTCCTCATGTTATTTCATATATTTAATAATGGTTCAAGTTCTAGAAGGAAATGTCTCGGATCCTGAAAAATTCATGAGACATGAGCATTTTCTCACCCATTTACCAACTATAAAGACAGTAGAGTAAGGAAGCAATGTGTTTTATTATGATAGATCACTGGCATGGTTTTCATTATATAAGTTGACCTAACAAAACCAGCAATCTATTTTTACTGTAATTTTGGTTTTATATAATAACAATATCTCGAGTTATTTGGTGTTTATATTAACAGTATGTATAGATAACACTGCATTTTATCTCTGACCATTAGCAAGAAGAGTAGAACTCATTTTCAGCTAAGTTCATGAATATACCATTGGGACAGGGAGATGCTGCTGAGATATTTAATGGACCTATGTATGGACATTCACGACTGAAAGTAAAACCTCCAGTGAACAATTATACCATGTAATTGAAAGTAAATAACGATTATCAATGTTAGCAACTAACAGATTTACCCCCAAACAGAGGGATGTTTAAGCTTGGAAAATTTATTTAACTTTGACTTCTTTGGCTGTGCGGTTGAGGAGGAAGGTATGAACATGCTTTGTTTTTTTTTTTTTTTCTCTCATCAGCTGATACCTTATTAGATTCCTTTCCCTCTTAGTCCTAGTATACTTGAGATGACTTACATCAGATAGTGGATAGCATCCTTTAGGTGTGACTTATCCAGGATGTGATTAGTAAGAGCTATAGATCAAAACATTAGAACTGCATTTGCTGGCTCTATTCTACCGCTGTCACTACTGTGTTTAAGATGGTGGCTTCAGATCTTTCTAAATAGCAAAATGTATATTCACCTCAAACGTTTTGTAGCACTTTGATTATTAAATCAAACTGGCAAAACTGTGCACTCAGTGTTATTGCATCTTTGAGAGTTTTCCAAAACACAGTGCTCACACTTCTAATTAGAAAGCAAAATTCTATGGCCTTTTACTAACAGCTATATCTAAGGTGTATGCACAGAAAAGTGAATAAGCCATGGTCTTAAGAGAAATAGAAAAAAAAAATGGCTTTAGTATGGCAACTTTATAGAATGTAATAGGGGAGCTGAGAAATGGCGCAGTGGTATCAGGCTTGCTGTGAGGTAAGTGTGAGGACACAATATCAAATACATAGGAGCCATATAAGTTTTAAAAAAAAAAAACAGCAGAAAGCACCGATAATCTAGGTGCTCCCACCCCAAGATGGAATGAGGGCCCAGGATAACCCCTAGGAGATCATGCATCAGCTATCATAGTATATGAATGTTAAAGAACAAGAGAGTCTGTGTCAAACAACATTGAAGCAAGGGCTGACACCTCAAGTTTGTCCTTTTACACCCCCCCCACATATTTTGCAACATGCAAGCCTTTGTTCACACATATGCATACATATAGAAACACACAAGCACACACACACACATCACACATATATCATATACACACAAAAATAAAAAAAAATAATTTAGTAGTTACATTTCACTTCTTGTTCACTTCCTTAGTATACCCCAGGCCCATTGTTCCTTCTCTGCCTTTCATTTCACTGTCTTATTATATATTTTTTTTTTCACTCTCTGTCTCTCCTCTCACCATATTTTATTTATTCGTCAAAATACAATTCCAGCTCCTCCTGCACCAGAGCCTCTGTCTGTGCTTTCTGCCTTCATTGTCTGTGTGTGCTGTTCTATACTACTGTGATGAGGTCAAAGCCACCTGGGCATGTGGCATTTAGAGTCTGAGAAGTCACGTTCACACTGTAAAAATGTTTCAATGACAAAAAATATATATTGGAAGGGAGAGTTAAAAAGCCAACTGAAAATAGTAAAAAGAACTATAAATTCCTCATGTCTATAGGCAGAAATTCCTAACTGTACTCTTGGAGTCAGAGCATAAGAGATGAGGCACTACTCAATGAAGTGAGACATAAGCAAGCTCTCTGTAAGACTGAAGATGAAATGTTGCCGAGAGGAACAAAGCTCCCTGCACTTTTCCCCAGAGCTTGTTCTCACCTTGCTTTAATAAATCTTCATTACATCCATTCAGAGATCAATTAGGACTCCAGCCAACATAGCCTGGAGAATTATATCCTGGGAGCTGAAGAATAGGTTCTAGATCTGGCTTCATTGTTTATTAACTGTGTGGTCTTCATTACACTGCCGAACTGCTCCTGTGCACTAGTTCAAGTAAGTGTTCAGGAAGTTAAGACCCATCTCAAGGAAGAAAGGGTAACAGAATAGGTTTGCAAATTCCAAAGTGCCAGTACCACAATAGAGAGTGTTACTGTCTTTGTTATAAAATTAAGCCCAGTTGACTGATACATATTAAGTATGTAGATATGAAAAGCCAGGTTGACCTATAGGGAAACCTTTGTAGTGGAAAGGGTCCATGTATCACATTACTAAGCCACCCTGCAAGGCTCAGGTCCAGAGGAACATTAGCCATCCAATCATGCATCTTTGATACTCAACGACTAATTATTCCTCTCTCTCTGCACAACACTTCATTTTCTGGTTTTTCTCTTCTCTCCTGAAAGGAACAGAAGCCTTAATAAATGATTTTTATGCAGGACAAAATACAAAGTTGTCTAAGTGGCGTGACATTGTTTATCATGCCAAGAATTCCCAAATCCCAATGCTGGCCCTGTCAGGCAACATTTTGAGTAACCTGCTTTAAGCCTCTCTCTTTTCTTCACTTGTGGAATAAAGAATCCCTGTCTTGCAGGCTTTTCAGAACCACGAATGATTCCAGGAACACGTAAAGTACACAAGATGGCGTTTGCTGAGCACAAAACAGTTCACCAATAAATTCTACCTTCTGTGCCTCCTTTTGTGCTTCTGCCTCCTCCCTGGAGTGTGGCACATGTGTGGGGTTCTCCTGTGACTGTTTATGCTCTGCCATTTTGCACGGTCATATCTTAGTTTATGGATTATAGACATAGAACAGATATTCTGCCGTGAGTTAGACGGAAAGAAAAAGTTTTCTTTTATATAGCTAATACATTTTACGAGAACAACGGTTTTGGCTGCCTCCACTTGATAATCCTTTCTCCATCAGCCTGCCTGCAGATAAAAGGACTTTCTCTATTTCATAAGAGGAGCCAGGCTGTTTGATGTCATTTTGAAAAGTTTTAAAGAAGAACATGGAAGGAAACACAGAAGTAAAATAACAGAGGCAGCTTCAGAGGGAAACAATACTTCATTTCTGCTCACAGGAAACTTCACCATTCAAATGCATTCACTCTTTACAAAGCGTCTCCTCAGTTTCAGCCCAAACACTGGAAACCGAGCCCATTAAATCAGAACAAAACCACTTTTGAAAACAGCTTTGGGGGAAAAAAATACAATTTTGGCACAAAGGGATAAGAATCAAGAAGGATGAAAAATCAAAATGAAATTCAGCTCCAGGGAGGCAAGTTCTCAGGTGGGTAGCTATTTACAGAACCTGCAAAGTCACAATCAAAGGACGAGGCTGTACTGATCAGAACATATTGTTCCATGGCATTGACAATTCTTGCTTTCAAGCCTGTAAAGAGTGAAGCAATTACAGAAGCCAAGGGTCGTGGAATAAAGAATTCCATACCCAGAGACTGTAAGTCTGATTCTAACTCAGGTGTTTATCCTTAGAACACTATCTTCATTTCTCTCTTCTCTGTCAAATCGGTCTGCTTTCCTTGACCCTCTTCCCACGTCCCACGGCATCTACAAAGCCTAGCCATGCTTCCCTCATCCCTCAAAGGCTGGACGCTCACCTTCTCTGAACTGCTCAGGACTGCTCTGTGCAGTGCTTAGACCACTGAATCTGGAAGCCAGACCAGCCGCTGACTGATTCCCGGCTCCAGTGCTTGTTCATTGTAAAGCTATGGTCAAACTTAGTAAAAAAAAATCTTTTTGTATATGTTTTGTCATAACTAGAATGAAAAAATAATATATTAGCATTTAATTAATCTATATGTAGGTAAGTGAAGGGCTGCAACATATTTCTAACACTAACAGAAATATCACTACTGCAACACACTGAATTAGTTATGATTTGTTAACAAAGCTGTTCCCTGATCATATGTTTAAAATCTAAAGATGAGTTACCCGTCCAAAAGTAAATTCGAAATAGCGGTTTGGGGACCTCTCAATGATTCTACCTCTATTTGAAAACAATGTCCATTTTTTAAGAAATAGGATAGGATATAAATCAATGCATAACTTCAACACGCACACACCCAAATTCACACCACACTTGAACCTGTTACTATACTACTTTACATGGTCACAATGGCCTCGTTATTGTGCAGAATTGTGCATTATAAGAAACTATGTTCCTAAAAGGTACAGATCGTGCTGGATATGGAGGGTTGGAGAGGAGATAGATGAGTCAGAGATAAACATTGTGCTTTGTGCTTTGAAAATGAACGCATTGGGACCATAAACCAGAATTTGGGCAGCCTCTGGGAGGTGGGAGGTGGGAAAAGTGAGAAAGAGACGTCCCCATAGATCATCAGAAAAAATGCAGTGTTGGTAGTATCTAGATTTAATTTTTAAATCTCTCTCTCTTTCTCTCTCTCTCTCTCTCTCTCTCTCTCTCTCTCTCTCTCTCTCTCT
>OU015747.1:25426941-25437346 GCA_907169655.1 Acomys percivali | reverse complement strand
TGTGTGTGTGTGTGTGTGTGTGTGTGTGTGTGTGTGTGTGTGTGTGTACACAACAGCAAAGATGTGTGACAGGGTAAGTAAGGGGAGTTTTGATTATAAATTGACGGTCCAAGAAAATATCACTTAAAATAAGATACTTGGTCGAAGGTATATGGAAGACACAGTGCAGGATAAGAGAGTTTCAAGAGAAAGGAGCATGGCGCATAGAGAGTGGATCTATGGCTAAGACCCCAAGGTGCAGCCCATCTGAATGCCTAAAGAACAGCAAAGGGAACAGTGTATCTGGTGAACGTGTAGCCAAAACTCTGAAATTAGCAAATGAGAGGGAGTCAAATATCATGGGAGCTTTGTCATCACAGAGCCTTTGGTTCTGCTGGGATTAGGACCTATTCCTTGCTGATGGTCAGCCGAAGTGCACCCGTATTGCCAGTCTAGATGCTACACTAAATATTGATGCATGGGATGAGACTCAAATCTCTGAGATGGCGTAAGAGAACAGGGCAGCATTTACAGAGTTCTGTAAATGTTAGAACTTCAACTAGAGGTTTAAACAAAAATATTTATTTTGGAAGTCAAAATATGATTTCCCTACTGAATAATTTAATGCATTCTGTATACTGAATTAAAGAGTCTCTTTTTTCCATCTCTCCTGAAATAAAATGGGTAATAGATCTTTCTTCTTCAAAGCCCTTTGGAAGTCATCTGAAATTCAGCCAGCAGTTAAAACCAGATTAAAATGCTGGCTGCTTCATCCTCTGTTAGCATTCACTTGGTCCAGCATGTTATTACTAGATAAAAAATAGAGATGATTTAAGAAAGAAATGGGTAGCGTTTTCCAGAAACTTGAGTAATAAATTACTGAGCAGTCCTCAAATGCTAACGTCTTATCTGCCATCTCCCTGCCCTGGCTGAGGCAGCTTGCAGGGCCCATCATCTCTTCATTTGGTGTCTGCTTTACAGAATATCTAATGCAGAAGTTTCCGAGATACCTCTGCTTCTTGAAAGCACCCTCAAGGTGGAGAGTGTATGAAAGAAGAACATGGATCCTTTGACCCTCTCCATCACAGACAGCAACAGCAAATCATCAAATATCTAATTTACTCAATTTAACTTCGGTATTTAAACCCAAGTTTATTAACACACATATACACATGTATGTATATATATATATGTGTGTGTGTGTGTGTGTGTGTATACATGTGTATGTGTGTGTGTATTTGACATGACATCAAGATTAAAATATTGTAAATAAAATCCCTATAGCAGTACAACATAAAAAAATTACCTTAAGGTAACAATAAAATTACAATATTATCGCAGTGTAAATATGTGGAGAGATCATTACAATGTCAAAATGGAAATGTAAAAAGTCAATCCATGTACAGTGTGGTGACATCTGAGGCTGACTCATCCTGTCAAGTAGAGGAGAAGAGGAAGACTGTCAGGGGAGTGTACCCACATCAGCCTAGGGAATCAGCAAAGTAGGAGGCATAGAAGACTTCCCATGTGAGCCACATTACAAAATCATGAGCTCAGGATGAAATTAAGTATATGTGATGCCACTCCATTAGGGACTGATACTGTACAATACTTTAATTCTAGGGTTTTTAATCTGTCAGTCATCTGATGTCAATGGCAGTCTCAGGACACATTCCTGTGTTATTATGGGAAATTATAAGGGGATTTTACCTGCTCTAATCCATATGGAACATCTGAACTTTAGTAGACAAATAGCATCCATTTCAAAGTAGCTGTTGATAATAATGCCGCAAGTATTATTTCATTCAGAAGCGTTTTATTTTAATAGAAATGACTTAGTCTACATTATGTAATGAGTTCTTTATTCTGTAGAACAAAACTGATATTTTTATCAGTTGTATCACTACAAATGATAAATATCAATTTCTCACTCATATGCCCATCATCATTAATTCTTTTTTACAAAGATTTATTTACTTATGTGTATGCATGTGGGACAGATATACTTATAAAGGCCCACATGCACACAGGAATCATAGAGGGCAGGGCAAAGCATCATATCCTTTGAAGTGGAGTTCTCAAGTTATTGTGAACCACTATGTGGATGGCTGGAAAACAAACCTGGGTCTTCCACAAGAGCACTAACTGCTCAGCAACTGAGGAAACTCTCCAGTCTCTTCACTTATTTGTGACAGCATCTCCACCTATGAGAAATGAATATACACATAGATACATAACCCATATCATGGACAAATTATGTGCAGCCCTCCAAAGTTTTTATTTTGGAATCTTAACCTCTAAGATGATGTCATTGGGAAGTGGGAGTTTAGTTAAGTGATAAGGTCATGGGGCATTAAAACTCCCATGGTTCAGGCTGCTCCTGGAGCTAACCAGAAGGTCAGAAAACAGACCAAGAAGAAAAACCTCAAAATTTATATACATAGACTTTTAAATAGCTGATTCCATCTTCAGTTCATGTTAAATTAAAAAAATAGAAGATAATATCCATGTTTAACAGCCCAATGCATGAAACACGATAAATCATTTTTAGACATTCATGTCAAGACTTAGTTAGAGTCAGGTTTCTGTGAAACAAGTAAAAAGATGGGGCTACATGTTTATTCTACAGAACACTCTGCATATAAAGTAATACATTGCTTCTTTATCAGAGTCTGTAAGAAATATATCAATAATACCAGACCACAAGACATAAAGACGCCACAGAGTAGTGAAAGTAAACTTTGAGTGAGAGATGAGATCAAAATCTTATTCTAAAATATCATGAAATAATAGGTAATATTTGCAATAACAATGCATACATTTTGGGGGAACCAGAATTGTAAGAAATATGACAAATTCAAGTAAATCTACCTTTCAGGAGACTGGTAGCCCCTACCATAGACATTAAATTGTATTGACATGGAAGGCAGATGTGGATCTGCACATGGTCTTTGATGATAGCTTCATTGACACATCATATAAACATCTGTTACAAGGTAGAATTGATTCATACTTGACTTGTGTAGTTGAAAAATAACTCCAGTTTAGGTTTAATTATAAGAGTCAATTATTATGCAAAGTCCTTAGGCTTGGAGAACTATTCCCTAACAACTATTGTCAGTATTAAGACTTCTTTTTCTCAGCTAAAATTGAATAAGAATAATAGTCTTGTTAATTTGCAATAATTGATACTTTGAATGATACTTTGAAATTGGGAATTCTCATTCTAACCATGCTAGATATTAGAACAGCTCATTAGACCTTAGGCTACAAAAACTAAACACTTAAGCTAAGAATTTAATACTACTTCATCTGGAGAACAATTTTATTAAAAATTCTATTTCACTCAATATTGTCACATAGCAGAGCTCCAACATTATAGAGCAAATGAATGACTATTAATATTGCTACTGCTATACTAAAATTCTTCCAGGACCTTGAAACTTTGTTGAATCATTCATGGTTCACCAAGCACTTTCCAGTTCATAAAGCACATAAACTCAAAGCACACAGGGACTTTTCATGCTTCACAAAGTCTTCTATTGTCAGCACCTAGAACATCGATGGCCCTGGATGAATATGTATTATCTGTATGTATGGGTGGTTCTGTCACACATATTTCCTTCAGATTCTCCTATGCTGTGTAAAGGTGACCTGGAAAAGACTTTTACATTTTTTCTTACAAATATAAATGTCCATATTTTTTCCAAATTGTATAAAGTTCAATGTAAAGTCCAGTCTTTTTCTAGGACCCAGTGAGCATCCTTGCATCACAGGAAAGCCATCATATTTTTCATATTCTTGTACCTATTACTGTGCCAGGAAATGAGTAGATTGCAAAAAAAAATGAAAAAAAAATGATTTCCGTGTGTTCTTGGCATATATTTCCTTCAATTTATAAATCAAAAGCAGTTAAGATTATTTCTAATTTCTTCTTTTTTTTTCTTCCTTCCCTTTCTTTCTTCTTCTTTCTTTCTTTCTCTCTTCCTTATCTTGTGGCTTTCCTAATACTACTGAGAACATAGGAAAGAGCTATGAGAATGTTTATATTATGAATTAAGTTTAAACAGTTGCAGTTCTTTTTTTTTGTTGTTGTTGTTGTTGTTGTTAGTGTTAAGTTTTTTTCTTCATTGTATATCAGAAGGGACACTGACCCTATTGTGTGTTATCCATATAGAGAAATTAGTTCACAAAGTTCCTACAAGGGCCAATCACTTCATGCCATATGGCCTTGCACACTTGGCTGAAACCAATGGTTATGACCCAGTGGCTCCTTTATAGAAAATCTGAATTTTAAGGCTCATAGACTATATTTATCTGATAAATTTCAGCATCACTGTGGTATGTTCTCTAAAATAACCATTTTGTTTTCATAGTTTAAAAATAGTTTTTCTACAGTGAGCATAATTGATGGTGATCCATCCTATAAGGAATGGGAACAAAGGATTTTCTGGAACCCAATCTCACTATTTTACAGTTGTTACTGGAATGTCTTTCTTATACAAACATGCCATTATAGTCTTTTGTAAGCTTTGATAGCATCATTTTATGATAGAAGAATATGAGGAGCTGGTGAAATTGGTAGAAATGTTATCTGGGCTCAGTTTGACTTACAGGATTATGCCCTTCAAATCATGTCCCATTCATTCAAAAAAAATGTATTGCGTCTGGAGAAGAGGAAATGGCTGGAGAAGAGCAATATAGGATCTTCCTGCAGCATGCAGAAAGACATACATGGTATTGGAGAAGGAGCTGAGAGTTTTACATCTTGATCTGCAGAAAGCAGAAGTGACTGTGTGTCATATCGGGCATAGCTTGAACATATGTGAAGTCAAAGCCCACCCGCACAGTGACACACTTCCTTCAACAAGGCCACTCCTCCTCCAAGAAAGCAACACCCCCTAATACTGCAGTTCCCTATGTGCCAAGCATTCAAGCACATGAGTCTATGGAGGCAATTCTTAGTCAAACCACCACATATCCCCACAGGCTCATATATTTGAATGCATAGGAAGTTGCACTATTTGTTAGGGTAGTGTAACCTTGTTAAGGGTGTCTCTGAGTGGGCTCAGTGGCACTCTTTCTTCCTGCTGCCTGTGGACCTGAATGGAGAACTATCAGCTCCTTATCTTGTACCATGTCACCTTGCAGGTTGCTGTGTACCCACCATGCTGATAATGGACTAAACCTCTGAATCTGTAAAGAAGCCCCAATTAAATAAGAGTTGATATGGCCTTGGTGTATCATCATAGTAATAGAAATATGACTAAGACAGAAGTTGGTACCAGGAAATGGGATATTGTGACAGGCCTGACAGTGCTACTTGTTGGTGGAATGTGAACTTTGGGATGTTAGATTAAGAAAGCAGTTGAATGCTCTAAGTGGGGCATAATGAACCATATCAGTAGAATCATTCAAGACAGTGGTACTGAGAGCAATGTAGATTGTGACGATCTGGCTCAAGAGGTTTCAGAGGAGAACAGCCTAGAGAGTGTTCTTCTGATTTTTTTTTTTTTTTTTTTTTTTTTTTTTTTTTTTGGTGAGGAGTGTGGCTGCTTTCTGCTTTTGTCCTAAAAGTCTACATGAGGCTAAATTGAAGAGTCTTGAACTAAGAGGTTTGGTAGAGGAGATTTTAAGACAGCCTAGTATTGACTTTGTCATGTTATTAGTGACCATTGTTATGCAATGAAAACAACAATGTACAGTTTGAGGAGAAAATGAGCACCAAAAGGTGTAATGGAGATATGTCCAGTGCTCAAGGAGATAAAAGTTTTAAGGGAAAGTCTGATGCTAAATAGAGTAAAGGGAGTGGTGACCTCCTGGCAAGACCCTATCCACCTAAGCTTCCAACTTGTGAAGGAATTGAAGAAAAGCTCAGACAGTGAAGGAAACCATCAAAAACAGAAACTGGTGAAATTTATTTGAACAAGAGGACCCAGTTTCAGCCCCAGTAAGCAGAAGAACTTGGCAGCATCAGCCACGTGGTTCTTGGCTTAAAGTAAAGGATACAAGTAAGGGGCTGTGAAATCTCCCTCCCTCTGCTGCTAAGGAAAGCTGCTGAGGCCAGGAATGTGTCAGGGGTGTCCCTGCATGGAGGTCTGGGAGGGCAATTGTGTGAGTAAAGCCTAGGTTTCTTTGGAGCCCCCAAGATGTTGGAGATGCTACAGTTGTGGGATACTTGTCAAGGAGAGCTGTCGACTGAGTGTGGAACCAGCACAATAAAGAAGTGTGTTGAAGTCAACAAAGCTGAAATGAGTCTGAAGAGTATGCCCAGCTGGTTTTCAGTCTTGCTTTTGTCTGATACTTTCTCAGTATGATTCTTTCCAACCTTTTGGATTGGTGATGTGTGTTAGAAGAATGTGATTTGCTTTGTTGACTTTTTAAAATATTTTTATTTTTTATTACTTAATTTATTCAGATTACAGCTCAATTGTTATCCCACTTCTTGTATCCTCCCTTTCCTCCCTCCCTCCCATACCCACCTTATTCCTACAGGAGATTACAGTTAAGAGATTGCTGTAGGTCTCAGAGCAACTGAGTTTTGGTCTTTTTTTAAATTAAATATTTTTTATTTATATTATATTATATTATATTTATATTATTACATATACATACCATAAACTGCCTACAGGAGCTATATAAATGTTATATTCATAATGTTTTTGGCTATTTGTGTTTGGCAGCCTTGAAGAAAACATCTTCTAGAAACATTTTCTACCTTGGTGAGTCTTAAATTCTGAATGTAAATTGATATCTATCATATAGTGTTGAGATTGCAGTAGGCTGTGGAGTTAGACCAAATGCATTGTTTTTTTTCAGTATTACATGACTACAAGCCTATGGAGGGCAGGAAGTGGAATGTGGTAGTTTGAATAAGAATGGCTCCTATGGGTTCACATAGTTGGATGCCCAGGGAGTGGCACTATTTGTTGGAAAAGGTGTGGCCTTGTTGAAGGAAGTATGTCACCGACGGTGGCCTATGGTATTTCAGGGGCCCATGCTAGGCCCTGTGGCTCTCTTCCCCTTTGCCTGCCTCCAGATCTGGATGTGGAACTCTCACTTCCTTCTCTAGCACCATGTCTGTCTGCATGTTACCATGGTGATAATGGACTTAACCTCTGAAACTATAAGTAAACCCCAATTAAATTCTTTACTTTATGAGTTGCCATGATCATAGTGTCTATTCACAGCAATAAAACGTTGACCTAACAGTGTTGTCCTAACACTGGGGATATTGGAGACAAGAGCATTACTTGGAGACTACTATCTAAATGATATTGCCTAAATAATGAGCTCCAGGTTCAGTGAATGATGTTATCTCAATAGATAGATAAATAGATGATAGATAGATAGATAAATTGGCCAATGGACATAAGCTTCTGAACAGATATAAAGAAACAAGTCCAGGATTATGCCACAAACACTACACATACAAACAAGATACTTCATTGTAAAAATTAAAGTACTTAACATACCTCATTTAATAATTATTTGTCACTTAATAATTCCAAAAAGTAGATGAAGTGCACAAAAATCAAGGAAGTTCCTACTTAGAATCTCATAATGTAGTAGATAAAATAAATCCATGATTACATTATATTATTACATAATTAGATAATATTATAAAAAGTATAGATAACTCCAAAGTAGAGTATAGTGGAAAGCACAACAAAAACACAGCACAGGGACACAGCCTTAGATCTAGAAGATGAAGGGCCAAGCTAGAGTTTGAACTATGAGGAAGTGAGCATCTATAGCCATTTAAAAATATTGAAACATATTTTTGAACTTAGAGGTATATAGTTTGTAAAGAAACATTTATTTAGTATATTCAAAAGGTAGCATGTTTGGAGGGAATAAGAACTCTGTCTGTCTTGGGGCACATCTAGAGTTAAGAATCTATATTCTATCTTTCAGACTCAACTATTCTTTTGTTTGTTTCTTCATTTTTATTGGGAACTTATTTCTTCTTATTATTAAGTTATTTGTTTATTTTACATCTCTGTCTCAGATTTTCCTCCCTCCTCTCTTCCCAGTGCAGTTAAGGGAAGCAGATACAAAGGCAAGAGATGTAGTCAAAGAGAGCCCCTGCTCCTGCATTAGGAGTCCCACGTGAAGACCCAGCTGCTCAACTGTTCTTTGTTCAGAGGGCTTAGGTACATCTTACTAACGCTCGCTGGTTGGCAATTCCGTCTCTATGAGGCCCCGTCGGTACAGGTTAGTTGAAGAATCAACTATTCTTTTGAAAAAGTCCCAAAAATTTGTCCTAGTGATGTTTTAAAAGGGGGCCAAACTTACCTTAGTGAAAGAGTCACTGTCTATAGTCTCAATAAATATATTAAAGTACTTTTCTACTCTCTCTCACTCATCCATTTGCCCTAATTTGGGCCTATTGCTACTTAGTAAATGGCAGTGCGCTACAAATGTTTTGTTTCTGCCCATGCTGCAGCCTACCCTCCCATTTGGACTGAATCCCCTGGAACTGTGAGCCGAATAAACCTTTCCTTCCTGATTTGCTTTCTGTCATGGCAAAATAAATTCAAACAACACAGTGTCTATAATTAATTCATCAGCAATAACATCATCGGGAAACTATGCTTAAGTTTATGCAGAAAACATTGAAAAATGTAGAGTCTACTTCATTTCTGTCCTAGACAGAATAAATGAAGTAATCTTTTTAAGATATGGAACTTTTATGAGATTGTGTGACCCCTACAAGGTTAGCTAGAATTCTTTAGGGAAAGAATATATTGGACCACAGAAGAAGAGTGAATCAAGCACAGCATGGTACCTTGAGTCTCCATTATATTCACGGTTCACTGAGTTTCCAAGGAGCTAAGACATTAAAAAAGAAAAGCACTAAGAAGAAAAATAAGTAGATTTAGAAACTTCTGCTCTGATACCTGCCGTTGAACAGCAAAACTTAAATTCTACAGGAAGACCTCAGAGAAATTCAAGGAATACAAGAAACTGAGTAACATTTTCATATCATAAACACAGGGTGGGAAAGTATGTGAATCAAGACCATCTTGAGACTGAAGTACTCCCTCATCACAAGGGACCCCAGTCCACACCATGTTGGCAAGAAGGAGCATCCGAGAAAACAGATACTACTGTAGCTCTGCCCAACAATGGCTAAGAGTCACCCTACAAAGAAAATGCACTTAAAAACATTTTAGAACAATAAGTTCTAGACAGTGACTAACAAAACAATCACAGTAGCCAGAATGAAAGCTAAATTGCTCTTTGTGCAGTAAAACATCAGTAAATAAACCATATCCAGGGGAAACAACAGTCAGAAGAGGCACACAAAGACAGGGAAAGAAAAAGGAAACTAGTGATGTATCCCTTAAATCACAAGCAGAGAAAGAAATAGAAGATACAAAACTACCAAATTGAATGATATAAATTAGAATATATAAGGTATCAAACTGTTAGATTAAAAATGAAAATGAGGTAGTACAAAACCAGAGAAAGCAGAAGAAAATCACAGTTTAAGAAAAAAATAAGATGTGTAAATTATTTGCCAAGTCTCACAGATTCAAAGCCAGGAAGAACAAAATACTTCAACAAGGCACCAGTTAGCTTTAGAATGATCTCATAATAATATAAAATACAAGTGAAACTTTAAAACAGGTGTTGTAGAATGGGAAAGATCTGTTATATTATAAATGAAAATTTTCCTAATTTGACAGTTTATGAGCATACAGGTTTTAAAAACTTAAAGAGTCTCAAATGAGATGTATATGAAAGATAAAAATCATAGTCAGCCATCATACTCAGTTTACAAAGTTAGTCATAGAAATAAAACCTTGCAAGAAGACAGATATAGACTATTTTTAAATAAGGATCTAAAATACAGTCAAATGATATTACACAAAGCAGATGCAAATGCAAAGATAACATTATATGTTACAGGAAACTCTGAACTCAGGAATTTTTCTTCTTGTTTCAAAGTTTAAAAAAATTATATTAAAAATAACCTCTTAAGAAAAATATTTAAGCCCTACAGTGGACAAGATAGATTTAGGAAAAAAATAATAATTGACTTTTGTCAAAGTTATCAAATAGGAAAATCAAGTAGAAATGGGGAGTGTTTTACATACAAATACGTTACAACTAGAGGTGTCTAAAGAGTAAATGTATAGTTGACAACCTCAACAACAACAACACAACTTCCTCATTTCCCTGACTTGAAATTATTACAGCAATAGGAGCTCAAGGGTTCATTTTAATTGACGTGGCAGTAAATATAAAGATCTGAATTACACCTGTTGGAGGTCAGGGAGAAAAAGAGAGTTGGTTGTGCAAAAAATGAATGTGGAAAAGGTCACTGTAGCACTCTCTCTCTCCCTGTCTCTCTGTCTCTCTCTTTCTCTCCCTCCCTCTCTCTCTCTCTCTCTCTCTCTCTCTCTCTCTCTCTCTC
>OU015747.1:25373107-25422177 GCA_907169655.1 Acomys percivali | reverse complement strand
CACACACACACACACACACACACACACACACACACACACACACACACTTTACTTAAAAAGACTTTGAAGGGTATCTTCAATCATTTCAGAGTAACATGTTATAAAGCATAATAATAGATAGCTTTGTATTTGTCTCATGCATAGTGTCACTGCGGTGGTTGATCTGGTGCCTCCGTGTGCTCAGATGATAATTCCTTGCCCCCTCCCCTCTGCACCAGGTTCTACAAACAAATGATCAAGTATGCTAAGGGATGCTTCGTAACCTTGCCTATGAAGTATCCCTGATAGGCCAATAAAAATTGCCTACACCTGGCCAGGGCAGAAGAGAGGTAGGCAGAGCTAAGATTTGCAGGATTGGAGTACAGAATGATTGTGGGATGGAGAAGAGAGGAGAGAGCAGGAGAGGAGGAAGAAAAAGCAGAGCCACCATGGTACAGTGTGAACAAGAAGGGTGTAGCTGGGAGGAGCTTGCTCTGAGGATTGGCAAGTGGAGAGAAGCAGGCCAGATGAGAAACATGGAAGCACTTTTGGGTTTTGGATGGGAATTATCCCAGATATGAATAGTTAAAGCAAATGGCATGGGAGTTGGGGCTGGGAGATAATCAGACAGCACAGGGTTTTAGTTTCTGCCCAGTTCCAATGTGTAGGTATATTTAAAAAAGTCTTCAGGCAGTAAACTGTCTCAGTCATTTTTTCCATTTTGGAAGCTTCTAACCTGAACTTCCAGTTCACTCAGGTATTTAAGTTTTATTCCTTCTCAAGTCTCTGATGGGGTTGAAGACCAGATAGTTTGGTCTTAACAATTAAGCTTAGTTGGTTAGGGGTTACAATGTTTTTAGATCAAGATAGATGTTTTACATTAATAGAGATGAGATATGATAGATAATGATTTTTATTCAGGGATTTAGGCCTGACAAGATAGGAAAGATGCTCTCTTCAAGTTTGCAAAATACAGATAGCTAAATCACTATGAATGGAGCATTTATATAACTCATAATTGTCTCATGGTTCTTCCTGCTGTATATACTTGATTATATTAATGTGTAATAATATAAATGTATATGCTAAAAACATAATAGAATGCAATAATAAATCTAACAGGCATTTGGGTTTTTTTATTGGTATGATAGTGGGTTAAATAATAACCACTGTAATAATTATATGTTCTACTAGTAGATATTAGTTCATTTTCTACTACATATCATTACATTGTTCAAAACAATGCTAAAAATCTCTCAGTATAATACCTGCCTGCTCATGTCTCTGTCGTTCCTAATAAAGGAAATGATGAAATCTTCCCTGAGGAAAGCACTTATAGAATAATGTACAGAAGTTAAACATTTAATTCTTTCATCACACATTTTAGTGCAAATGAACAAACAAACAAAGGCTATAAATCATATAAATGCAATCTTCTGTTTAATCCTTGCAGTCACCTTCTAAACAGAATCAATAAAGCCAAGTTGAAATTGGTAATATTTGTTCAATTATTTTCTGATGAGAATAATGAAAAATGAATGAGTATAGAATAAGTCAACAAAAGAGAAATTAATGAATGGTAAGTAAATCAATCAACTTTTTAAACAGAGGATAATATTGGGCAAAGAAGAGAGCGCTGACAACTCCTTTCTAAGGATAGTCCATAGTTTCACAGTCAGTCTCTTCCTCCACTGTTCATAGAAAAGGAAAAGAGGCAGATACTGGGAAGAAGATGCATCAGGGTCATTGGTTCAGCATCAATTCAACATGTCCTTATGTCTGTAATTATATGTCCTCATTAAAATATTATTAAAAAGGAGGCATTCTCACATTGCATGGCCATAGGTAAACAAGACTGAATCAATGGTCCCTGTCTTTGGCTTCTTTTTCATCCATTGCGGTCTCGCTGACTTGATGATGATTGGATGTTAAGATTATTTTTATGTAACTGTGTTTGTTTCTCTTACTTTCTCTCTTAACCTGGCTATCACAAAAATAATTGAGACTCTTTTATATTTACTTAATAATAAGTTTCATACCACAAGAACTGAGCAGTTATTACTCTATTCTTAATGCTCTAAACTAATTCGGCTTCCTCTCAGCTTACATCTCAGATATATGTGCACTTTGTAGCTTTTTTGCTTCAGCTCATCTCCTGGTGTCTCTTAGATTACTCATGACTAAATCTCCTACTTTCTCTTCTAACTCCTCCTCCCCTGGCTGGCAGGAAGTCTAGCCCTACTCTCTCCCCTGCTCAGCAATTGGCTTTAAACTGCTTCATTGGCATACCAAGGGAAAATTGGGGAACAATGTTTATACAACATTGAGGCAGGAGATTCTCAGAACAAGAATTGGAAGTAGATATAGGAAGTGCAGAAATCAACACTTGAATTACACAATAACCTTACACTTAAGGTTGGGCACTTGAAAGTATAGGTGGATGACTAGCAGCGGGTATGCATCCACATGACTTTCAAGCCAGATGTAGCCTTTTGTCTTAAACAAAACAAAACAAAACAAAACAAAACAAAACAAAACAAAAACCTCACAGATTATAGCTCTGAAAAAAGTCACTTAAGAATATCTGGAAACACATATTTTTGTAGGATTCCATTGTATTTTTGTAATTTCTCCTTTGAAATTTTTTTTTTCAGTGCCTGGCTTTTAAAGTTGACTTCCCTCACTTATAAACTCTTGTGATATTTATATTCCTCATTCATAACTTTATGGTCAAGGCCCAGTTTAGTTACCAGTTCTAAACTTTCTGTTCAATCATCAGGATACAGGGTGGACATATGGGCACATTAACAATTGGACATTATGAGTTACTATACTAGAGCTGGGTGGACCATAAATGTCAATATATTTTTTTAGTGTGTTTTTTCATGGATCTTGACAAAGTGGCCAAGGCCTTTGAATCTGACACTAAACAACCCATGCGTTAAATAATATGTTAGAAAGGAATTATAACTTTAAATAAGGTAGAGTTGTTGACAATATGGTCAATAAATATCTTTGGGAGACACCATTAAATGATAGTTGTGGGCCATAAAATCTTCCTGTGCTTTGGGTTTTGGAAATGTTTCATTCTGAGAAGGGAAAGAGGTATCTGGTGGCCCAGTACAGGCCTCACTACCCTCAGTTATTTGCCTAACATGGGAAAGTGATTAAAATTGAATAGTGTGGCTCAGCTCCTTGTTTTTTCTTCTTGAGATGTGGCCTGAAGACCAATGCCAATGTGGTGGTGAGAACAGCCCTGTAACTATGGTGATGGTCATTGTCGCCTGGAATCTCAGAAGAAGAACTGATCGGTTTCTTCTAATTCCATTTGGTCTGTTTCTCTACTTGAAACTTAAAACAATGTGATGTTCATAATCTAATGCTTGCTTTTAGTGAGATAGCAGGACACGGAATGGCATTAAAGAGGCTTAGCAGCATAAAGGCACTCAATGAGCCTAAATTCTCTGTGTGACAGTGTCTTATTCAAGACCCCACCCCACCCCCAGAATACTCCTTTACCTGTCACAGGAACAGGTATTGTTAAGGACAATGCCAGGATTTGACAATTGAATCTATTCCTTGGCCCTACATCAGTTTCCTGTGCGAATAATCTTCATTGTCAACTTGACTTAGAGTCACCTAGGAAGCATACTGAGCAAGTCTGTAAGATGTGTACAGTGATACTTGACTGAGAAAGGAAGACTCACTAGAAATATGGGTCAGATTGCCACACAGGCGAAATACAAACTGGCCAAGGATGGATCGAGTTGAGCACCAGCATCCATCTCTCTTGCTTCCTTCCTGCAGGTGCAATGTGACCTGCTGCCTCATGCTTCCACTGCCATGCTATTCCTGCTGCGGTGAACTTTATCCCTTCCACTGTGACCCAATGTGAATCTTTCCTTCTTTAAATTGCTTCCGCTAAGTGTTTTGTCACAACAATAAAAAGAAACAAACACGCTGAATAAAAACGTTTAGAAAGCATTCTATTTGCTTGGGAATAGAAGGAGAATACCAAGACACACACACACACACACACACACACACACACACACACACACATAAAAAAAAAAACACATTGTATTTACTGTAAAGCCCTTCAGCAGACATAGGTTTAAAGTCCAGATTCCAGTTGTGTCTTCAGGAGATGTGCATCACGGGGCTGATGTAAATTTGCCAAGCTTCATTTTTCTCATTGGTGAACTGTAACTATCATAACCTTCCCCAATGGGCACCAAGCATATTAAATACAGTGAAGAGAGTTACAGGCAAAGTGTTTCACAGCTGCTTCTTTTTCTTATTTGGCACTGGATAATTAGGAGCTGTCTAGTATTCAGGCTGACCCAAAGGGTGTGCAAGTTGGCGTTTTAACTGAACATTGTTTGCTGGGAAGGAGATTTCTGCAGTGTGCTGACCTCATGGTCCACACTGCCCTTTAACCTGGTGAGACTTCTGGAGCACTCATTAAACACACAGCAGGTTGAATCTAGGGGAGCTCAGGAATAGACACTGGAACCAAAGTGTGGAAACACTCTGTAGCTGTGGCTTTTCTTTTCTACCAGAACTAAGTCCTCTCTGTGCAATATCGACATCTTCAAAGCTCTCAGGCTTGACTTCGTGGCTCCTCTCTGCAGAACTGTGCTCGCTTTGGCCTTTTCATCTCGGCATTTAACTGAGAAGAATTTCAATTGTTTGCAGTCAATCCTGTGGTGCTTTTCCAATTTACCTTTGTTTTCTTTGGGATTGTCAGAGAAACCTCATGTGGCCTGTGTAATTCAGTTGTGATTCCAGAAGAGCCTGGTGCCTCAGAGACAGAGATGAGTTTTAAAAAGATCTCGACAATACATTTGAGGAAAAAATATTGGAATGGCAATCAAGAGACCAGTGTGACTTTCCAGACTTCCACATAATTATCATAACTGTATGACCTTCAACAGAGCATTCCTGTGCCTTTGGGAGACTTAGGGTTTTATTTGTGTGTGTTGTTATTTTCATTAGGGTGTATTCATTGTGCACAATGGTAAGTTTCACAAAGACTGTATTTCATCTGCTTTGACTGCATTCATCTCCATGTACTTTCCAAATTTTCACATTTTTCCATCCCCTGACAATCTCTGCATTTTCATCTCAGATAACCGTCTTTCTACTTCACTGTTCACACATGCATATATGTATATTTCTGTATGTAAGATCCACTGTAAATGTAAGAATGGTGCAAACCTTGGTTACTTGGTGGTACTTCTGTGGTGGGAAAGGGTGTCTTTGTTGTTTACAACTCTGATATCATTTACAGTTTGCATTTTGATTTCTAGCACTGTCTTTTTTTAGTATTCATTAATTTATTCATATTACACCTCGATTGTTAGCCCATCCCTTGTATCCTCCCATTCCTCCCTCTCTCCTGCTTTCCCCCTACTCCCCTCCCCTATGTCTGTGACTGAGGGGGACTTCCTCCCCCTGCATGTGCTCATAGGGTATCAAGTCTCTTTTTGGTAGGCTACTGTCCTTCCTCTGAGCCAGCACTGTCTTATTAACAGAATGGTTCTGTAGCACTACACTTTGTTGGTTGGTATTCATCAGTGATAATGCCAGTGTTTTTATTACTGAGTTGATCAAAGGATATGTTCTTTTCAATATGCAATGAAGAGCTAAGAACACTTTCAATGTTAGAGGAATTGGAGTCTGTGTAAACGTGTGGGAGTCATTTCATCAAAGACTGTAATTCTAACTACCCTCTGGTAAAATGTGAAACGTCTCAACCTGCTGTGTGTTTAATGAGTGCTCCAGAGGTCTCACCAGGTTGAAGGCCTGTGCAGCCCATGAGGTCTGGATTCTGCAGAAATCTCCTACTCAGTAACCAATGTTCATCTTTATGATGATCATTGTGTCAAGGTCAATGATTTCTTGGCTTGCAAATGGTACAGAGTACAGGAGTGACTGTACTGCCTAGAGTCAACGACAGAAATAGTCACGTCAACATCTAGGGCAGGTTCCTGCTCTGCATGCACAGGATTGGCTTGTGCTCAGCTCTCTCCTGCGTCTAGACATGGATACAGTGACCTTCACCTGGTGGCCCCAGAAAATCTGAACATTCAGAAAGAGTATTTAACAGTCATGCGTGCAACTTTTGATCTGTAAAGTAGGAATCACTACATACCATGTCACATCTCTTCAAAATTTACAGGCAAGAATCATTTTATATTGTGTGACTTTGTAGAGATAAATTCTTTGTGGAATTAGCCCAAGTTAAATAGACTGCAAATGACTAGTTCTTATACAAGAGACCAGGGAACTCAGACCTTCCATCAGAAGATACCCCAAGAAAGTTGTCCTCCAATCAAAGCAGTGATCGTCAGAGATTGTCAGTCCCAACCTCTCTGATGATGCTCTGATCCTGAGCTTTCTGAATCTGGAACTATGAATACCAGTTGTGTTGCTGAAGCTCACCCATTCCACCCAGGTCTGTGGCTTTTAAAAAACATTTATATTCTGTTTTATTTGGTTGTCTCACAACTTCCTGAAAGTATATAATATATAGTGAATATTTCTACCCAATCCTTATCTTCCAATTTGTCCTCCATTGTTCTTACTACTTTCCCCTCCCAACTTTAGGTACATAAAACAATCCACTGATTCCCTTTGGTGTCTTTCATATATCCATAGATATAAGACCATCTATTGGAGTACTAGTAGCCTCTCAAGGGGCAACGGCCTAATGGAATGACTTTCTGTCTCCCAGAAGTCATTACTTGCCAATAGGTCCCTCACCTAATAGTAGGATTTCATGAGCCCCATCCCAACTCCAGCTTTGCTGGGATATTGGCTGCTTTTCTCTTGTGTAGGGCTTGTCCTATCTGAAGTGAGTTCATCTGTGCAAGATCGCTGTAACGCCCAGAAAATAATATTTCTCTGTGAACATTCACTACCTCAGGCTCTTAAAATCTCTTCCACAATGATTTCTGAGCCTTGGGAAGATGAGGTGTGATATAGATGTCCCAATTAGGGCTGAACAGTCAACAGTCTCTTATTCTTTGTGGATCTCTGTATCAATCTCCATCTAATGCAAAAAAAAAGCCTCTCTGATAAGGATTGAGAGATGCACTGACCTATGGGTGTAAAGAAAAGAACTTTCTTTTGTTTGTTGTGATGGCCTTTTAGCAGAATAGGAGAGCTAGGTTTTTCCTCTGGGGCCTATGACTAAGACATCAGCTTTTGAACCAATTAATTGTGCTTAACATGAATTCTATTTTATGAGCAGGGTTTAGGTCCAATCAAAAAGAGATATCTTACCCCACAAAATTAATTTCATTATTGTACCAGTAGGCTTATATTGCCAGGCCAGTTATTACTATAGCTCACAGAATTGATAGCTATGTAAGTCTGTTGATTATGTTTCTTCTCTTACATTACTATGAAAAGTACTAAGTAATGATGAAGTTTCCGGGTGGAAACTAGGTTAATTTCTCCATGCATGTGGTATCTTCAGTAATTAGGTCTTACCATCAAATTCTGGAGGATAACCAAAACCAACAGCTATATCCTATATTATTTAGAGTTTCTATGTGACCTCATTAATCAAAAACTTGAAATGAAGTAATCTATTCTTGACAGTGAACTTTTTCATTTGATAGCCTATGGTATCTAGGAGAGGCATTGTCCCCCAATTGTAGGCTAACCCAACTTAGACTCCTTTTATATATACAAAGGTATGTATTTTAAGGAGCTTCTGCGGTACTTGATTTTTATGCCACTTTCAAGTTCTTTGTTGCCAGCTGTTCCTCACTTATATGGTTAGCCCAATTTAAGCCCTTGAGAAACCTGTTTGTCACATGGGGCTTTTATACCTCACAGACATGGAGACAGAGGCTACTCACTGTGCATGCAGGAAATTAAGTCAGTTGATGATCCGTTTTGTATTTAGAAGTCACTGTGCATGTGTACCTACCCAACCCTTTATAGAAACGATCATACACATAGACAAAGCCACACAAGGAGCAGAGACAATGTGACTACAGTGAAACCCCAGGTCATCTACAGCATGTTAGGTATTAACAACTACAAAACAAACCCAAACAAACAACTGTCTAAAGACTCACAACTTATTTCCTTACCATTAGTTAGAACCCTTATACTTAACTTTTCTGTAGGATTTAATAAGAGCTTAACTAAAACTGCCAAGTAATCTCAGCTTTTGTCTGGAGGTTCTAGAGGAAGGTCCAATTCTGTAGGTTGTTTGTAAAACACACATTTACATCTGTAATGCCCTTGGGTGCCAGACACTAACTGGCCATGAGACTGGGCTGCTGACATCTTCCATAGCCTCCACACTTCCTAACTTTGTGCAGCATCCTCTCCAAGCCAGCAGTGACACCTTAAATTCCTCTCATGCTTGAAGCTCTTGGATGACATCTGTAGCCTGTTGGAGCAAAAGCAGAGGTAAAGTCTTCATTGTGACACTCTGCTTACCATGCTAAAAATACAATTAGAATTTTTTGATGACCATGTCACATGTCAGATCATTTTCAGCAGAAATTTCCCTTGTTCTTGGTCTACTCAACTCCTTCACATGGTGATCAAATGTTATTCTACCACCATAGTATTTTCATGACCTCCTTTCTCATAGAGCGTCTTCTCTTGTAATATTTTTGAGATTCGTAAGTGATATTTTATGTGTCAGTAGTCAATATCATTTTGTTAGAGAACAATATCACTTTATGACATAGATTTTTATGGACATAAGTGTTAGTGAACAACTTAACTGGAGTCACCTTCAGTAAAGCTACATGAACATTCTCAGAACTCCATCATGTGGAAATGTCATTTCATGCCTTTGAGAAAAATAACTAGAAGTAGCTGGACATTTCTAGGTCTTTAGGTAGATATAAGCCCAACTGCTTAATGATATTCCATACTGATGACACCAAGGCTTTACTCTGCCCCTGATACACTTGTGCACACAAGTATACGTGTACCCACATAATCATGGACACACACATACACACACACACATACTTACACAAAAAATGAAGTTTGATAAAGGAAAAATACATGAAAATGCATAAAACTCTCTAAATAGTTTCTGATCTTTCTCTTTCCAATATCACAGAATAAAAAATTTCTTGTATTTAACAACAGATCTATGCAACATACCATGGTATGTGTTGTGCACTATTTCATTCTATTCTCGAGGAGAACTTCTCGGTAGCAGGAGCTCCATGTAAAAGTTATATGTCTATCATTTGATTTAGCATAGTATTGGGCATATTGAACACAGTAAAACATATCTGTTCAGTGTGTGAGAGAATAAGTCAATTGGCCAATTATCTCATTTAATTATCACAAAGGAGAGAATCAATCAATGGACTTTAGAAGAAAACAAAACCACTGCAAATAAAAGCAGCAACTTTATTACCTATTGATGCTCTTTAACCTCATCCAAGAGGCAGGTGAGCACAATATGGGTCAGGATGATGAGGATGGGATGCCCATCTGAAGCATTTAAATGTACATAAGCCCTTTTCAGCCAAAGGGTAGGAATCAAACACAGCATTGTTTCTGGGTAATCAATCTCCCTCTATCTTGCATATCATTGCTCTTCATCTTTTTTTTAGATCAATCCTATCAGCACTCACACATGGTTTTGTCTCCTTTCACTAGCTCTTCTTTGACCCCACATTGCCCTCTAAACTTTTCAAGGGAAAATATCTTTCTGACAAAGTTGTAGATGCTAGTTGTCTATACTTCTCAGTCTGGCATGTCTCCTTCCAATCTTTGCTATCTAGTTTCTGTCAACTACATGACATGGGAATTATTCTTGTTAAGGTCTCCTGAATGTAAAATCAATGGACACTTCTGTGCCCTGGTCTTACTCTGGACATTCAGCATTACTCTACAGGATTCACAAAGAATTTAGTGAAAGGTTTATTCTAGGGCCTTTCAGCTGCATTGTACAGTTTGGGATCTTTTGACTCCTCTATTGTTCATACAACCTTTTTCTGTCACCATAGTGACTCTTCCTCAGTAAGGATACTTCCTTGGCACTGGTGATTTTGTGTTTATTACATCATCATCATCATCATCATCATCATGATACTACTATTGGCTTAAAATTTTCTTTTCCCAGTTCTTGTTCATTCTCCAGGTATCAGATTAGATTTGCCTTCCTCAGTGAGGACGTCCCTGTCCACCCCAACCATGGGCACATTCCCTATTTAGTTTTACATCTAGCCTGCAGGACAGTGCATGAAGAGCCCAGCTCCATGAACTTATTCCCATGATCCTTGGTCATGGACATAACTTCACTTGGTAGCATTATTTTACCCTCTGAAACTTACTATGGTGCCCCCTCAACCAGCTGCTATGAACCTCTCTATCTGGTGTATTTATAGAGTCTCCAGGACAAAACTATGGTGCTGCATTGCCTACCTTCACTTCTTGCCGGTAGTGGATGTTTCTCAGCTGCTACTTCAGATTTTCCTGCCATTAGAATCCAGGATTTTGGGGATTCTTTGCCTCCTATCAATGACTGATAACCAGCAATCATCTAGGACCCAACAACAGCTTGTGACTTATGCAGCATCCTGTTCCACATTCTGAAGTTCTCTACCTTTCCAGCGTGAAGACAGCCATTGTTAAACTATGCAGCCTGTGTCAGTTCTAATACAGTCTAGTGACTCCTATTTTATACGTACTTACATACATATTCTATTTCTCTAGAAATCCAGACCATTACGCCCAGCTTTGCCCTAAAACATTCAGTGTTGCTCAGATTGCCTACTTGTTTTTTTTTTTTACCCTAAAAAAAAAGAGTGCCAATCATTGAAGCAAGTTTGACATGCCATAGGAAAAATGAAATTATTCTTTCTTAAGATGGTCACAGTAGAGAAAGAATAGCAGTAAATAAGTCTCCAAAGGAAATGAGAATGAGCCTTCCTGGTGTCTTTTAATAGAAGTGTTATTTAACTTTTATGGGTGTGCCACAGAGAAGAAATGGGTTTCTGCTCCCTGAGCTTACAAACAAAATAAAATAAACAGACAAGGAAGGCAGTGGGCCATTTGATAGACCTCCCAGAAGAATCACAGAAACTGGAGGATCAAAATTAACTGTCCGTGTTTATTCACTTTTAGCTTCCCTCCGTGTTGGGCTTTCATCTCTGCCTGAGCACATGCATCTTTCACGGCTTCTGGAGGACTTTTCTCTGACGAAGCACCAGGCTCCATTCCCGCTCTCATTTTACTTCTTAATATTCTCGAACTTCTGGTTTAGGCACGAGAAGGTGTATATGCAATACAGCATGACATTGTGGCAAAGGGAAGGGCTGCATTTGGAGACCTCTATCTCCACTTCAACACTGCCTACGCTGCAAACATTTTCTTAAAATGCAAAATCTTCTTTATAAACTGAAGTAAGTAATTCATTGCATATGGAGGGCTTAAATAAAACGGTGCCTGGATAGCAGCGGCAGAAGCTTGACAAGGGTAAAATGCACAGTGCTGATGATCAGTCAGCTCTCTTCTTCACCTTTACCCATAAATCTCACTATTATTATTTTCATTTATATTTCAGGTAAGGTCACTGATACTCCTGTGACCACCTTGTAGACACTCTCAAGGAGAGATAGGGAAGAGAATTTGTACCGCACACACAGAGTCGAAGTGTTCCTTTGCAATTGCAACTGAAGGCTAACATAGACTATGACAAACGCATTCACTACTTGCAAATTTCCTTCACAACTTGATTCCCTTTATGTACATTCTGAACTGCTTCTAACTAAATGACTGTGGGATGATGCTAAAAGTCTTGTTGCTTCACTTCAGCAAGGAAGAAAAATAATCAGTTATCCCTAAATTTATTAGAACTCCCAGAGCCAAGACTCCCCCATGTCTTGTTGCGAAAAGCAAATAAGGCAGCGCGTTTATGTACCCATTTTTTTTCTTTCTTTTCACAAATGTTTTTATACTGTAGCTATCCATATCCTGTTTCTTCCATCAATGAACAGCTTCTTGGAAGCTCATAAATCTGCCCATCAAAGGCTCCATGAAAACCCTAGGCCTTGGGTGATAAATGCAGCTTGCAGATAAAGCCAAGGGAAGAATGTAACCTCATAACAGAAGACTGTGATTACTGGATGAGTTCCCTAGGTAGTGCTGTGTTTGGGGGAAAAAAACTCTCTCCAATGATTGAAATATTTTCTGATTAGTGCTGGATAAATATGAAGACTATTACTTAGATACCACATGCTGGGAAGCAAATGTGATAATTATGTCTGCCAATCCACAGAACCCCCTGGATTCAACTCCGGTAAAATGCTACCATTTCAATCTAATAAGAAAGAAAGGCAAATAGAGAGGACAATAATGGCAGGGAAAGCTGAAAGCACCCCAGCTGTCAGTGTGCATGTGGGAGGCAGCTGATGGTTTGGGTGTCCTCACATTAGCGGTCTCTTCAATGAAAAGGAAGTCTAGATGCTTTGTGCCTTGAAAAGGAGCAGTGGTTGAAAGCATTAAAATTAGATGCCATTTTCCTGAGCATCATGATTATTTAAAATGCTAGTTGCCTGCCCTAAAACTATCATTCATGATGGAACATAGCAAGGAGTATCAACACGAAACGGCTGAGCCTTTTCTAAAAGTCTCTCCAGGAAAGAAGGTACACCATTTTAAATTACAACGTACTAGTGGAAGAAGTAGATAAAGGCAAGGTAGAGTTTAAAAACATGAAACAGTGTGCTTGCCTATCTATGCAGGAGGCTATGAAGAGCTAGCCTGAGCGCTGTGTAGGATACACACACACACACACACACACACATATATATTTATGTCTATATGTGTGTGTGTATGTGTATATGTGTGCACACATATCTGCATGTGAGCAAGCATGCATTTCGTGTGTGTGTGTGTGTGTGTGTGTGTGTGTGTTGTATATGTATGTTTATGGGACTGCTTTGTATTGTCCCTATATATCAATGGTTCTCAATCTTCTTAATGCTATAACCCTTTAATACAGCTCCTCATATTGAATTCTAAAGAAATGTAAATAACTTTTAAGAATAGAAAGATTAAACAGACCACTATTTCTCAATATATCTCAGTAGAATCAGCCTGCTGACTTCGTATCATCAGTTTCGAGCCTCTGATTCTATACATCAGAGAAGTATTCTATCTTTATCAAGATAGCTTGAGAATATTTTTGAGCAAAACACCTATCTCTCATAACTACTGTTACTTTTCTTTTCCATTCAAACTGATTTGGAAAGAAATGGAGTTTTAAAGTAATCAATTTTGGTCTTACAAACCAATCGTTAAGTTTAATATCAATCCACTCCCCTGGGGTGTGTTTTCATGTTATTTCCCCCTCTATCATGCATTGCTTTTGTCATCATTTTAATTGTGGTTGTTAATACATGATAATGCTTCTGATACCTTGGTGGTTTTCTGAAATTTTACTATCGTTTTCCTTCCTCTAGCCTGATAACTGGCATAAGCCAAGGAACACAATAAGGGAAAAAATGAGAATGTACTGGATAAAAGTAGGCTTATTCCAGATCATGAAAACAGCCTAAGTGTCCCTCAGTAGAAGAATGGATAAAGAAACTGTGGTACATATACACTATGGAATACTACTCAGCTATTAAAAACAAGGAATTCCCGAAATTTGTGGATAAATGAATTGAGCTAGAAATGATCATAATGAGTGAGTTAACCCAGAAGCAGAAAGACTCAAATGGTATATACTCACTTATATCTGCATACTAGCCCAAGGGGCATGTCCCATGAAAGCCTTCACTTACCAGGAAACAGGGACTCAAGTGTGGAGACTGTTCTGACCATTGGCTAGATCTGGGTAGGGGTTTAAAGTTTACCACCTGTATTGTCTTTGGCTGGTGCCTTAGTTTGAGCAGGACCCCTGGGCCCAAATCTGCCTATCATAATGTTCTTCTTGTAGGTTTCTAGGACCCTCTGGATCCTTCTTTGCTATTCTCCCATGCTTCTCTCATCTAGAGTCCCAATAGAATGACCTCCCCTCCTCATCAGCTTGAAAATTCCTTTGATAATAGGGCATAAGTCTGTCATATTGATGATTATTTCCTCTTGCCTTCTGTTCTAGCCCACATGATGAATGTGCCTCAAACTATTTGTATTAGAACAGCTCCTTATTTTAGAAAGCTCTTAGGCTAGACTTATTTACTTAATGTCAATGTATATACACTTTAAAGACTAAGTGTAAGTCTCTCTTTTTTGCTCTCTCTCCCCCTCTCTGTATTTATCTTAAGATAAACTCCAGGGTTCTAGGCATATACCAGAATTAGAACTTAACCACTAGCCACAAGTTTATCTCATTTTCCGAGCCCTGCTTCCTTCTTTCCTTGCTCCAGTACCAAAGGTGAAATGATGCTTCATTCTCCTATACTAGACAGAGAGTTTTGCAGTTGGAGTCTCTCTATTGTTAGTTTTTAGTCTTTGTTACCACGAATGAAGTATTCCAGTTACCATCCTCATATTTTGCAAGTCTTTATTTTAAATGACTCTAGCCTCACATAGATGTTTCGAACAAGCATCCCTTTTGTTCAGTCTCTTCCAATAATAACATCTTCCATTATCACAGAAACTGTTGGTAATGTACAAAAATAAATCTACAGACCACATTGAGAATCCATCATTTTTTACATACACACACATACACGCACACACAATCCTGTGTATTTATGAAGTTCTGGAATTTCACTACTTGTTGGTTTCAGCACTTCTAGAACAATAGTGCATATCTATTGTATCACCTGACAGGGAGCCCTTCATAGGAACTCCTGGAATCATGCTTTCTTCTAGTGCTCAAAAGCCAGGCATCTGTTCTCCATTTCAACAATTTTGTCATAGTGAAACTATTAAACATATAGTATGGAAACTTTAAAATTGCCTTTTAAAAAGCTGAATTACTCTTAAGAACCATTTAAATTATTTATACATGAATTATTTTACCTGTATAATACTGAAAAATATGCCAGCATATGGATGGATGTGTTCTTTTAATCATTAGTCCTTAGAAAGACATTTGGATTGGTTCAAGTTTCGAGCTATTACAAATGAAAACTACTGTCCTTACATTTGGGGACTGTAGTTAAGCATTTGTGACAGAGCTTATGTGTAAAACTTTAACTCTATTTGTGGACAACATAACTGTGTGCAAAACATAAAGATTCCTCTTATCCCACCTTCCCCAATCTCTTTCCAACCGTCCATGGAACCCACCCACCCCCGGCACCAAATCCCTTTCCCACATTCACATCGTTTTAATTTTAAATATACATGAACAGAATGGAAGGGTCTAAAATATGTGCCTTAATCTCATAAAAACACTTCTAAACTGTTTGTTGGGGAACAGTTTTGTATCCTCACTAGCAGCCATTTTGAGAATCAAGTAGCTCCATCTCTTAAACAACAGCAAAGCTGTTACCACTGTTGCTACTTCATCCATTTTAGCAGGTTGTGTAGCCATATTTAACATAGTTGTATTCCTGCATTGTCTGAGATAGAATGTGTTTCCCCAGGGCAGAGATGGGACATTTCCAGTGCAATACCATGAAATGTTGTTTCCAGCGGTGGTGACAGAGAAAGTTACTATCTCTACAGCCAACATCAGAGGACTAGTGTGCACACTCTGTAGCTTCTAGAACACTGCTTCTCTGAAGGATGTCTTCATTTTGCTCACTCACAAGAAAGACTAGGAAGATCTCAGAGGTCCTTGATTGGTAAGAAATCTAAGCTACTTTTTGGAACATCTACATAGTTTCATTATGGCAGATGAAGCTATAAATTCCATGTAAATGCATACAGGAGGAACAGAAAAGAGTATGCATGAACATAACATGTAAGAACATGTATAAAGGAGTGGAAAGTTACATTGCCGCTACTAAAGCAGACACAAGAAATTTAGAATCAAAACCGGTGACCTTAAGTGGTAGGAGCAGCAATATCATTGAGTTCTGCTATGCCGAGTGCTTCCTTCAGGTCCTGACATCCTCACTGTAGCACTATCCCATAGGTCAATAACATCCAGTTTATATGCTGAAACAAACTCAGAAAGGTCAACAAACCACCAAAGCTCAACTAGTGGGTACAATTCTTGTCCCATCTATGAAATGGGGCAGAAATAATAACACTAAACCATTGAACTATTTAAATAAGGTCACATTTAAAGGCTTTTTTTTTTTGTGACTGGATAAATGCACCTAGCATGGCTTTTGTAATATTGATCTAAAGATTGAATTCACTAATGGTTCCTAGGGTTTCAAAACTGGCATACCCTGTCACTCTTGAAGTACCATTCATATCCAAAAATAAAGCTAGATTCCATGACCATCAATTAGATCCCTTAATTTGAGGAGCCACTGGCAATTAATAGCTACTGAGAGAGGACTCATTTTCCTTAGTGGGCTAGCCACTGCTTTGTCTCTCATGCTCCAGTCACTAAATCCCCTACCAGTGCTCATGTAAGGAACCCTATCAAACTCAGCATGTTACAAAAACAACAATGCCATAAAAATAATAAGAGAGCTTGTGAGGAGAAGACGTTTAGTAGAAGTGGAAGAAAGATAAAGGAAGATTTACTTGAACAAAATACATAATATATGTGTATAGAATTGTAAAAAAGTTTTAAAAAAAATCAATAAGACAGAGGACCAGAATTCTTTTAATTTTTCATTAATTATGCACAAATGCAAATAATAAGACAGTCAAGCATTGCAGGGCCAAAATAATAGTTGATCTTCATTTTCCTCAAGAATGTCAAGAATGATGAATTTGAGCATGTGTGCTGAACACTCAGCAAAATGTCAAAGACATTACTTCTGTTAGACACCGACTCTTTGGCAGCTCGTTGTAATCAGTTTAATTTTTGCTCAGGAAAGGCAACAGCCACAAATGAGCCTTCATGTGTCCTCTGAATTTTTATGGCTGACAATGAGGCCTCCAGCTGATTCCATTCTATTTTGCAAACGCACCATGTTGAATCATTAATTACCTAAGATGCTACTGCAGGGCTTATCTCCTTCTGATGGAAGCAAGTATAAATGGAATGGGAACCTGGGGCTCTGAAGTCATTTTTTTTTCTTAAAATGCCATCTGCCAGGTTCCACTTCAGAACATGCAGAAATCATTAAAGGTAAAGGAAGGCAGACAACTAAAGAGTCAGAGTCAATTTGCCTCATCACAGCAGCTTGTGCTGTCATGCCCTCTCTAGGTCTCCTCAGTCCCCTCTTCAGATCACTGAATGGCCTCCTAGCTCTCCTCTGTCTTTATAGCCCCGCCCACCAATTTACCTGGGTATCTTGGCCTCTGCTCCATGCATTCTGATCACTTTCCCCTACCTGGGCTGACTTGTCTGGCTACAGCGTAAGAGGATGCCCTTAGTCCTGATGTGACTTGAAGTGTCAGGGTGGGGTTGGTAAAGGTGGGTGGATAGGAGGTGTCTCCTTTTCTTAGGAGAAAGGGAGAGGGGAAGATGGTGGGACTGGGAGGAGAGGAGGGAGGGGGCTGCATCGGGATGTAAAGCGAATAAATAACTAATTTAATTTAAAAAAAGGAATAGTCACTCTATCAACCCATCAGACCATGTTTCTTCCCTGCTTAACATTTCTAAAAGGGCAAGGCATGGTAGCACACACTTTTAATCCCAGAACTCAGGAGGCAGAGGCAGGCAGATCTCTGTGAGTTCAAGGCCAACCTGGTTTATAAAGTGAGTCCAGGACAGCCAGGATTGTTACACACAGAAGCCCTGTCTCGAAAAACAAAAACAAATGTCTAAAATGTTTTCCATGCCGAGCAAGATGTTAGAAGTTCCTGAAATGCAAGCAACGTGCTCCCCACACCACCCCAGTATACAGGACCTAGTCTTACTGCTTGCTAACCTCTGTCCTAGGTGAAATTCAAGACTGAGTTTCTGTCTTCCCAATTCTAAAGGTTCCCTCTGTAACCTCCTACTCCCTTGCCAATAGCTAGTTACCATCATTCACTCCATGCTGGGTGTGGTACATTGATGATAGGGCTTAACAATTTATAGAACTATCCAAGGTCTGTTGTATTTTTCATTAATTTTTTGAGAAGTATGTACAAATTGTTTTAAATGATTCTGAGACTCGGTGTCACTGACTCCAGAGTGGTTTGAGTAGCACAATCAAGTAGGGTTTCTGGGGGGAAACTAGACTCCAGGAGCAACCTTACCACCCTCAAATCTATAGCTAAAAATATATTAAGGAATTATAAATCTCTCCTCAATCCATAATGAAATATTGATTAACTCAATTTTGTGAAAGTTTTGTGCCGATTACCACAACTCATGTAAGTGCATGAGTGCAATGGCTATGTCCTGTCAAAAAGACAACTTTTGCTATGCGTGTTCTTGTGGTCTGGCTCTTTCATCTGTTTGTCTTCCTCTACAGGGATAGTCCTTGAGCTTTGAAAGGATATATGATATAGATGCCCCATATATAGCAGGGCACGGTCAGTTATTCTCGGGGCTTTCACTAGGTATGGTACTCTGCATTAACATTCCCATCAGCTTCACAAGAAACTTCTCTGATAAAGACTAAGAATAAAACTGGAGAGAGAGAGAGAGAGAGAGAGAGAGAGAGAGAGAGAGAGAGAGAGAGAGAGAGAGAGAGAGAGAGGGAGAGAGAGAGAGAGAGAGAGAGAGAGAGAGAGAGAGAGAGAGAGAGAGAAGCATGTGTTCTCTCTGATAGGTCAGACTTCAAATCTAATCAGAAAACAGTTGGTTGTCCCATAACAGTAGTGCCGCTATTGCACAGAGGGGCACACTTTACCCAGGAAGTCATTATGATAACTGGAAAGATTTAAACCTGGGGGGTGAAACTATTGGTTACTTTTTTTTTTTTACCATAGCAACGTATGTAACACCTTCTGGTGCTATCAAATCAAGGCAGCTGGAAGGAATTTCCCCAGTCAATTCAAGATTGATTTATCTGACTGGCAACCAAAGTGCATGGCATCTTCAGCAGTAGAATTTTATGATGAAGTTCTGTTGGCAAGTAACAGTGATGTCAGTAGCCCATTAGAAAGACATAAAAGCTATGGCAGTGAGGTTTTTTGTTTAATAACCTATGACTTCTGAGAAGATCATTATCTGCCCATGGAGGATAATTACATTAAAGCTTTTTAAATGTTTAAAACTTTAAAAAAAACACTCTTATTTGTTAAGGGGGAGATATGTCAGAGATCTTGATGTCCCCTAGAGGAATCTACATGGTATATTAGCACTCCCTTTTGGGACCTAGGACTGTAAACTAATTTTAGCTCCTGGACTTTCATCTCCACTTAAAACTCAGAGGACATATGTCTTCCTTTAAGGTTTGTTAAATACAAATTAAATACATCTTTCCACTAAAGATTTATTAAATCTTGAATTTAAACTTCATCCATTTAAAGGACAAATGATAAGAGATTGTATAGTGTTAGACCAGAAAAGGTAGATGCTACATAGAAAAATCACAGGGACAACTTCCAATGCCTAAGTCCAGTGCACTTTCCACCCAGAATATCCTCTTATGCAATTAATAATGGATTGCTTGCTGACCCAGCTAAAACTTTACCCAGTAATCACACTATACACTGAGGTCTCCAGGCTAAAATGAAAGCCTTCGGGTGGCCCTGCAGATATGCTTTAGGATGCTTATATGCTTCCAAATTATAGTCCACGTAAGTGTATGTGTGCTCTGTGTGTGTGTCCATCATCTGTGAGATTCTACTCCTGACATCAGTGATTGCCTCATGTAATTGCATTTATAACAGTAAGGAAGGACTGTGAGATTTACAGCTAAGTTACATTACAGTGGCTTCATGAACAGGATAAGAGTACAGATGAAATCACAGGGAAGGGGAACTGGAATAATGGACTTGCTAACTAAATACCGTTTTGATGGAAAATCCCTATAGGAAGCCTCCTAGGTCATCATTTTCCATCTATACCACAGCTGGAGGTCAATTTCTTGTTCCTTAAGCAAACAACAACATTAAAGAAAGAAAGAAAGCTGTACAGTCAGCACCTAAATTGAACCATGTGAGTTTGGTACTAATAACATTCTTTATCACAGATGTGACACATGCTTATTAAAGACACTTTAGAATATATGGAAAAAAACCGAAGAGAAAAATAGCATAAGCTCCATTACACAGAGACGAGCTTTAAATAATTTGTGTGTCCACACCTCTGATTGTATGCAGTGTTTAAAATAATTATTTCTTTATCCTCTGTTTTCACCACCTTTCCTCCCTTCCATCATTTTTTTCTCTGTGTAGAAATTAACGCAGGTGGTTCTTTAAGACACACTTAGTATGCGCTACATCTGATGAAACTCTGAGAATTACAACATACATTTAACTTTCTTTGTTTCTGTAAAGGATTTCTTACTCTACATGATAAAGATATCGGATTTTTGGATGGAGAGAACTAGAGCAAAGTAGACAGATGAGGATGAGAGTAGAAGAAGGAATTCCTCCTCTGCTTTCAATGGTTTTCTTCATTTCTATTTCCCACCAAGTAAATGCAGTAGCTGATGCTTCCACAGTGCAGCTCTGGGAAGCTGTCAGCCAATTGAAAAACATGACTACATATGGGTCAGCCTCCTCTGAAAGGCCAAGCTTTGTGCAGAAGCCAAGAAACATCAGGACACCAGACATGTGAATGACCAAAGCTCTAGGCTCTCCGATCCATCACACTTCTCAGTGGCATAAGCCTCTGTCACAACCCCACTGCTGTAGACCATGGAGACTCTAAGCAAGACCTGTCCAGCTAACCCCCAGAAACCTGCATGCCACAGTCATTTAATTTTGCTCTAACTTGCTGTGGTTTACAACGGGGAAGAATATATCAGGAGAGTGGTGGAGGAAATGGTTCAACAGGGGCAGCATTTGGTGCTCCAGCTTGAGGAACAGAGTTCTGGTTCCATGAGTAAGCCAGGTGGGCATAGAAGGCTGACTGTAATCCCAGTGTGACAGAGGCATGAGCAGGGTACCACTGTAGCAAACTGGCTACTCAGACTAGCTGAAAGGGTGACAGAACCTGACTCAGTATTCAATGTGGATAGGAAGACAGACAATGTCAGCTTTGGGCATCTACGTGCATTCAGACATGTGCACATGCACCTACATATAGGAGCACCCTCAAAAACATACACAGAAACATGCTTACACACATGTACTGAGACCACACAGAAAAATTAAATAATTTTATTTTGGGGGTAGATAACCCAAGTAGAAATAAAATGAAAGTCAGCACGCACTTATCGTGTTTTGGCTCCATAGCACAGGGCTGAGGGATGAGGATGATAGACAGCCAGCTCATATGCCAGTCCTCGAACAGACCTAAGTTTCTTCACTTTTCTATGTGTCTATTTACTATGAAAACAGGCTTGAGACAATAAAATCTATCTCAAAAGGGTATCATGACGATTTGATACTATTTAGACCACAGCCTGACACACAGCAGGCACTCATTGAAATATTAGCTAATGTTACTTTCAAGGATATTAATAATGGTCAATTTATTTCTTAATAGGGACTTATTTCCCAAGGAAATAATTAGCAGTGTTCCTGGAGAAAAAAAAAAACAGCCTGACAAGTTTCCTTTGTCATTTTCTTAAAGTTTTGTTTGCTTCTATGTTCAAATTAAGAACAGAATTGTTTTATTTTCTAAACTCATTAGAATATTAGAAAGTTGTATGTGTCCCAGCAAAAGCTCTGCTCTGGGACTTGTGTAGAAAGTAGAGGACTTCACTTTATAGGTCAGAGCTCAACCATAAAAATTCTTGGGAATTTTTACTCTGAATCCATCATTTTGAAAGCATGCCAAAAGCACATAAATTATTGTAACAACACTGAGAAACAACAGATGGTATTTTTGAGTACTGTTATGCTTGGATAGTTTTAAGATCCTAACAGTCTTTTGCTACATGAGACCCTGTACAAAATTCAGGTGACAATTGACTAAATGACTCCTCAGGTAAAAAAAGTGCTTGCACTATCAGCCTGGTTTATGAATTAAAGCCAAAAAGATAACTGATTCCACAAAGTTGCCTTCTGATTACTCTGCACAAGTGATGTTATGTGTGCCTGCAATTTACACAAATACACACATTTTACACACATATACAGGCATATATATACATATTATATGGAAACAATAAATTATATTATAGATATTATATGATATATACAAGGTATGTATCAATGTATATGTACATATATAAAGAAGAAAGTCAAATGGGAGCCTGCTTTGGGCCATTATATAGGCATGGCCCCTTTTAATTTGTTTGTTATAAATGGCATAGGGCTACATTTAAGCATTCTGATTCTGAACCTCCTGGACTTGATAGATAAGCTCTTCTTAGTTCAACATTAGTTATGCAGCCTTCTTTTATCATTTCTTTAATTTTACCTCTTATACTACGTACTACTTGCTTTCCACCTTTCTATTACTTTCCTTGGGTAATAGTAATACATTTGAGCCAACATCTCAAATTATAGTGCACTGACTATTTCTGCAGAAAATGATTTCATCTATTATCTCCTATCACTATCAATTTGTTTTTATTTTGGGGACAGTCTCTTGTCCTTAAAGTTTCTTTTAAAATTACATGTATAGATAGGTATATAGATATAGATACAGATATACCCACTTAATAGTCATCTGTGGCTTTATTTAAATTGCTTAAAATCTTCTTTAGAATACTCTACACATGAATGTATTATCTAATTTTTTAATCAAATTTCTTTTCCTTTCCTCTTGTTTTTTTTTCTCTTCAAGTCTTTGAGCTCCTTACTTAATTGTCTTAGATATCAGAAAACCAACTCATTGAATTTTTGGAGATTGCATTGTTTTTACGAAAGATTGGGAATAAATGTATATACATTGTTCTGGATATGACAGTGATGCTAAAACTTCAAAAGTGCCAGCAAGGAGATCAGAGGCTGAACTCAGTTTATCATCTCCTTTGGCATCATTTCCCTTGAGGGCAGGCTTTTCTCCTAGTATAGGGGATCTTCCTAGATACCATTAATATCTACACCTTCTTCTTCTTTCCATCTAGACTGATCTGTAAGATGAGTCAGGTTCTTTTCTCTCATGTTTCATTTGTAGACCTTACGTAATATAGAGAACATAGACTGGACACTATGGTTGCATATATGTTTCTGTCATAGAGAAGTGGATTTGCATGTTCGTTATAAATATTGTCTCATTCATGAGTACTATGGGAGCCTTGAGTTGGTTGGTGTCATTTATTTCTAGCTGAGATGAGACCCAAAGTTTAGTCCTAGCACTGACAGTAGTGCTCAGTGAGAGATGCCTTCATCCTCTTGCATCCAAGGCATGGTCCAGAAAGATAAATGTAACAATGGAAAATAGAGTAGTGACTTGTATCCCATGGCTACCTAAATATAAATGGACCAAAACCAACTGACAGTTATTTTCCTTGGTCATACCAGCCACATTTGAAATGACAATATGCCATGGTGATTTTGACTACTTTAAAGGAAAGAGTTAGACTCCAACCCTCCTACCACATCAAGCACCTCTCTGTTTAGGGCCACACTAGTTTAAATGACAAATATCCTGGCACCAACCAGCCAGTATGGCAGCTCACATCCTACAGCTATCAGTAACTCACAGAGGACATATCTCCTACCTCTCTCCAGATAGGCTTCTAGTATTGCCCAGTAAAAATGCTTCAAATTGCACCACTCTAACCTTGCCTGCCTGGGTCTAATCTGGTGAAAACTAGACATATAGTCAGTAAAAAGTGTAAGTGCAACTGTGAAGTCTGAGAAGCACTTTTCAGGAATTCTGCTTTAATTGACTTCCTTTGGCTGATGTCTTGGGAAGCTAGTTACTCTCTGCTGCTCAATGAATATCAGGCCCAATACCTTAGAAAAGAAAGGTAAACACTGAGTGATCAACAAGGAACAGATACTCTAGGTTCTACTATAACGATTTATTTTCATTGTCAGTTTTTAACAAGCCTAGCCCACAATCTCAAGCAGGCACTGTCTAGATCAAGTAGGCCTACAGGTGTGCCTGTGAAGAATTGTCTTGATTCCTTTAATCAATGTGGGAAGACATGGCCACTATAAGCAACGTCATCCCCTAGGTTTGTGTTCTGGGCTGTATAGGAGTGGAAGAAGATGACTGAGTACTAGTAGGCATGTACGCATTCACTTCTCTCTTCTCTTGACTGGGTGTAACGTGTATACCTGCTTCAAGTTACTACTGCCTTGATGCCCTTGCTATAATGGATTGTAACCTGGAACTGTGATCTAAAATAAAGCCTTTCTTCCCTGTGATGTTTTCATCATGGCATGTTATCTCATCAATGGGAAATGAAACTGAAACCCCTACCTTGGCAGCTCTGTGCCATGCTTTGGCAATCTTCTTCAGCCTCACAAAGCAGAGGTGGGAAGATCAGAGCATCCATCCTAAGCTGCTTGAGCTGGACCAGACACCTGAGATTCTAACAAGAGAAGCTTGACAACACAGGGCAAATCCTAAAGGCAGACCTCCAAACGTCCTGCCACTGTGCTCTCTGATGCCATGCAAAGCTGAAAATATGTAGGTTGGGATTATTTAATCAAACTTAACTTTTCCCATCTATAATATAAATGACATGAGCAATCAATCAGAGTAATGAACATGTCAATTTGGTCATTGCAAAGTGATTTCACACTGGTGACATCATATAACCCTTAATACAGTCTGTTAAGATAAGGAAAGAATCAGTCCCCGCTCTCCACATAACTGTGGAGAATGTCCTGTCCATTGGCTAGCTCTGAGTAGGGGTTCAATTTTTACTGCTTGTATTGCCCTTGGTTGGTGCAGTAGTTTGAGCAGACCCCTCTGGTTCCCGATCCACCCATCATGATCTTCTTCTTGTAGGTTTCTAGGACCCTCTGGATCCTTCTATTTCCCCATTCTCCTATATTTATCTTACCTAGAGTCCCAGTAGGAAGTCCTCACACCTATCTCAATCTCCCAGTAAGTGAGGACTTCCCCATATTTGACCACTTCCCCCCTTGGTGGGGAGGACTTGTGGCACTCAAAGAAAGAATAAGCAGGCTACCAAAATGAGACTTGATAGCCTATGACCATATAGTAGGGGAGGAGGTCTCCCTCGGTTATAGACCTAGGGGAAGGGAATAGGGTGAAAGCGGGAGGAAGGGAGGAACGGGAGGATACAAGTGATAGGATAACAATTGAGTTGTAATCTGAATAGATTAATAAAAAAAGATAAGGAAGGAAAAGCGACAAACCTCCTTCAGCTTACTGGTAAGAAATTGAGTCTCTGAAAGATGGTGCAAATTATTTGAGGTCATGAGGAAGTGTAAGGCATATAAAGAACACACAGCCCCGCCCCCAACAGAAAGTTCCACTCCTCTACCTTGTGGAGTCAAAGATGGCACTTTGCAGTGAAGAGAGGGCAGGAGTGGGCCTTCCTGAGAAGAGGAAGGTTGGTGGTGAGAAGAATATAATAAAGGAACCTAGGCTAAAGGCAAATGGTAGAATTACCTGCTTGATTTCTACTATAAAGATTTAGAAATGCAAGTGGCATAAGCCTCTCAGGATGAACAGAAATGGTGTGTGGGGAAGAAAAGAGGAGACTGACCTTCTCACTCAAGTAGTGAAATCTGCATTTGTTTTGTGTCTGTGGTGCACAGGGAGACTCAGACCTTAGAAGCATCTAGTAAGTCAGCTATGACAAGCTCATCTCTAGGTTTTCCTAGCAGTGGTTATAGAAGAGAAGTCCATATTCCTCCATTGAGGAATACCTGTTTTCGGGAAAAGTGCCTACGAACAGTTTTGACAGTTGCTCCTTGGGGGAAGAAGCAATTTTCATACAGAGGTTAGAGAGCAAGGGTACCACGAAACACCTGACAATGGGCAATGCAGCAGTAACAACCCTTACCCACCTCGAGTTTGAGAGACACCAGTTTATATTGATGAACTAGTGTCATAGCTGGAATGCTCCACTGGAAACCCCGAGTAGCTGGGAAGAGGAGAGGAGTAGCCGGCTGAGGCTGTCCCCTCTACAGAGGAGGCCTGGAGTTCTGAGGAGAGCCCCTTTCCCAAGAAACCTGGACACCATATATTCATGAAATGGCACTCATAATAAATTGTTTGTGTCCCAAGGTGTAAACTTCCAAAATAGTTCTCAGACTATGAACTCCTCAGGCACATAGGATGAGGAAGAATTTAATAATCAGGTAATGTCTCTCACCTGTTTGGCTGCGTCTTCCTGCATTTGATTACGTCGGGGGGGGAAAGCAGAGGCCAGACCAGCATCAGAGAAGACCTGTCATCCCCAAGGTCTGCTCACATGATCCTGGGGTGGGTGATAGATGACAGTGTACCAGCTTTCAGTGTGGGTAGGATGGGGATTCTTCCTGATTTGGTCCCTTGTCTATGAATATCTGTCTACACGCTGAGTTTTTTTTTTCCTTGTATAATTTGAAAATAAGAATGGTATAACCATTTCAGAGTCACATAAAGTATACAGTCATTAGTTCTTCTCAACTCTTCAGGAAATGTGCAAGAATCTCACTGTGAGCCTGAAACTGAGAATCATACGAACACTATACGCAATACACTTTCTTCCATATATGCAGTACCTAGTAACGTTTAATTTATAAATTATGTATAGTAAGAGATTAAAAACACAACAATGAAATAAAACAATTAAACAATACAGTGTAATAAAAATTCAGTGTATGGAATCTTCCTTCAAGCACCCAGTTTTATGTGTTTAACCTCATTGAAACTGAGGAGAGTGAAAGAATGGGAAACAGTGGGTGCCAGTAACTTATATAAAGTTGCCAAGACTCATGTACATGATCCTGTTCCTCCATATTCTCTGCATCATCTCCCTTCTCAGGGACCCAGATTCCAAAATGACAAAGTAGCATCAGTGAGCTGATTTATTTCCAAAGTCCTTACTCATCTAAGAATAAAGAATATCCCAAGTATCTGGTCTGCTTCAGGATTGAGCACTGCTCTTCAAAGAACCAGAGTTCCTCACAGCCTCGGGTAAAATGTTTTCTTTCTCTGTAGTCTGTTATTGTATTTCCTCAAACCCTGAGCCTTCTGATGCCAGTCCTCTCTCCTAATCCCTTCTACATCCCCAGGTAGTTTCTGTGTGGCAGGGGAATGCTCTCATTTTTCTCTCTTTCATAACTACATCCATCAGAAATTCCCAGACAAGTAGGAAGCAAATGTATAAATGAAAATGACCTTCTATAAGGAGGGAGTGATGCATTATATAGGAAGCTTTACTGGGATTGTATCATCATTTCAATATTTAACATATTTAATTACCTATATTGTATAACATGTACAAAATAAAATAAAGTAAATGAAGCCTCCCATAGCCCTACCATCCAGCTATGATGGCTACATTGCTTTATGTGTAAGGCACTCCAAATGAAGGAGGAATTGAGCTTGGGTAGCCCTGTAGCCTTGATTTTCCCTCACGATTGTTCCATGAATGTTCTCTAGTTTTTATTTGTGCACTACTACTTTTATTTACTTGTGTTTTGTAGTGCTGAGAAATGAAGCCATATTTGTACATGTCAGACAGGTATTTTATCTCCGGACTATATTCCCAGCCTGTCATAACCTTTCACAGGGATGAATGGCGTGCTTTCTGGGATATGTAATACTCGATTGATCCAATCCATGTTGGTGGTATTCTAGTGCTTACATTCTACCTAACGTAAAACACATATAAAATGCCCTTGCACACACACACACACACTTGTGTGTGTGTGTGTGTGTGTGTGTGTGTGTGTGTTCAGGACATTTCAGATTTTGCTTTGTCTCCTTCTGAAGTCAATGCCTCAAGGACAACCTCAATCCATTCCCTTTGTCTCTCTGTTTATATCAATCAAATAACATGAACTTGTTATTTGATGAATGAAAGTGATATTGTGTATCCTAATACCGAAAGGTATGTGGTATTTTTTTTTAACTCTTAGAGAAGGGTCTTTGCTTCTTTTCTTTATACCCCCTGACTTATTCTCTTACATGCAAATCGGCAAGTCTGAGTTTACAGAACATATATAGGACTGTAAATATTTTTAAATGCCATCTGTTGACATACAGATCCTTTTGAATGTAGTTTCCATAATAAATGTTGTAACCTTAAACCATTAAATTAAAACAGAGCATATTCTTGTTCTTCAAATGTAGGAACAACTGAAACAATTTATATCAGCATGTACCTACATGAAGAAATAATGGGTGGTAAAGCAATGTAGATACTATGTCTGCTAGTGTGGACTTGCATATTTTAGGGATAATTTAAGCTGTTTTTTTATTATATAGTCAATTTTCTAATTTTGGGTGGAGAGATTACATTTTCATGATCTTGTTGATTGTCCACATGTGATAAACTATAACCAAACTATGACATATTTCTCCCATGGCATTGGTAACCATGCACACCATGTTTTTGAATCTCTCATTTTTCTCTCACAATGATTCAGCCTTTGAGCTTAAGAATTAATGTATTTGCAGAAAAGTTGCCTGTAGCTTAGAAGCTGTGGCTTTCAATCAGTATGCATAGTTTGTGCTCCTCTACAGAGTGTGTTGAATGTGTGTACACTCCACAGTCTCACAGTTACTGTGACATCTCCTGCAGCTGAGCCAAAATTTGGAAGCCATGGGGAGTCAACAATCAGAACCTCTGCAACTGAAGGTGTCAGAACTCCTCTACATGGGACCCTAGCCCAGCATCCCAAGCTAATTGGATTTTCCCACGTTCTTTCAGAACCTGGGTTTAGAAAAGAAACTTTAAAGGATAGCAGAGAAAAACCAAAGAGAAAGCAAACAAATACCCATACACTTTGCTTCCAGTCTGTCTATAATACTGGTCTTTAAACTCTTGCATGGTCTTGCTATCTTCAGCTTCTACACCGTCATTCTAGAGAATAGACAGGTTCCAACTAGAGCTCCATCTCTAACTATCCTGGATAAGACAAATGGATTTTTATTGCAGTTTGAGGGCAAACACTAAACCTAATCTACCCCTAGAGATATTGATAAAGAATAAGAAATAAAAGTAGTGGAAATATCACCAAGGGCCAAGGCAAGGGAAATGGTTAAATCAACAGAGTGCATGCTACATAAGCATGAAGACCTGTGTCCAAATCCCCATCACCCATGTAAAAGTCAGGCATCTTGACACAAATATGTAACCCTGACATAGGATGAGCAGAAACATCTGAATTTCTGGGGCTTGCTAGTTAACATACCAATCGCCAAGTCCAGTGAAAAAGCTGTCCTCAAAAACAAAGATGGATCTGACAGAACACAACAGGGCAGTAGACCATAAAAACACTCAGTGTTTTATGTGCAAGATCTGCCTATGTGCATGCCAGACAAAAATTAAAGCAGGAAGCAAGAAAGAGTAGACACAAAGTCCCACCACTGGCTGAGGAGAGATTTGGGGTGGATGGCTTCTGGGAAAATAAGGATCATTTTTCTTTAAGGATGCGATTCCTGGTGGGTTAGTCATATTCCACTGTAGGCTTCACACTCAAGAGTACTTGGGCAGCATAAATTAGACTTATTATATGAGAGCGAGAGAGTGAGAGCAAGAGAGAGGAGGGACAGAAAGTTAGGGAGGAAAGTGGGTGGACCTGGAAACAAGTACAGTCATGATACATTGTATGAGATTCTCAAAGGATTAGTGAAAATATTACTTTAAAAAATAAAGAGAAAAAGAAACAAGCTAGACAGCAACTGGAGAAGCCAACTAGTATCCATACCTGACTCTATCTATACATATACAGAAGCACACAAACGAAAAGCAACCAGGGTAGGGCCAGGGAAGCTTCCTGCTGAAGGTGTGTACAGTCATTTTAATGGGTGCAGATTACTCACAATTGTTATTTGAACAGATGGGAAGAGACATTGAGATAGCAAGGCTCACTAGTTTCAAAATATTCATCTTAATTCTAGGTCTCTTGTCTGTCTTCTTCCAGGCTTTACTCATTGATTCATTCCATCAAGAGCCATGTTATACCTTTTAAACGACCATAGAAGACCATTTTGATTTGTGATCAAATGTCCAAAATCTAGTTTTTTTGGTATTAAAATGCATGAGGAACATTTTATGAGGGTTTTACTATCTGAGCATTATAAAGAACTCAGGCTTATTTGGAGATGCTAGACCTGGATCATAATTCCTGCCTATGGTACCCAGAAATACAATGAAAACCTGTAAGTTGAACACAAAAGTCCTTTTATATCAGGAAAGTTTGGTAGAAGTCCAGTTGAGTGAAATTATTTGTTCATCACTGCTCAACACCCTACAGCACATAAAGCGGCTGAAGACACCAGTTTCTTATTTTATTTATGAGTTGGAAAGTTGTACAGGGCTCACACAGAATGGGGAGGATTGGAAAATCTTCAAGGTAGCATGTTGTTAAATGGTAAGATAGTATTCAGTCAGGGTAGAACTATTCCTCTGAGGATCAAAAAATTAAGGTCTTACTTCCAGTACCAGAAACCTTGGCTTTCTTTGGAGACAGAATTCTTAGTGAGCTAACAGAATAAAATCAAATCATTAGGGTAGACCTTGACCCTGAATGAATTGGGTCCTTATGAAAGAATGGTCCTTATGAAGGTTTTCTATAGAAAATTCAGCAGAAGACAGCCAGCTAAGCAAAGAGCAGAGATCTTATCAGACACTTTCTTCACAGCCTTCATAGGACCCATGCCAGCTCATACCCTTCTCTATCTCAGACTTCTTGCCTCTAGAACTGCCCACCACACTTAGTGGACAAGCACAGGCAGCCATTTGTTTCTCAGCATGTGCTCCTTCCTGAAGGCATCTTGAGCACTTCGCATCATCATAGCTAAGGATCAAGAAGTAATCCCAGGGAACTGTGCACTGGCAGCTTTCTTCAGTGTGTTACCCCAAACATAAAGGACATCATTTCCTATGTTTTAGTCATCAAAGTAAAAAGCTAGAGCCAATAAGAGAGAATATTAATTCCATATTTTGACAGAAGGAGAATCAAATCATTTTTGAGGCCATGGGCAAAAATCATTTCTATCACTGACAAGGGGAGACTGAGTCGAGGGTGGATCATTTCAGGCATGCCTTGAAAGAGATAACAGTTAATGACTAGAGCTCCAGCTTTACTGTGGGCACTGGACTAAGAACGTACCACATTGTTTCTCTCACTCTAAATATACTATACACACACACATACACTATATATATATATATATATATTACTGCTATTTCCACTTTGGAGTCAGAAAAAAAGGAAATTTCCAACATTTCATAGCTACATTATTATTAAAAGGGTCATTAGAACCAAAATATTCCACTTCTGAGCCTATGCCTTTTATAGATACACCACTGCGACTCAGAACATGCAGCTTTGGGAGCACATATGTTGGAGATAATGCCAACCTAACATCATCAAAAACATCCCCACTCATCTCAAAGATTCTCATGTAAAACAGGCTGCCCAGAATGTCTGCAACTCACTTCACCACTTTTCATTTTCTACAGTGGGTAAGAATGAAATCTAGCTAGTTCCATAAAACAGCCATAGATTTGCAGAGGACACATAGAGCTTAGATGAAAAAGACTGCTACTTAGAGAAGAAGCCCAAATGCATTGAGTCGATAGGTACTAGTAGAAGGATAAATCAGTTTAACTCCATACCTCATCATTCGGTACAGGTTTGTAACAAGGTGTACTTCGTTAGATTTTTATCTGCTTACATCTGAGATAGCAAAGTTCTCCACAATCATCTTTTAATGACATCGCAATTTATAGACAGTAACTAATTTCAAACTTCATAGCACTTGGCTTTTATGATTATTTCAAATCATTTAAATGCAAATGAATTTCCAGAGATAGAAAACATCAAATGCCCTTGAGTGGCAACATGTAATAGAACCGTGCGTGGAAGCCACTGAAGGAATTTGAAGCACTCCGATAGGGTTGGATGGTAAAGCTATATAAAAGTGTTTGCCTATACTCAATTTGCATTTCATTCCACACTATAATCTATTTACGCATTTTGTCTTTTTAATATGACTTATTTATTGAACCTTCCATAGAAATCCTACTCACATTTCATTGGAAACTTATGGTGCAATTTAGCAAAGGAAAAAAATCACAACAATATTCCCCAACAAGAATCAAAGACACAAATGCCATTTATTTCACTGCCGTTAATGATGTCACTGCATGACTCATCTCTGAGTTAAGCGTCTATTTGTTTAGGCTGAACTTGCATTTGCCTGGGGATCAAGTAACAGTGACAGTATAGAGTTGCTAAGCAACAATTTATGCAGCATAGAAACAATAAAGTCAGCTGCTGGTATAAATATACCATTGTTTTAAATTTCACAAAAACAATGAAACTATTATGATAGGGTGCATTTACAGAAAGCCATGGATGTGTATGTATATGTGTATATGTATTGTATGTGTATGTATATGTATATGATGTATATATGTGTGCTGCATATGTAGGAGGCAAGATGATATTTCATTACTAATCACTTACTATATGTTACCAGCTCTGGGCTTAGTATTTGGGTAACAAGGGTAAGTAGACAATCTTATTGTTTATAAGGCAGATAAAGAAAAAGAGAGAATTCAATGGTAGTACACCATATAGGACAGTAAGGCAGCAGCTGTCTCTGAATCTTTGAAGGAGGTGGGTCAAAGAAGGAATAGGTATGTCTAGTGCACATCTTGATTGTTTCCTTTTGAATTTTCAAGCCTAAGGTGATCATAATCCTTTTTTAGAACACCTTAAGAAATAATGGATTTATTTGAGGTCACATTTTGAGAGTATGGTTCACCATGGCAGCAGGAACATAAGGAAGAAAAAAAGACATGAATACTGCTGGTCAGCCAGACTCCAGACTCTTTTTCTTCAAGGCCCCAACCCCAATTTCGAACATAATACTGCCCACAATGGAGTGAATCTTTCCAAAAGAGAAAAATGGAGAAATAGTGAAGAATTATCTTAGCAAAACATGACCAAAATCTAGCAGGCAACACTAAATATTTCAAACCCACATCTAGCATCTGGAACCCATTAAAAATATCTGGTCCACAAAGGTCTTAGGTAACCACACCTTTAGCTCTGCTTTTCTGAACCACACCTCTCTTGGTCCAATTCTTGTTCTTGAAACCTTTCTGATTGGGTAACCCATAATCTTGGCATCTCCAACCTGCTATGGTCTCCATTGTAATTCAGTTTTTACCTTCACAGCTCAATGACACATAATGTTATTCATTGCCTGGCCTTGGTACATTTCTAGGAACACAGAGCAGAACTCCGCAACTCAATGCTGCATCATTCATGATGAGGGAAATACATTTCTATGTACTTCCTTTCAAAGAGCAAGAAATTCTTTCAAAGGCATTTTTCAGGTTAGGATCTTTCCTCTCAAATGACTTTGTACTTTCACAATACGGAAGCTTCTGTGGGTGAGGTCCTGGGTGCAGGGAACTGTACATATTGTTCTACTGTGAAGCACCCAGTTTTCCTCTTAATGACACTGACCTCTCTGACATTAAGAGCTGTTTTGAGAAAGACCTGCTTTTTGTAAAGTTAAATTCAGCCACACTCGTTTTCTTGCCAAATTGCACATATTAAACTTCTTTCCACTTCATATTTTACTTTGTCTCGTTGTAGACCTACATGAGAGCAGTAAATTGTAGTCGTGCCACTGCTGAATGCTACTCTACATTTAGAAGGGCAAGCACCTTACACAATTAACTAGTCCCAAAGTACAGATTAAAAATAGGAAAGAAGAGAATGACTAATAGATTTCAATGAAGTTCATCCCATAAAGAGAAATTTTGGTGTGGTCTCAGCATATGGGTCAGGACTTAAAATTCTTTTTCTGCGATCCTAGATGTCAAGCTGTATTATAGAGAAACAGTAATAAAAAACAGCATGGTACTGGCATAGAAATAGACTAGCTGATTAGTAGAATCAAACTGAAGACCCATAAAAAAAAAAACCTACACAATTATGGACACTTGATTTTTGACAAAGAAGCATCATCCATAAATGGAAAAAAAAGTTAGCATCTTCAACAAATGGTGCTGGTCTCACTGGATAGCTACATGTAGAAAAATGAAAATAGGTCAATATCTATCACCCTGCACAAAACTGAAGTCCACATGGATTAAAGACCTCAACATAAAACCAGACACACTAAATCAGTTAGAAAAAAGTGGGGAAGAGCTTTGAGCTCATTGGCACAGGAGACAACTTCCTGAACAGAATACCAACAGCTCAGGCTCTATAATCAACAATGAATAAATGAGACCTCATGAAACTGAAAAGCTTCTGTAAGGCAATGGGCACTGTTAACATGGCAAAACAACAGCCTACAGACTGGGAAAAGATCTTCATCAACCTTACATCCGACAAAGGGCTAATATCCAAAATATATAAAGAATTCAAGAACTTAAACACCACCAAACCAAATAACCCAATTAAAAATGGGACATAAAGCTAAACAAAGACTTCTAAACAGAGGAATATTGAATGGCTGAGAAACACAAAGAAATGTTTAACATCGCTAGTCATCAGGGAAATGCAAATCAAAATGACTCTGAGATTACATTTTACACCTACCAGAATAGCTAAGATCAAAAACTCAAGTGACAACACACACAGGCATGGATGTAGAGAAAAGGGGAACATTCCTCCATTGCTGGTGGAAATGCAAAATTGTACAACCACTTTGGAAATCAATCTGGTGCTTTTTTCTTGATATTAGGAATAATTCTACCTCAAGACCCAGCCATATCACTCCTGGACATATACCAGAAAGACGCTTCACCATACAAGGACATTTGCTCAGCTATGCTCATAGCAGCTTTATTTGTAATAGTCAAAACCTGGCAACAACTGAGATGCCCCTCAACTGAACAATAGATTTTTTTTAAAACTGTGGTACACTTACACAATGAAATACTACTCAACTACTTAAAACAAGAAAAGCTTGAAATTTGCAGGCAAATGGATAGAACTAGAAAAGATCATCCTGAGTGAGGGAATCCAGACCCAGAAAGACATGCATACTATGCATTCACTCATAAGTGAGTATTAGCCACATACTACAGGATAACTACATCACAAAACAGAGACTAATGCAACAACTAAGGACCATGGATGATGTCACCTAGACCCTCTGCTCAGATGTAGTAAATAGGAAGCACAGTCTCCTTATGGGTCCTACAATATAGGGGAGTAAGGACTACTTTTGACATGAACTCTGCCCGCCCCCCCAACTTTGATCACTTCCCCCTGGTGGGGAGGCCTTGGTAGGCCACAGGAGAAGAAGATATAGGTAGTACAGATGAGACTTGATAGGCTGAGGTCAGATGTTAGGGGAGGAGGGCTCCCCTTTCTGAGGACTATGGGAGGGAGGGGAGTTTGGGAGGTGATGACAGAGAGGGCTACAATCAGGATGTGAAGAATTCAAATTGTAGAACAAGCAGGTAAGTTATATTGCTAATCCCACTACGTGGGGATAGCTCTGAGCCTGGCTGAAACCTGAATGTCTATGCATAGATAGTGCTTCTTATTGGTTACGGAATCCCTTGATTTAGGATAAGATGCTACTCTTCATGTGGTATGAATGAAGATTTACAATGTCTTTCTTCTGCTCATACTAAGAACAGAGAACCAGCCTTAATTGTTCTGTGCATCATGCACACCTCATACATTTATAATTTTAGGACTGTATAAATGCTTGTGAAAAATTATGTTTTCAGAACAAAGAACTGGGCACTGACCCTGGATCAGACCTGACAGGATTAATTCCTCTCAGCATGCTGGATACTAACATCCTGTATCATTCATGTTTTATCATTGAGTGCTTCAGTTGCTGTTCCTCATAGAACAGGATAGCTCCCAAGATAGCTTTGAAGATCCCGATTGGCCAAGCATTTCAGACTGTCCACACAGCACTTTAATTAAGCCTGGAGTTTCTCAACTTTTAGAAACTGGACCACAAATGCTATTCCTAGCCTGTTAAACCATTTTCTCCAATTGTATTTTTGCCCCTACATAGGTATTATTTATTCCAAATCAGCAGGAAGAATGCCCAATTTCCTTTAAGGGTGATTGGGTAGGGTTTTGGTTGCTTTCTTGGACTATAGATGTTTATTTTCATTGGGAGTTGGTTTAAGTTATTATTGGTCTTACTCAGAGAGAAAACAAAGTTGGACTCAAGGATGTCTCTCTTTTCCTTTATCTTTCTTTCTTAGGTTTAGAGATAGGGGTTGAAAAGAAAGAATCTGTTCTTTAACTTAATGCCTTAATTCTTACTCATACGGTTATTTTTAATTCACTGATATAGAATTTTGTATATTGATGCAAAATAAGCTTAATTTTTATACTTGATATAGAATTCAAATTTAAGATTTTCTTCACAAAAATTATATATATATATATTTCTACTCTAATATGTATATAAGTACCCATACAACTCAATTATAATACTAAGGTTACTTCTAATACTTTAAAATGCTATTGCAGGCTGCTTAGAATAATTAAGTAATGAAGGTTAATTATCAGTTGATCAAATCATGGCCATGTCAATTACTAGTCTTTTTATCACAAGAATATACATCCTAGGTTTAATAGAGAGATATGATTCGATAGATAGATAGATAGATAGATAGATAGATAGATAGATAGATAGATAGATAAGGTAAAATAGTTAAGGTCTTCAAAAACCTCAGAGACCTACAGAATATGGCATCTAAAGATGTTTTCATTATTTTAAAGATTCTTTGACAGTAAGATAGGTTAATGCCTGGTAACACCCAGCCTACCTCAAAGAAGATGATTAGCGTCAATGAACCTCTTTATGGAGGTGGCTCAAATGTGGCAAACAAGCCACTGGGCAAAATGTCCTTGTTTTAGTCACAGACAGAATTTTTCCTAAACATGGGCAAGCTTGGATGCAGGCAGAGTCAATGGCCAAACTCTGCCAGAGTAAGCAGGTCCTCAATAGTTCCTGCCTCACAAATATGTCTGTCAGACATATTTGCCAGAAGGCTGAAGATGATGCTCCAACATTATAAAGAGATTTGGATAACAAACAGCTTCTGTCCTTTTCTCATTTTGGAAGCTGCTAACCTGCACTTCCTGTTTACTCAGATAATTAATTTTATTTCTTCTCAAGTCTCTGATGGTGTTGAAGACTAGATAGTTTGGTTTTACAATTAAGCTTAGTTGTTTTGTGGTTAAGATGTTATTAGGTCTAGATAGATGTTTTAAGCTGATAAAGATGAGATATGATAGATATTGATTTATATTCAGAATTTTAGACACACCAAGATAGGAAAGATGTTTTTTTCAGGGTTGCCAAATACAAATAGCCAAAACACTATGAATGTAACATTTATATAATTCCTGATTGTTTCATGGTTCTTCTTGCTGTAGGTAGTTTATTGTATATATGTGTAATAATATAAATGTGTACGTAAAAAAAGAAATAAAAAATAAATAGAAAAATTCTTTTTCTGGAATATGAATGAGCTGTTGGTTTAACACTTACTTGCAAAAAACAATGGTTCTGAACCCCATGTGGGGTGGGAGGATGAAGAATCTCAATCTTGCCTCCATTTCCTCATGGATCCTACCACTGAACCAACATGGCCATAGGGGGTATTCAGCTTACTCTTCCACATGACAGTTCATCACAAAGGAAGTCAAGACAGGAACTCAAGTAGGGCAGGAACCTGGAGGTAGGAGCTAATGCAGAGGCCAGAGAGGAGTGCTACTCCCTGCCTCGTACCTCATGGCTTGCATAGTTTATAGAACTCTTAGAGAACCCAGAACCACCAGCCCAGGGATGGCACCACCTACACTGGGCTGGACCCTCCACCACCCATCACTAATTAAGAAAATGCTCTACAAGCTTCCTTCCTTGTAGTCAGATGTTTTGATAGTTTGTTTTTGACACAGGGTTTCTCTGTGTAGTCTTGGATGTCCTGGACTTACATTGTAGCCCAGGCTGAACTCAAACACACAGCTATCTGCCTGCCTCTGCTTCTCTTAGTGCTGGGATTACAAGTGTTTTCCACCATGCCCAGCTCTGTAATCAGGTTTTAAGGAGGCATTTTCTCAGTTGAGCCTCTCTCCTCATTGATGACTCTAGCTTGTGTCAAGTTGACATAAAACTAGCTAGCATAGTGAGGTAAGGTCAAGAAGGACCTGGAAGCATAAGTTGTCAAAGTTCCTCAGGGGACTGAGCTTCATGAAGGACTGAGCAAGAACCTAAACCCTATGAGACATGGCGTTATCTTTTGGGTTATAGTTTCCTTAATAAAACTAAGTAAAAATAAAGAGCAGAAAATATTGACTTATTCTCAGCTGCACTCCAAATCACAATCTGTATTTAAGGTGTCGATTCACCTCTCAAACAGTAACAAATGTAGCAGTATTATCAAAATAAATAATTTGAGTCAAAACACAACCAGGAAGCAAGTTGTTCGGAGCATAAAGACTGGTAGCTAATATAACCCCTTCTTCCTGGTTATAGCTTTACTATCATAGTAAGAGAAAGCCTGATATCTCCCCAGGTATTAAGACAGTTCAGAAAAGCTTAGTCTCAAAACTCAAAATGAATGTCACATGGGGTATTCTGTTATGGTCACTCTGGTGCGGCAGATGGCATTTTCCATAAGAGCTGCAGAGAAAAGTGGGGACAGTTTACAATTAATATATATATATATATCCAACCTGAAGCTTTCTGAGTGAAGTTTGCTTATACCCTAAACTGTAACAAGCTATGTTATAACTGTGGCTATAGCTGGAGCTCAGTGTACTCTGAACTGTAAACAGTGCTCATCTTTCCTGATCTTTCTCTTTGCACAATTCAGGGCTACATGAGCAAGAAAAAGCAGCTTGTAAGTGGCCAGGGAACTCAGCCTGGTTTACTTACTGAAATTCACATATTCTAGAATAGAACATGCCACATTGTTGAAATTCTCATGTGTAGCTAATGTTGACTGACTTAGTTAGCTGTCAGCCTACAAACTATAGTAAAATTTCTTCACCAAATGTCATAGCAACCATTTTTACTCATTTCTGAATTCACACCCTTGAAATTGGCCTTTGGCTGGGAGATGAGGAGAACTTTGGAAGACCCGTTACTCCTGCTGTATTCTAGGCTTAGTACAAAATTCTGGATCTGTTCAAGCCATACATGATGAAACCCGATGACAAGAATGAATGATGCCTAAGTAATCAATTAGATCCTGTGATGCAGGCTCATAACGCAGTGCTGTGAGAGGTACCTAAGCAGGAAGGAAAAGCTGCTTGGCTACCAAAAATAAATATAAGGAGATTGAGTATGTGGTGAAGGAGATGCAGATAACACATTTTGATGAAGGAGACAAATTTAAAGATATCTAGGAATTCGCTGATAATGGCAAATGAATCCATACACACTATGGCAATTGATATTTTTCCTTTTCTACAAATCCATGATTCTAATTCATCCTGTATATTAAAAAGGAAAAAAGACACTGATAGTTGGAAGGTCTAAGAATGATACAATGGAAGGATCAGGCTGATGACCTGAGGACCATGGGTCCTCACCATACTTTGTGCCCAAGAGTCACTAAGGCAGCTTAGTTCCATTGGTCCCTACTCTTTTCTGTTTTTCAAAAAAAGAAGAGTCTTCAGAGACTTTACAAGTTGTCTGACTTCTTCCAGCATTGTGAGTGTCTCTGTAAAGCAGGAGCATCAGAGCCTGGTGGAAAGAGGACCTTCGGAAGACTGAGGGACTGACAGTGCTGGTGACAGGAAGTTGCCATTTCCTCTTCCACACTTTCCCATCAAGGAATTGCTAGTCTTGGGTAACACACTAATGCCAAGCCCTGGAGAGTTTGACTGACCTCTCCCTCTTCTAATTAACCCCTGCAACTGACCCAGAGCTAAAGTCTAGAGCACACAAAGGGCAGGTCAGCCAGTGACCAGACAATAAGGCTACCCTTACAAAGGGCAATAATAATATGTGTTGATTGTAAAAAGATGGGGGCTGTCTTGCAAAGGTCAGGTCTGTCTCCTGAGCAGAAACAGTCCTTTGTCTATACAATGCCACATACAGGCTGCAGAGGTCTCCTTGGGTGGGTCCATTTTCCATTAGTAGTCTTCCTGTATGGGACACTTTGCTATGATCATATGGTCATATGGTAAAGTATTTACTCCTGAAATAATTCAGGGTCTTATTCCTGATCTACATACAGGTTCAATAATATGAACACAGAGCACTCTGCATAGAAACGACAGTGTTCCCTGAATAAAAACAAGCGTGTTATCACCCTTCTTCCTAAATGTGGAACCGGCCCAAAACTCTACTTTCTGTATGTAGCGAAGCTCAGGCTTATGCCTCCAACCATAGGCTTATTGAAGGCAGCAGCACAGCAGGCAGATTTTGAGTATTGTTCACATTGGAACAGGAAATGGAACCAGACACCTTTCCCTACTGTTATCTCCACTTCCAGTGTACTTCATCTTAAAAGTCACTAGGTTAATGAAAACAATTTCCATGGCACGCTTGCATGTGAGATTGTTTACTGATCTTGTCTGATTCTCTCGGTGTGGCACCAGCCATGCTCAAGCAACACAGGAGATGGTGTGGGAAGTGCTTTGTAAATTCTCGAAAACAAAACAAAACAAAAAAAAGGAAAAAAAAAAAAAAAAAAAAAGCTCCAGCTAGACCAGAGTCATCTCAATTCACTCTCAAGAATCTATTTTCAGGAAGCAATTATGTTTAGCCATGTTGAAAGTGTTCACTCAGTAAGTTCGGCTGGCTCCCGACAAACAAACAGAATTATTGTTTGACAGATGCCTGCCAGACACTTGAAATGACTCCCCAGCCTCGTGTTGCCTGTCATCATTTTTAAAACACCCATCCCTCTCACTAGCTCCGCGTTCCACAACTCATTGTTTGTGAGACATTGTCTGGGACTTCTCTGTCTCAAACACCTGCATTAACTCCTTTCAAACTGATGCACAACTGGAGAATATAATTGCACTTTCATCTTCTTTAGGTATCATGTCTAAAGAAAAATCTGCGGTGGGCCTGTTCTTCTGATTAGATGGGCATGCCAGCAAAGAAAAAAAATAAATTGAACCTCTGTCTTTCTGTGAAATCCAATATTTCACAATATACTATTTGACACAGCTCAGATTGCATTGATCTGAAAGGGAGCATTGTAGCACTCTGGAGAATGTTCCTCTTTTTCTTTGCTACCTGGATAAAGAGAGGTTTGAAGTCCTAAGACATGAAAAAATGTTTAGCTTTCATTGCTAGCTGTTGGGGATACTGGGAAGTAATTAAGTGTCCAGAAAATGTTTTTTGCTGGGTCTGTGTAAATATGTTACATAACGATGCTGGTCCTTTATGCTCACACAATCCCTTGTAGATCATGGTGCGTAAGGTGTGGAGTAAAGAATCTGTCAGACAGGGCTCATGCCTAGGAGAGGAGACAGATGTCCCACAAAGGCAGCCAGTGCTCAATCTTTTCACAAAGGTTCTTTCTGCCTGGAGACGATGAGGGCCAATTGACCTCATTTTGATGGGACCCAAGTTAAAAGTATTTCAAGCAAAGGACCAAATTATGTAGCTCAGTGAACTCAAAGATCTCAGTAGTTCTCCTCAGAGAGGACAAAGATGGAACAGATACCCTGAGCAGCCTTCTGCTCCTATCCATGGCTCTGTAGTATTGAGCCCAGCAGTGCATCCAGCTTACTCACCCCAGTGTTATGCTCCTTGTGCATGCAAAGTGTGGAATTAACTGAGTCCCTGGGAATTTCTCAGTGATCACTTGCCAGGTCAGGCTTTTTCAGTTGTGCATATATGAAATGAATGTGTAACCTTTTTTTTCATGAGTGCTTTGCCTTTCTGGTTTTCAATCTGGCCTAACATCCAAGCCTCTAAGTAGAATTTCAGTCTCATTAGTCTTGTTAATCCTATGAGCTAATAGCAAGCTTCATGAGCAATCTTCTTTCATCTCTGTGCATGGTCTTTAAGAGATTGTCTAACATGGGCTGTGTAGAGCTCAGTGGTGCTGAGAAAGCAGGCTTGGAGACCTTGCAGATTTGTAAACTTCCAATCTCTCCTTTACATTGAGCCACCTTCTTCAATTATGACTTCCACAGCTCTACATGATCATTAGAACTGTCATCTGCGTGGTGTGGTGTAGGCCAGTTAAAATAGCACTGATCTTAATTTTGTTTCTTTTTTTTTAATTTAATTTCAGTTTTAATTTGACTGTGAAATCATCTGCAGGGTAACAAAATTCTATAATTCTCAGAACTGCCTAGTCCTTAAAAAGGGAATAACAGACGTTTGTCTGAAGACTAGTTCAAACTTACACACTGACACTCCATACCTGGGCCACAAACACACAAGCACCTGCAAATGTTCATGCTAACTTACATCAGCAATGACAAAGCATGAACGACTGCATCTTTATTTCCAGGTTGTTTGATGAAACTGAAACATTTTCTTAGTGACTCCCTTCAAGACGTTGTCATTCTTCCAATGACTGCTTGGTTTGCTGCAGAACAACAAAAGCTAATAGCATCTTTTCACCTAATCTTTCACCAACAACAGGTCTGCTCCTGAGCAGATCTGTTCTTTGTTTCCTGAACTCAGGGAATGGGTGTTTATGGTTTACAACAAACACTGGCCTAACCCACTCACTCCCTGCCCTGGAATTAAAGACGTGACTGAGATAAATAGACTACTTGCAGGGATTTGTAAGGTCTATTAAAGCAGAGCAGCTGATTTCCACACAGAACTGAGATTCACGTGGAGATCCATTTTGAACCATTATGCAACTTTGATAAATAATTTCTTTTTAAATTTTATTTATTTAGTTATTCACTTTATATCCCAATCATACGTCCCACCTTCTCTCCTCCCAGCTCCTCCCCTCCGTCCTTCTTCTCCCTATCCCCCTCTTCCCTGCCCTTCAGAAAGGGGGACCCCCTCCCCCCGATTAACCCACCCTTGTACATCCAGGCACATCAGCACTGAGCATTTCCTCTTTCACAATGTCCTGGCAAGACAGCCCCCCACTTGGGGGAAGTGATACAAAAGTATGCGACAGAGACCGTGTCAGTGATAACCCCCACTCCCTTTTCTAGGGGACCCACATGAAGACCAAGCTGCCCATTGGGTACATCTGTGTAGGACACCTAAGTCCAGGCCATGCATGGTTCTCGGTTGGTGTTTCAGCCTCAGAATGTCCCCCTGGCCACAGGTTAGTAGGCAGTGTTGGTCTTGTGGAGCCCCTGACCCCTACTGCTGCTTCTCTCCTCTCCCCCAACCCCAACTCTTCCAACATAGCTCCCTGTGCTCTGCTCAATGTTTGGCTGTGAGTCTCAGTTCCATCAGCCTCTAAAAGGACAGCCATGCAAGGAAAGCCCACACTCACTGATAAATAATTTCACCTCTTAGAACTTTTATTTCCTGTCCATGTAAACATTGGGCACCCATGGGAACAATCATGATGTAAATGCCTTTCTTTGGGTCATGTGTACTGATGTACCTCTTTTTCACAGTGGTGGTTGTATATTCCCTGAGATAGATGATAATGTGTTCAACCAAATCCTAGATGTCTGGTAATGGAATGTATTTGGGTACAATCTTGGGATGGCTATTTTTTTCTATGTGGTATATTATAGAACTGGTACCATTCCTTGATAAATAGTCTACCACGTGAGCACAGGACACCCATAAAATTACTGAAGTACTAGAGAACACTAGCCCCTAAGAGCAGCATGCCTAAGATAAGAATGTGAGGAAGTTGTGGTGGCTTCATGGCCACTGCTATATGTTATTGTAATAACATACACAACTGAGATAAAGAAGGCTGCACAGAGGAAACTTGCTTCTTTAAGGCAGGAGTTATAACAGGAAAGGGATACATTGTTAACATCCTCCAGATTGGGCTCTGTTTTAGTTGGTAAACTGGGTAAAAGAGAGGATGGCATAGAGGGATTTCTTGACGTTTCCTATGGCTGAGGTCTAAAATGGAAAGTACAAGTTATTATGTGTGCTGTCAAAAAGCACATCCTGGGATCCACAGATGTGGAAAGAATCAGATAATAAAAAAGGAAGAGAGAAAAGTATAATCGATAGAAGATGGCTTCCAAGTCCAACCTTTAGTAGAGAGGAGAGGAAATTCCATGGTTTAGTATTGCAGATGCCGATGGTAATAATGGCCTCACATAAGAAACCATGGTAATCAGAATGTTCAGCCCTCGCTTTCTGGAATCAGCAAATACTTTTAAACCAGCAATGAAAGAGCCTCTCAAAGTCCAGCTTGGGAAACCATGGGACACAAAAGCAGAGAGAATCAGTGAGTATTGTGGATGTGGAGCTGCTGAGCAATATCACTACACATCCGAGCTTGGAAATATAGCTGCATAAGCTGAGGCAAAGCATGAGGGAAATCAGTCCCTGCTAGACTGGCTCCTACAAATCAGTGGGGACACTGGCTTTTCCCTAAAGAGTACCGTGGACTAGAAGACCATAGAAAGCCAGGCCTTACTGAGAAAATTGGGCGTGAGAGAAGGAGTGAGTGATACCCAACTCACCAGACCAAATGGGCTTGCAGTCACAGGAGACCTAAGAAAATATCAATGCATCAGGGGCCTCAGGATGGAAATGTGGCTTTGTGGCTTTTGTAAATCCTATGGTTGGATAGGAATGTTCTGATGTAGGAGACGCTATGGCGGAGATGAATTGATTTGAGCAATCATGTTCATCAGATCTATAAAGTGTTAGAACAATCAAAGGAGAATGAAAAAGAGGAAATTAGGACAGGAAAGTCTGTCTAGTCCACTGGAATATATATTTGACAAAACTTCAGCCAGAATTGTCAGTGGAAAAATTAAACAGAAAGCTCTATACTGCACTGGTGGGATTTTGGTAGATGTTAGAGCCTGCAAAGCAGTTCCTGTAAGATATGAAATATATTAAGATTGACATGTAGTTGATAAAATTTTTAGCATACAACATAAAAATGGAAGATACATACTTAATTGGAATAGTCAAGAGTGGACATATAATGATTCTGCTTGCCCCCGACAGAAAGGCTAGGATGCATAAAGCTGATTCCTGAGCATCTTACAGATTAAACTGTGTGGAAGAACATAGCTGCTAGACCATGTGGCTTGCATAGATTATTCTCACTTAAGTTAATTGACATTTTAATTATTGCTTGACATGTGGGGAATTTATAATTATTCTGGTTTTATAGAAAATGTATGTATTAAAATATTGGTGTTAACAATCCTTCACCAATCTGGAAAGAATAATTTTCAGCTTCATGAGGAAACACAAAAAAACCTTAGATGGCTAAAGCAATCCTGAATAATAAAGTAACTGTGGGAGGGATCATCATATCTGATTTTTAAGTTGTACTGTGGAGCTACAGTAATAAAAACAGCATGGTGTTGATGTAAAAACAGACATGTTGATTAATGGGCTCTAATTGAAGATCCAGACATAAATCCTCACACCTATGGACTCCTGGTTACTTATACAGAGGCCAGAAATATACACTGGAGGAGAAAAGAATCTCCAACAAATAGTGCTGGTCATACTGGGTGACTGATATAGAAAACTACAAATAGATCCACACTTCTAACCTTGTACATAATTCAATTCCAAACAGATCAATGTCCTTAACATAAAGCAAGATACACTGAACCTGACAGCAGATAAAGTGGGAAATATCCTTGAACACACTATTACAGGAAAAGACTTCTGAGAGAAACATTGATAGCACAGGCATTAAGATCAACAATTAATAAATGAGATCTCATGAAACTGAGAAGATTCTGCATAGAAAAAGGACACTGCCTGTTGGACAAAGCAGCAGCCTACAGAGTGGGAAAAGTTTTTTTTTACCAACTGTACATCTAATAGAGTGCTAATATTCAAAATATATAAAGAATTTTTAAAAGTAGATATCAAAAATAACTCAATTTTAAAAAGGGGTACAGATGTAGGCCAAGAATTCCCCAAAAAGGAAATGTGAATGGCTGAGAAACACTTTAAAAACTGTTTAACATCCTTAGCCATCAAGGAAATGTAAATAGAAACTACTTTGATATTTTACCTCATACCTAACAGAGTAGCTAAGATCAATAAAACAAATGACATATCTGGCCATGGTGGTGAAAATGTGAAGGAAGGGGAACATTTAGCCATCACGAGTGGGACTTTAAACTTGTACAGATAGTATGGAAATCAGTATGACCATTCCTCAAGAAGATAGCACTTAATCTACCTCAAGAAAAAGCTATGTCACTCTTGGATATATACCCAAAGAAACCTTCATTCTATCATAAAGACACTTGTTTAACCATTCCAGAAATTGCAAACAAACTAAGTGTCCATCAATGGATGAATGGATAAAGAAAATGTGGTCCATTTACACCATATAATATTACTTAGCTATTAAAAGAAATGGAATTGTGGAACTCACAGGCAATGGATGAGACTGTAAAAGAAAATCATCCTAAATGAGGTAACCGAGACCCAGAAAGACAAATATGGTATGTATTCTCTTAGATGTGGATATTAACTATTAAATCAATGGTAAACAATCTATGGAACTACATAGGTTAGGTATAGAGTAAGGGACAACGAGAGAAAGGTAGATCTCATTAGAGAAGGGAAATAAAACAGATAGCTATGGATACATGGGAGGAGGGTGCTAAAGGGGGAGGAGACAATGGGGAGGAGCAAGGAAGAGACAGCTGAAATTAAGGTCCATTTGGGGAGTAGTATAGAAATCTAATACAGTAGAAGCTTCCTAAAATATATACATATATGAAAGCAGTTTCCAAATCATGTGAGAAGCAAAGCCCAAGAAGGTCATCTCTTGTCACCAAATGAAGCTTCCCATACCAGAAATAGGTTACGTCTAATTGAGGTGTTAGCCAAAGGACTCCTGTGAGACTCTCAGACAACCTAGGCTGTTGCCAAGACTGTAGATTGCTCTCTACATACTGATGGTAAGGCTCCGTTGCTGAAGATAACACCTTTGCAACTCATTGAACATGGAGATGTCAAGAACCTTCAACCCTATATGTTAGTATTTTTGGTACAAGAAGGTACTCTGTAGATTACTAAAGGAGAAACATAAACATCAATACAGCCACACATCCTTTGATTTACAATGGTGTTCTGCCTGCAAGACGTGCTAAGACAATGGTGGCACAAAACCTATGGGAGTAACCAACCAATATCTGATTTTCTGATTGGACCTAAGGGCCATTCAACACTGCTTGGGTGACCAGGAACCTAGGACTAGATACCCCAGACACCTAAGGTAAAGTCAAATAGCACTGTTCTTTTTTAAAAAACAATAAATTGACTCCTAATGACACTCTGTTATACTCTAGAACAGTGCCTTGATTAGTCATCATCAGAGAAGCTTCCACCTGAATCAGATGGGAACAAATACAGAGACCCACAGCTAGACATTAGGCAGAGACTGAGAAACCTTGGAACACTCAGCCCTAAATGGTATGTCTCCATCAAATCTCTTCCTTAAGGCAATGTACCAGAAAGAGTATAAGATCCAGAGGGGATGTAAGAAATTAATAAGACTGTTGAGAATTCTCTGTTTAGTTCCAAGCCCCATTTCTCAATTGGGTTATTTGGTTTGGTGGTGTTTAATTTCTTGAGTTCTTTATATATTTTGGATATTAGACCTTTGTCAGATGTAGGGTTGGTGAAGATCTTTTCCCAGTCTGTAGGCTGTCGCTTTGTTCTCTTGACAGTGTCTCCTGCCTTACAGAAGCTTCTCAGCCTCATGAAGTCCCATTTATTAATTGTTGACATTAAGGCCTGGGCTGTTGGTATTCTGTTCAGGAAGTTGTCTCCTGTGCCAATACGTTCCAGGCTCTTCCCCACTTTTTCTTCTAACTGACTTAGTGTCTCTGGTTTTATATTGAGGTCTTTGATCCACTTGGATCTGAGTTTTGTGCAAGGTGACAAACATGGGTCCAGTTGCATTTTTTTACACATAGACCTCCAGTTAGACCAGCACCATTTGTTGAAGATGCTATCCTTTTTCAACAGAGGAATATCAAATGGCTGAGAAACACTAAAAGAAATGCTCAACCTCCTTAGTCATCAGGGAAATGCAAATCAAAACAACTGTGAAATTCCATCTTACACCCATCAGAATGGCTAAGATCAAAAATTCAAGTGATGGCGAGGATGTGGGGAGAGAGGAACACTCCTTCATTGCTGGTGGGAATGCAAACTAGTACAGCCCCTTTGGAAATCTATCTGGTGCTATCTCAGAAAACTGGGAATAGGGCTTCCTCAAGACCCAGCTATTCCACTCCTTGGAATATACCCAGAAGATGCTCCAGCACACAACAAGAAAATTTGCTTAACCATGTTCATAGCAGCCTTATTCATAATGGCCAGAACAAGGAAACAGCCTAAGTGTCCCTTGGTAGAAGAATGGATAAAGAAACTGTGGTACATTTACACGATGGAATATTACTCAGGTATTAAAAACAAGGAAATCATGAAATTTGCAGGCAAATGGATTGAACAAGAGGAGAAGGAAAAAGTGTAGGGAGAGACAACTGGACTATGAAGGCATTTAAGAGGCAATGTGGAAACCTGGTGCAGTGGAAACTCACTTGAATCTACAAGGGTGACCTAGGAGAACTCCTGGTAATAGGGATACAATGCCAGAGCTGGCCATCTTCTGTAAGCATGCGGGGCTTACATGGTGGGACTAGGACACAAACCCAGGCACAAAACCTTCCATCTATGACCTGTACTGCCTGCAAGATGTGCTAGGGAAACAGTGGTTCAGAGCTTGTGGGAGTGGCCAACCAATGGCTTGTCTATCTTCACCTAGCCACAAGTAAAAGCCTATGCCTGCCATAGCCTTCCAGACCAGGACATGACTGAGAGAGAGAGAGAGAGAGAGAGAGAGAGAGAGAGAGAGAGAGAG
>OU015747.1:25319935-25360260 GCA_907169655.1 Acomys percivali | reverse complement strand
GTGTGTGTGTGTGTGTGTGTGTGTGTGTGTGTGTGTGTGTGTGTGTGTGTGTGTGTGTTTTCATGGTGGTGACTGTGAGCAAATGTTTGGCTAATTAATTTCTGTCATTATTTCCTCTCTTTATTATTTCTTGGTTTGTTGGTAAAAGAAGCAGAAATAAAGTAGATAACTAAGATAGACCTGTACAAATTTGGCCCTGTATTTTATAAATCAGTAAAATGAGACTCTATAAGATAAATTATCCAAGGTCACACACTTGTCATTAACAACTTGTGAATTACAAATATGCTATCTTAATTTTAAATAAGGTCTTTTTCAATATGAAATATTGATTTTCCCTATTACATCATTAATAGACCTAACACTGTGTCTTTGATTGGAAGTACCTCAGTTCATACTTAATTTCACAGTATCTTTAGACATTTTACAATAAGCCAGATCTCTATACCGAAAATAGAGATTGTAAGTTGCAGATTCTGTCATTCACTCCACTGAACTAGAGCTGTCCCTTGCTGCACCTGGAAGTTTTCATTATAGCAAAATTGTTTCTGGATTTTGCCTACTTCTCTGCATGAGCAGTGAGTTGTTGAAACAGGACATCAGTTATCAGGGTATCAGAGAACCAGCATGCAGCTATATTTGCATGCCTAGCAACTTCACGTTTAACATCCTCAGAGATAAGAATCTTCATGAAACTTAACAGGGAAAAAAATCTGTAAATTCTCTTGCGTAGGTAAATATACAAATGAATAGCTGTTAGTTAGAAAACAAAGCCAAGAACAAAATATTGTCAAATATTATTACTGTTTGGGGCTTGCTTTTAAAAATACCCAGGTCAATAAAGCACAATACTAAATAGAGTTTACAAGTGATCACAGAGTTTTGAGTCACCAATGAATCAGAGTAAACTCTGTCTATAACATCTCAAATCACCATCACCCTCAGGATATTATGCAGTTCTCCTCACCTATGCCTTTCAGTTGGAATCCTGTAAGTTTCCAAAAAAGAAAGAAAACTAATTTCTGCCTGCCAAGAGCCCTATAAAATAAGAAAGAATCGGGTCAACATGATAAATGAAGCAGAATGCAAATTTCACGTACCTGTGTGTATACTCTTCAAGACTTTTCTTTTAGAAATATGACCTTAATAAATTTTAGCCAGTGTATTTAGAATAGAATAAAGCTTTCAGAAGTAGACACAAACCAACCATTGCTGTAGCTCTTGCCCATGGCCGATGTCATTGATGCAGACATGACTCCACAACCAAGTTTGACCCTCCGGCATGCAACAGATTCATTAAGCCTCTTTTCCTATTCCTAGTGCTGAGAGGATGTAAAGCCATCTTTAGGTAGTTTCAGGAGGCCAATAGAAAAAAAAGCCCAGCGATATGAAAGATGTGCTGATGTTGTAGTTCAAGGCATCTAGATCAAGTCATAGCTCTGCCTTGTAAGATGGCTTACAGTCCAAAGGTACATTTAGTTCTACATTTTTTGAGCACTTGTCCTTCATAGCATAAGAAATAAGGAACATTAAATTAATCATGTTCAAGTCCTTGAAATGATCTGACCTGCTCTCTGTAGTATACTACAAAACATTCTGACCACAGAACTTGACTGTCTCTACATGTAGATTCTCAGCCAAGATTCTACTTCTGAAAAAATTAAACAAGTTTATTCTCTTTCCAAAAGAAGATGAGTAGATGCTTGGGAGATGGCTTGGACTGTAAAATACTTGCTGTGCAAACACAAGGACCTGAGTTTGTAGCCCCAGCATCTGCATCAATGTCATGCAGTGTCGTCACTGATTGTGTAACTCCATTGCTGCAGAGCAGACACAGGCAGATCCTTGCCCCTCAAGGAGCTAGTTCGCTGAGCCAAATTGATGATCTCCAAGTTTAGTGAAAATCTCTGTCTCAAAAAGAAGTGGAGAGGAAATGAGAAAGTCACCTAAGGTCTGGTCTGCATATACATGCACACACATGTACACAAACCTGCATGTTCTAGTGCATATAGCACATAGACATGCACATATGTATACAAGGAGGCTAGTGTTAGCTCTCTATTTAAATAGCTTTAGTATTTAAATATTACAAACTAATGAGTTCTTGCCTCTGATGCTCCAAGATCTCTACCATCCCACTTCAGCTTAGATTTTTCAGCTTGTTGGCCATTGTTTCTTTGAATGTATGGTTTTATTTCTCCAAACAAAACAAGTAGGAACTACTAGAAACTGAATTTTATGGATTTTGCCAGACTTTTCTCCAATCTATCAAAACTTTATCATTGAAATCCACAATTGAATGTCACCTATTTTGTCAATTTTTTTCGTACCACCCTTTCAACAGGAACTCTTACCTATTCTGTATTTCAGGACAACAGTCCATTCACTATTCATATTCTAGAACATTCTTCACTTTGTACAATTATTATACTTTTCCTTATACAGTACACTTTAATTAAGCAGGTAAACAGGAATGAACTGATCATCCCGTTATCCCCTTAATTAAACTACGTGCTCTATGAAGGTTGACTTTTATCTGCATGGTAGTTCAAAAGTCCTACAGAGCGATAGCTGTAAAATAATTTATACATTATCTCATGAATATTAAAATAGAACTTTAAATGTTGGATGTACATAGGTCTAGGTCAAATCACTTGTTTGAAGTATTAAGAATGAAGAGTCCAGTTCAAATGGCAGAACCTAAAGAAAGAAAAGACCTTCAGTGACCTGGAGGGAGAATTGGAAGGTGATGATCTTAAGTCCTTAGGAGTCCCTTTCCACTCAACTACTTTGTCTCTGTAACTCTGAGCAGCATCCTGCTCTATGTTCAAGTTGTAGTAGATACTATCCTACCATATGAGCAAGCTAAGAGGACTTGAGAAACATCTGCTGGTTGATTTCTTATGATCTGGTGAATTTCATGAGTACATGGAGCTTTGTGTTATTCATCTCTGCATCCCTGGTGCCAAAAGTAAAAACTCTGACTAATAGAAAGCCAATAGATAAATATTAGTGGATATAAGATATTTTTTAAAAAGGTGGATTTTATATTCCAAAAATTGTTCTTGAATTACATTAAAAATGTGAAAGTTTGCATAGGATAAATTACTCCTTTCACATTTGTGGAATCAAAAGATAGGAAAAGATGAATGTCAATAAAATAAATTTTTAAATTATATTTTAAAATGTATCTATAGACAATAGGAAAAATGCATCTATACTTTCAAAAACAAAAGATACATTGCTCATCCAGAAATTTAAAATTACATCATGAATTACTAACTTTGCTTATAAAATTAGCACACATGGTTGACATATTTAGATTTTTATGGCTAAGCAAAATAATGAAAATTTCTAAAAGGAAAGGTTATTTTTAAGGGATACTTTATTTCTCTTTCTTTCATAAATAACTAAAAAGTCCTTAAGACATATTTCTAAACTAATCCAAAATTTATTTTTTTCTTGTGGGCTTTCTTATCTCTGAGACTACATTATCATCAAGATCTAATCAAGTAATAAAAATTTTATGATTGTAATAAAGTGCAGAATGGAACATCAAGAGTCGAAAATGTATGCTCCAGAGATCAAGTACAAAGAAGAGTCAGGGAGAAGAAGAGGTGGTTATTGCCTAAAATCACAAAGGCAGGCATCATGGAGGACAGGAGATAAGGTCACTGTGCTAGGATGTATGATTCTTGACCGCATGTTCAAAGCTAAGGACATGGACCCATGATTGTCTTCAATCAAAGTTGCTAAATGAAATAAAGAATATATAAATGAATTAATGAACTTTCTAATACATGGATGATAAAAGAAAATGTAATTTAAGTATTTGTGCTTATTTTGTAGGATCACTGTAAAAGTTAAATAAAATATTGTTCGTCAAAATCATACAGAGAGACATGCTACATGTCAGTTCGAGCTTCGTCTAGTTGCCTCAGTTTACCAGAATGATAACATGGAAGCCTTTATGTTGCACAGTTTCCTTAAACTCCAATGTTCCATAAAAGTTGTGTATTAAAGAAAAAAAAGCAATGGTTATTCAAAGACCTAGGAAAACAATCAACAGTGGCCTAGGACAAAGGTAGAGACTGAACTAACAGGCTTACAATCTGGGTGGAGATATTTCAAGGAACTTATGATACAGCCTTCTGATGCATTGTGACACTGTAAGGCAGAAAGCTCTGAATGGGATCTGACCATAACCAGAGGCCAAAGCAGGCAGTTTATGATCCCAGGTTTCAGCCACATCTCACTACTCCTCACTGAATTTAATTTGAATTTAATTCTATTGATTTTTTCTTTCTAATGTATTTACTTACTTATTTATTCACTTTACATCCTAATTGTAGCTCCTTCCCTCCTTTCCTCTCAGTCTCACTTCCCTCTCTCTTTCCCCTATCCCCCTCCCCTACTCCTCAGAAAAGGGGAGGCCCCATCACCACCAACCCTCCCCAGTGCCTCAAGTTGCCTGAGGACCGAGAGCAACCTCTTCCCCTGTGCCTTAGCAAGGTGACCCCTCTAGGGGGGAAGTGATCAAAAAGCAGGCCACATCTTCCATGTCAGAGACAGCCTGCTCTCCTAGTAAGGTGACCCATAAACACCAGCATGTGGGATGTAACAGGGATAATCGGTAGTCAAAACCCAACACATAAAATCAATCAATAAATTATATTGTGTCTGTATATCTGCATTGCCTTGTGACTGGTATTTTAACCTTGTCAACCTGCCCATCACTTTAAATCTCTTAACACAGTATCTAACACAAAGTAAGAACTGAAAGAGCCAAACTATTTCTACTATTATTATTATTATTAATACCAGGAACAGAACAGAGGACAAAGTGTCCTGACTTCTACCCAAGTGCCCTTTCCACAATCCCTGAAGGATCTTATGTTAGCAAAACATTTATCCTAAGAATACAATGTCACATGTGACTACGCATTATTAAAACTTGCACACTGGATTCCTGGTGCTGTAAGATCTGAGGCGCTTCAAATCACCTGCTTGCAAAACAAAGTATTAAAAAAACAAAACAATTTCCTTTTCCTAGACTGACCTTTAAATCCAGCATGCTGCCTTTCCTATGCAGACCTGGCTGCTAAGCACCCTGATGTTCTTATTAAAGATGCAAGATCTGACTTACTGGCAGGAAGCACTGGAGACTGTCACAGATGAAAGTCAGCATTAGGAGGCTGCGGTTTTGTGTGGCAGTGCTCAGATCATTGAAAAGACTTAAAGTCACACTCCAGCTGCAGTTCCACTAATAAGTCAACTTAGAAAGCAAAAGCTAGAAATATACGTCTTACTGTCTGTTAGTCTCACCTTCAGAAGAGAAAATTGGAAAAAATGTATTTTTTTTAAAAGCAACATTTTAGAGCTCTAGAAACTAAACCAAAGGTCAATCATTACCTAGACAGAAGAGAAAGAGAAAAGACTCAGGTACCTAACTAAGTCTTTTTCCTACTCACTAAGTAATTTTTCAAAGTTGTCTCTGTGTCTCGGGAAACCTGTTCCCTTATGGATAATTCCCAAGAAGTCTCAGATGGGTAAAATATGTCTGAACATAGATGTGATGTGTTAAATGTATCTCTCATAGAACTCTAATGTGAGCCCTCTGCATTAGAAATATGTACAATTACTTGTTCTCGTTCTGAGCAGCAAGCACAAGGCAGTGGATGTGGAGTAGATCAAGAAGCATTTGTACCAGCACAGTACAGTGATTTCATATGTTTCTTTATCATTATGAAGTTAGCCTGCCATCCATCAGGGTCTGAGGTAGAACAAAATACAAGAGGCAAGTATAATCTTATCCTCAGAATATGCAGCCTGCTATAGGAGAAGAAAAACATTAATCAAATTGCAGCATAAAAAATTGCATACATTGAACACTTTGTGTTAGCCTTATAATCAATACTGAACATATCATATGGAAAGTAGTTTGCCACTAGGAGAGGATCATGGAGTTGTGTGAGACTTGGGGAACTGGGCGACATTCTGTTCCCTGTTCAACATTCTCCATGGAAGAATAATGCATGGTTGAATTAGCCAGATTGCATTCATTGCAATGAAATATCCAACCTACTTAGCTGATAAAGAGATGATGTGGTGTTTATTTATTATCTATGGAGCTTCTAATTCAAGATCATGTGGTCTCACTGCTTTGGACCTCAGGTAAAGAAAGCAGTACCAGTGCCAGAGAGCATATGTCAAAGAGTAACCAAGCACTTGGGAGGCAGAGGCAGGCGGATTGCTGTGAGTTCCAGGCCAGCCTGGTCTACAAACTGAGTCCAGGATGGTCAAGATAACATAGAGAAACTCTTGTCTTGAAAAAACAAAAAACAAAAAACAAAAGAATAACACATTGCATGGCAAGAAGTAGAGGAAAACTGGGAAACCGACTTCAATAATCCCTTTTAAGAGCATCCTCCAAATGACCTGAGGGCCTCTCATTAGACTCCACCGCTTTAGAAAGGTGCCACCCAAATGAGCAGAGTGACACACACCTTTCATCCCAGCATTTGGGAGACAGTCTGGTGGATGTCTGTGAGTTCAAGCCAGCCTGATCTACATACTGAGTTCCAGGATAGCCAGAGCCATGTTCTGAACCCTGTCTTGATAAACAAACAAACAAACAAACAAATAATTAAAATGTGCCCTCACCTCCCAATAATACCACTGTGGCTACCAAGACTTTGTCATGTGTACCTCTGAAGGACATTCAAGCAAACTATTGCAGGAGTCATTTCTGGTTTTAAGCTAAGTGCATGTCACTGAGACATATACAATCATATTTCTTTATACAAAATGTGATGTGGTTCCATATATCACAGCACAAAACTAATATCCATGCTCAGAAAGTATATATAATAAGTTAAATCTGTTTGCTGAGATTGCTACAGCAAAATGCCATCAACTGGGAGACTTAAGCAATTAACATTTAGTTTCTCAGAGTTCCAGAGGCTACAAGGCTCAAGGTTAAAGTCCAGCACAGCTGGCTTCTGGCAAGGACTCTCTTTCCTGACTTATACACAAGCACCTTCTCCCTGTGACTTCACATGACCTTTCCAAGGTGCAGGAAGAACGATTTCTGGTGTCTTCTCCTCTTGTTATGAGGACATCAATTAATAGGTGATTAGAGTCTCATCTCTGTGACCTTATTTAAGCTTAATTACTTCTCTAAATGGCATATCTCCAAATGCCATTCCATTACAGGCTAGGTATTCAACTTATGAATTTCACAAAGACGCAATTAATCCCTAGCCGGTCCTATGCTCTCCCTTTGCTGAGTGAGCAGATGAGGCATTCCTCTGACTCACAGATGTCCAACCTGAAGTCTGCAGGAGGGAAAGGGATGCGTTTATAAGAAATCTGGCCTTGCATAACCGCATAACTCAACTTGACCCATGAAAAATGCACTGTCTGTATGAGCAAATTAAAAGTTTATATTTTATAATTGATAGTATTATGCAAAAGGTATTTATGAATTCTGTGTAGCTTTCATTCATAAAGTAGCTGTTGTTGTTGTTGTTGTTGTTGTTGTTGTTGTTGTTGTTTGGAGGGGAGGTTGAGACAGAGTTTCTCTGTGTAGCCCTGGCTGCCTTGGAATTAGCTCTTTAGAAGAGGCTGGCCTTGAACTCAAAGATACACATGCCTCTGACTCCCAAGTGCTGGGATTAAAGGCATGCACCACCACTGTAACGACACATTGGATCTTAGTGTGGTAAATGACTGAACTCTTCCTGGTTCTGGAGGGGAGACATTCCAGAGGAATCTGCATTAGATAACAGATTCAAATGACCCAAGAGGGGAGAGTTTAGCTGCAGTCTTCTTGGGGAAGCCTTCAGCGAGATGCTATTGAAAAGTGTTAGGTTTTAGAGTCCAGAACATGGTGCTGGCTATATGAGTGCTTCTGTGACAGACTGGACAGGTCAGGTCACATAGAGCTTTAGCCTGGAAGATGATTGAGAAGAGCTTCTCCATACAAGAATCTTCTGTAACATAAAAGGTGTGTAACATAGGATTCAGATTAGCTCTAAAGCAGTGGCCACAGGACTAAATAAATCTATGTGGGCAAAAGCAAAATGTAGGTCAGAATGGAGCAACTTTTTCCACTTGATCCCTTCACATTCATAGGAGTTGCCATCAAATGATAAAACTGATTTTTCTCCAATAATAGCATATTAAATAAATAATTAATCAAGGCTTCCTCTTGCCTTTGGGTCAATCGTTACAAACACACATTATAAATTTTCATTTATAATTTTTGCAAAATAACCACTGAAGAAATCTACATTTTGTTTGCCTTACTTATGTCAGAGGATTTTACTTCAGGTTCTTCATTTAGAGAACTACTGTGGAGAAAAATGGTGTATGATAAAGACAATTTGAAACCAATGAACTGTTGTGTGGCTCAGCATAAACAATGCTGCATTTGTTGATTTTAGAAGTTTGGAATTAGTTTGTCTTAAGCTTTGGGACTTATATACATTTGCAGGAAGAAATGTATAATTCTATTAAAAGAAAATTATGACCAACAAGATCCCAATTTTGTATTCAACTTCCACGTAATTTTTTGTATGCCTACCCATAGTTAGCCTTTTTGTATCAAAAACTTTAAATAATGTGATTTTATAAATTATTTTTCATCCTCCTTCTAAGCTAGTGCCTTCACATTAAAATAAAATGGTGGGAGGTTTGTCTGAACATCATTGCACCCACAAACTTAAAAAGGAACCTTTATTCACACTATTGGACAGTAGTGAAGATGCCTTTTGTGACCTGAGGAAGTATCCCTGCTGGTAGAGTGTTTGCCTACTGTGCACAAAACTCTGGCTTCAGTCTCTAGAACTAAGTAATCAGTGTTTGGTAGCACAAGCCTGTGAAGCCAGTATTCAGAAGGCAAGAGAAGAGGGAACTGAAATAGTTCAAGGTTATTCTCAGATACATAGCCAGTTCAAAGTCAAGAAACAGGAGATCCTGCCTCAAAAAAAAAAATAAAATAAAAATAAAAATAAAAGAGTATCTTTGTACAATTAGGTATGTTCATGTATCTTACTCTTAAATCAGCTCTATAAAGTGATACTGTTACCAAATGGCTTTGCAGGGGAAATGTCTGAGGTTTGACTCTCCTGAGACACAAAGCTTGGCAGGGTGCTGGGTGGATGCACAGCTGTCTGGTTACACAGCTTGGGCTTTAGTTATGTCTCCGTGTGCATTTTCTTCCTATTTCTCTCTGCCGATTCAAACCTTAGGTTCTCGAAGTGTAGCCCAAGACTTCTCTTGAATATTTATGCACATTCCCACTCAACACTATCACAAGCTCCAATGAATAAATAATGAAAATGTGATACATATGTACAGCAGAATTTTATCCGACTATAACAACAAATGAAATTGTAACTTTTTTCAGTTTGATGGGATGGAGCTGTAAAATATTACGTTGAGCAGAGTATCATTTTCAAAGAAAAATAAATTCTACGGATACCCCCTCTATATGTGTGTCTTAGCTTCTAATATATATGTTTTGTGCTAAAGTTGGAGAATCCCAGAAACTAGACTGAGGCCACTGAAAGGGGATACCTTAAAAGAGAGAAGATAGTGCAAATTTGTTGTGAGAAAGAAGGGCTGCAGTGATGCTAAAGCTGTAAAGGGTTAAAACAGAAGGGAGTTTTAGGAATGAGGAAGAAAAAGGGTGTGGGAAGGGTTGACCAAAAAAGAAAGGAGAGATGAAAAAGCCATGTGAAAACTGACTATCTTTTAACCAAGTTTTAAAACCCACTTTATTTAGAAATATAAAGAACCCAATGGAGATACCTCACATGGCTAGCACAAGCTGATGCTAAAAACCACTGGCTGTTCAACCAAAACCCTGATGCCAACAAAGACATATCACGTTACAAGTTGTAGGTTAAGGAGACCCAGAGGGCATCCCAAAATACAGTCATCAGCAGTCTGTCTCATTTATGAACCATATTAACTATGAGACTAACCTGACAGGGAAAATGTACGATAGACAGCCTATTTGAATTCCTCACTTTAAGATTAGAAATTATGGTTCATAGGAATAAAATCATGTCATGCAGCTAATAGTAAGGTGAGGACCAAAACAGCCTAAAGGAGGACTCCTTTTCTTCCCTCTCATCTCTTTGAAGACTAGCCTGAAGTGAGAACTCACCAATTTGGGATAAGAAGGTTAGAACATGAATCCCAAATGAATGATAATTTTTGGTTTAGTTTTTTTGTCCTCAACATGTGGTTTAGAAAATTGAATCAGCCTACGAACTTTGCTTACCATCTGTAAGCTTATACAACATTGCATGTGTGCTGACAATGATAGTATGCATCCCTTTTCATTAGCACTCCCTAACGCAAATTGATTGAAAGATGGAGTAATAATAGTGAAACTAATGGGGGGGAAAAAGATGAGTAGTTGATCAAAATGTTAGAATAAAGGTTAAAAAAAAAAGTGACAAAGAAAATGGCACGGCATAGCAGTCTGGCACAATGTAACATGAGGTCCCAGTAGATTCTTGGCCTTACTGTGATATCATTTTGACAGATCCTGAAGGCAATGGATGAGGTTGGACTTTCAGAATCCTAACAGACTGAAGCATGAAAATGTCTGTCTCCTAAACTCTGTACTGTCAGCTAGAAAGTAGAAGTGTAGGGAGTCTTGTGGAAAAGTGGGGGGAATGGATAGAAGGACCTAGAAGGGACAGGAGCTCCACAAGAAGACCAACAGCACCAACTACCCAGGACCCAGAGGGGCTTGCGGAGACTGACGCACCAACCAAGGATTATGCATGGACTGGACCTAGGCCCGCCTTACACAGATGTAGCCAAGGGGCAACTCAGGCTTTATGTGGGTCCCCTAGGAAGGGGAGCAGGGGCTGACTCTGACATAGACTCTGTTGTCTGCTCTTTGACCACTTCCCCTTGGAGGAACTGCCTCCTCACACCACAGTGGAAAAGAACAGGGTCAGCCCTGATGCAACTTGATGTGCTGAGGTGGGTTGGTGGAGGGGGATCCCCTTTTCTGAGGAATAGGGGAGGAAGAAGGAGGAAGGGTGGGACCAGCAGGAGAAAAGGTAGAGGACTACGATCAGGATGTAAGGTGAATAAATAAATAAAATTTAACCACAAAAGACAGACAGTGGAGATGGTCTCTATGCAACCTGATGCAGAGAAATGTTCGTAGAGCTAACTTTTAAAGTGCAGCACAGACCTAAGAGTATGGTTGGTACTCAGGGTTGAGGGGCGTTTCCTTCCTAAAATACTGACAGTAAATCTCACCTCACGGGCTATGCATGGGGATATAGAGGAAACACAGTCTAGCTGCATATCTTGTAAGTGGGTACAACAAATTAAAAAATGTCTACAACACACTAAAAAACTCTCTCTCTCTCTTTCTTTTCTCTTCTCTCCTCATACATGAAACTTTCTGTCAAAACATCTAATGGAAGTATAGACATACATAAAACCATGCATAAGACAATTTCTCTAGGTTGGTGACTGTAAAATTTTTAGGATACACCACAATCCTTTGGAGATATGTGTTTTTGGTTGGTGATATTTTTTGTTCTTGTTATTGTTTTTTATTGTTGCTGCTTTTATGTTGTTTTTAATGCAACAGTATCCTGCATCCCTTCTCCTATGGAAAGGAAGCCCAGAAACCTGGTTTTATTGTTGTTTGTTTCTTTGTTTTATAAAAAAAAATCCCAATGTAAGGAACATAAGCAATGAGTCAACCTTAAACTATGGTTCAGCAGCAGCAGCAGCAGCAGCAACAGCAGCCCCACCTAAAGAAGTCCAGCCTACCCTGACCTATGGATCAGAGGCATCCTCTTGACAAGGTCTCCGGGTGTGTGTGTGCCTGCCTGTGTACATGTGTGTGTGTGTGTGTGTGAGCAGGTGTACAGTGGAGAGTGTTAGACCAGGATTTGCCTCTGAAAGCTGAGAATTAGATTCACTTTGTGGATCTAGTGAGGTGTGTCTTCTTTACCAAAGCAGTGCCATTATATTTCACCACAAATGACAGCTTTATGAAAGATTAGTGAGAAAACAAAAAAAATATTAAACTATCCCAACATATGTATTGAATTGCTACAAGGGATTTTTCCATTATATAATTTAAGGCCTTTTGTTAAAATAAAAAGAGATAATTTTAGTGGAAAAATACTTTTAAAATTATCTATCTTGATGTTTTTAAATTTTAGCTTTAAAACATGAACAAGAAATCCTTATGGATTTTTCTCTTGCCTATGGCTCAAAATTAAGTTTGAATATCAAATATACAATGATAATGGTCTGAGTATTTTGTATATTCTTCATTCTGCCTATTGGTACACCTTGGTCAATTCTATTTTTTATACAGATTTCTAGGCATAGATGTAACTACCACGTGGTATGTAAAGTACATGGCCCAATGAATGACAGCATATGAATTCACTGGTTTCCCACCCTTGTTATTCTTACTTAAATCCTGGTAGATTATTATGAGCCACCCTTGAATATATGCAATTCCCTAGTTGGCCAGTCTTCTTCTCTAATGCAGTGTCTTGGAGATCCAACCTTTCTAGATGCATCCTTTATTGTTGTGTTCTCTGTAGTGTTCGTGTCCAAAGAGTGGGAAATTATTTCTTCCTGGGAGTATACACTGTGTGTGCACTTATTTCCTTCAAGAAACCACATTGGGGTCTATATGCTCACAGGACAAATCTCGCATACCATAGTAATAGAAGGTACAAATATAAAGGCTGTGATGCCCCTGGGTGGAGCGCCGCCTGTAAAGTTGAGACATTATTTGTGCATCCCAAGTCCCTTTTAATAGCCATATCTTAGCTTTACAGTTACCTGACAGATTAACTCCTCCTAATTGTTGGACACCCCCCCCCATGCTGAGGGCCGGAATTACATATGTGAAGAGACAGAATCTGCCCCCCTTCAAAAACACATGAGAAAGATAGCATCAGATGATGAAAATATAAAGGAGGAAAAAAGAGGGAATCTGGTGCTGACTTGGGGTCCTCACAGAGGCTCTAGCAAGCCTCTGGAATGGAAATGAAGTGAATCACTGGAGAACAGGATGAAAGCTCTGGGATTGAAACCCAAGCTTATATTGATGGAAGTATGACTCAGAAGCAGAGAAGAGTCCCTACATCTGAACAAGACTAGTCTCGTGGCCTTTACCCATTTGTAACACCATAGGTTTAACTGTTAGTAATAGCATAACACTATATGTAAAACACTAGGTTCTTTGATATCTAGCGAATACATTTAATGACAATCTAATAATAATGGCATACTTCGTGATACCAAAAAAAAATACATATTCCGGAGAGGAGTCTCAGTAAGGACCCAGTACTGACAGTGTAGCAGAAGACAGAGACCTAGTACCAGACCAAGGACTCATTGCAACGAACATTTGCAAGCAAAAAGTGAGGATAAAAAGGTATACTGTAGGACGCTGTCCTTCTGTGTTTTCACGTGGGAGCATGGGCCTTGTTGGGTATGCTTCCGGGAAGCTCAGGTCCCATTGAGCACCAAACTGAAGGTGCTCACTCCTCTCCCAGAAGGTCAGGGCTGCTTAAGCTTCTGGATGGGAAAGGGTGAAGCACCGGGTCAAAGGAGCTCAGGGCTGGGAATCCTGACCAGGCGGCAACGAGGGCTGGCCTGACTTGGGCAATTTGGTTGCTTCTTCAAGAACAGCCACAACCCATAAAGGAAGTAGAACATAGCAGCAGCCTGTGGCTGCCTGATAGGCTGCGGCGGGGCGAGGGCGGGAGGACAGGGTAGCAGTCCAGTGGGTAATCCTTCAGGGAGTCCTTCCTTCTCCAGAGGATATTTGGTGGAATAGATGGTGGCAGCGCCCTCCCCCAACCCGCCTTATTTTATGTAAAACAGAGACTTATAAACCTTGGGCAGTGGGGGGGGGCGCGTTTAGGGGGTGAATGTGTTTCTTTCGCTGGGGCTAGGGGTTCCAGGGATACTTCCCTTACATGCAGTAGCCCAGTCCTATCATAAGAAGGGGAAATGGTATTTAATTATCCTATGGGTGGAGAGAAGTACCTTTACCTTTAGAGGGATGGAAAAGGGGCATTGGCTGAAGACCAAGACAGCTCATTAGTATGGGAGGGGGAATATTTCCAGGAATGCCAGGTGCACACTGAATGGGTTTATTTTCAGGGAACGGTTGGGCCTGTAATCCCCTTGAGGGCAATGTGACACTCCTTAGAGGATCTGGAGTTTCCCCAGGTTAGGTAGAGAGGAGGGAACCCAGCTGAGGAAGGGAGTCCATTATTTTAGCATGGAGCTCACAGTCTATCAGGTGGTGCCAGACTTTGGCTTAACAGCAAGATCCAACAGGATGCCCTGTGACACTACAGCTTCTACGATGAGTTTTTTTTCTTTCCCCTGTTGTGGGGAGGTTGCAAGGGTGGTGAGAGAGATGAATGGGCTTGGGGTGCATGGTGTGAAATTCACAAGGAACTAATTTTTAAAATTTTAATTTATTCTGTTAAAATACTTTGTGAATCAGAGCTCCCTTGAATTGTTTCACAATCCTCTAATACACTTTCAAAATTCATAAAAAAGAAAACAGTGCAGTGCTCTTATACTGAGGAGCTAACCAGAAAACTCGATGCCAGTAGCACAGCTCCTTCTCAATCCTGTAGGGTCCAGAATAGCATAGAAAGTGCCAGGGTCCAGCACCCAAGCTACACCTAGCATCAGAGACAGAGGCAGGATCAGTCTAGGAATAAGCAAAGTACTTTACAAATCATCGGGGACATATGAGAACCTGAGAGAGGCAAATGAAGAAGTTTGGAGCTTGGTACTATTCTAAGTGTGAGCTCAGATTCAATGGTGACTTTTCCTTCCCAGTGTTACATCATCCTGAACCACAGCAGATGTTGCACTGGTTACTGTCTCTCTGAGTTGGTGGATATGATCCATCATGGTAGACAGTCAGCAAGTGGAGAGAGACTGATTCTGCTGCTTAGTTTGCCTTCTCTTCCCTTGTCCATTTGTCCTGAGAACCCAGGCCCTAGAATGATGCCAACTATATCTAGGGTAAGAATTCTTTCCTCAAGTAACCTTCTGGGGAAACTTCTTTACAAACAAGAAATATAACCTCTAGATAATTCCAAAGCCAGGCAGATGGTGGGGACTGAGCATCACATGTGGCTTAGAGAAGCCTCTATCCACTGAAGGGTACTTTAGGCTTCTCCAGGGTCCCTTCTTGCTTAGTGCATTGTTTGTTTTTGAAACATTTTCCTTTTTTTTGAAACTAGATTTGTTTCTCATACTATATTTCTTGATTACAATTTCTCTTCCCTCTATCCCTCCCTTCTAGATCCATCCCTTTTCTGTCTCTCATTAGAAAAGAAGAGGCTTCTAAGGGATAACAACACAACATAACAAAATAAACCATAAGATAAAACAAAACCGATCACATCCAAGTTGGACAAGGGAATCCACAGAAGGAAAATTGCCCAAGAGAAAGCATGAGAATAAGAGACCTACTCAGTCACATATTCAAGAGTCAAATGAAAACACTAAACTCAAAGAAATACTACGTGTGCAGACGACCTGATGCAGACCTCTGCAGGCCCTGTGCATGCTGCACCAGTCGCTGTGTTTCATGAGAGCATTATTCAGCTGACGTAGACTGTCTTGTTCTCCTGGTGCTCTCTGTCTCCTTTGTCTATCACATCACACTCTCTCTGCCTCCTCTCCTGTGGGTTTCTCTGAGCTCTAAGGGGAAGATTTTGATGGGGACATCTCACTTGGAGCTGTGTGTTCCAAGGTCTCACTCTCTAGTAATGTCTGGCTGTGGGTCTCTACATTTGTTCCCAGCTGCTGCAGAAGAAAACTTCTCTGTTGCTGGCTGAGTGCATTGTGAAATCTGTATTTGGATAGTAGAATCTCTCAGCCTCTCTCTGTCTCTCTCTCTGTTTCTCTCTCTCTGTCTCTGTCTCTGTCTCTGTCTCTCTGTCTCTCTGTCTCTCTCTGTGTGTGTGTGTGTGTGTGTGTGTGTGTGTGTGTGTGTGCATACATGTGCATATATACATTTCCCCGTATAAAGGACATTTGGACTAATCCATATCAGGTAGTCTGGAAAGCAAAAAATGCTCCCAGCTACAAGATGCAGGACCAAAAGGGAATAGGTGAGGACAGAGTTCTCAAGACAAGATAGTTTGGGTCTGAAAACACCAACAGAACTGAGACAGTAAGAGATTACCCACTGTTATATTTTTAGCACCTAGTGCAGTAATTGGCATGTTGCAGGTACAGTGACCATAATTAACTAAAAGGATAAATCAATGAGAAAGAGCAGATGGTCATTCCAGACACAGATAAACAGGACTGAGAGCATTACCTTCCTGTTCTCTGAAGTCTCACTAATGGACATGATAATCAGTTCTCTAAAATAGCATGAAACTGCCTGCTTTTTAAATAGCAAGCAAATAGGCCCCAGGCATTCCCAAATGCAAAGCTCTTGACTGGATGGTGTAATGGGTTCTCTTACCTCTCCCTGAAATCTATCACAGAGTAACTGGTGTATCGCCTCCTAGGCAAAATACCAGCCTCCATGTATGCACCACAGGGATTGCAAAAAAAAAAAACACTGTGTAAACACATCTGTTCATTGTCAGAAACTTGTCACCAGTCTAGACTGTATGGCTTATAGTCAACACACCAGGTGACCACAAGTGCACGGACAAACCCAGTCAAAATCAGCAAATGGATCTCAACCAGAAAGACTATCTTACCAGTGCACACGGTAGGCAAGCAAAGGTTTTCCTTTAAAGCATTCAGCACTCATTAATAACTGAAAGAGGCTGCAAACAAGAGGCAGTGAATAGATGGTAAAAGAGAGAATAAGCAAACCTCAAAATCACAACCAGCATTTATTTAAAAAAAAAATACCACACAGGTGGTGTTTCAAAAAATGGAAAATGGATAGAATACTGTAGGTGTATTTTTTAAATCTATTTTTGTTTTGGTTTCTTATATATCTCTCTCCCTTCTCCACCCCGTCCCTTCTGATACCCCAGCACCGGGTAGGAAAGAAAGTTAGTTGAGAGAAGGGGCATAGTTCTCTTTGGTTACTTCCAGCTGTTTAGGATCATTGAGTTCTTTGGGGCAACACCAGTCTCCATAGTTGGGATACTCAACCTGCATCAGCAAATGCAGCATCAGCCTTCTCTTCCTCCTCTGACTGTCTCCTCTAAGCATTCTTCTTGCACCCCTCCCTCCTTCCTCTTTCTCTGGACTCACATATTTATACCCTCTCAGAGTCCACATCAGAATGTTTTCCAACTGGCAAAGACCATGACTCCACACAAGGCAGTTTTCTGTTGACAACGATCATGCACCCTTTCATGAAGCTGTTATCAGCTGTGGACAAATTATAGCAGTCCTCATATCCCACACCTGAGATTAAAGCAAAAATATGAAATATCTTCCTAGGAGTATATATAAAAGTATTTTCTGATGAGAATGATATTTGGATAAACAAAATGAGTAAAACAAAATTCCCTTCTAATATGAACAGGTCTTTGAAGCATGAATGGAAAAGTAGAGTCCTAGTATTTCCTAGCATAAGAATGAGGGGCACTGCTGCCTGAATTCTTAGGCAGACATTAGTCCTGCTTGCTGCCTCAAACTGAGACACCAGATTTTATTGGTCTTGAATTTGGTGGGTTTAAGGTGCAACTCCACCATCCTGGGTACCAGGTCACTATCCTAGTTTGCTTCCAATTGTTGTGATAAAACACCATGACTAAAAGTGACACGGGTAGGAAAGGATTTATTTCATCTTACTTTCCCAGGACACAGTCCATCACAAGCCTCTCTACAAAATGTGATAAAACTTATAACACATTTTGTGTATACATGTATATATTTGTTTATAGTTATATCCAGTCAATTGCCACAATTTGTATTCAAGTAGTGTGATTGTCAATTGGACAAATCTAGACTTCCCTTGTTTAGCATCTCTATTGCTGTGATGAAACACCATGATCAGAGGAAATTCAGGAAGGAGGGGGCCTGTTTTACTCCTTCTACCACATCACAGCTCAGTGGGCAGAGCAGAACTCAAACAGGCAGGAACCTGGAAACAGGAGCTGATGGACAACTGATGCTTATTGACTTGCTCTCATGGCTTGCTCAGTTTGTTTCTTATAGATCCCAATATTATGAGCCCAAAGGTGGTACCACTCACAAAGGTCTGTCCCCTCTCATGTCAATCTCTAATTAATAAAATGTTCTAGAGGCTTGCCTACGGCCTGATCTTATGAAGTTATTAAAGTTCCCTCCTCTCAGATGACTCCAGCTTATGTCAAATTGATATAAAACTAGCAAGCACAAGAATCAAATGGGAGTTGGGCCTCTGGGCATAACTGTGGGGGATTTTCTTTGTTACATTATTTGATATGAGAAGACCCATCTCAACTGTGGGAGGGACCAGTCCCTGTGTAGGCAACCCTGGGCAGTATAGTGTAGGAGAAGCAAGCTGAACACTAGCATCCATCCATCAACTCTTCATTGTGCTCTTTTGACAGTAGGTATAAAGTGAGCAGCTGTTCAAGTTCTTGCTGCCCTGACTTTCCCACAATGATGGACCATAACTTGGAATAACAGACCAAACAAGCATCTTTCTCAGTTAAATTGTTTTTCTCAGCTTTTTTAAAAAATGATAAAAATAGGTAATAAAACTAAGGCAAGTACATACTAGATTCTCAGTATGTTTGTCTGAATATATACCAGTAAAAATAATATGACAAACAAAAACGTATACTACAATGAAGTAAACAGAATAAAAAAATATCACAAGTAATTATTTAAAACATTTATTCTGTGTAATTATACTAATAATTATTATTATGTTAATAGAAAATATAGAGAAATACAAGTATTAGAAGTGCAAAATGTTGTGATTTCAGACAAGGCACCTGGAAGGGTGTTTGCTGTAAAGGTGGCCTTCAAATAAAACCCCGTATGACATCTAGAAAGATAGAAACAGAGAGGTCAGTGAGCCAGCTGTGTAACAGGTGAGAGATGTGAGTCAATTAAAGTACAACGAAGATAATGAGCGAGGTCAGAGGAGCTGAATTCTGAGTGTGTACTAAAGAGAACAGAAAGGGTTTGTGGAAGGATGCCACTGGATGCAGTAGGGGAAGGGGCTTTTAAGGTGCTATGGGATTTTAAGAAGCTAAGCTGAAAAAAAAATGATGGTATTTTCACAAAGTGAAATTAAGGCACATGCATGTAGAGCTAGTGGTGTGGTGAGGATGGAAAACATGTAGCTTGCCATGTTAGACAGGCTAAATCCCAACTGTCCATTGAACAGAAAGACAACAAGGACCATGTTGTATATGCAAATGTAGAGAAAAGGCAAAAGTACGCATTTGAGATGCTGCCAAGTGGAGAATTGGTAGTCCTTTAACTGGTTATAACAAAAGAGTAAGTGTACTAGAGGGGAAAAAACCCCAACAAAGATTATCACCACAAACATCTCTATTGATTATATATGCATAATATATTAACAAATGTAAAATGGAAAATTTCAACTTCTACACATATATGAACCTCTTTGGTCGCTAAGAAGCATCTATATTGTTTGGTGCTCACAAAAGTGTGTAAGAAGAGAGAGAAAGCAGAAGTGTGTAGTGAAGTTACTAGCAATGTGAACCCCAGCATTGTGCATATGGAACCAGCCCTGTGGAGAGGACCATTAACTACGCCTTTGTATTTTCTGTTTATTTTCACTTGCTTTAGTAGGTAATTGTTATAATTTGTAAACCATCAGATAAAGAACAACAACAGTAACAACAAAATGCAGTTTGCTTCACCTACCCAGCAGTCATTGCTGATTTATGGCCAGGTGAGGAGAATAAGATACAGACTCACTGCACAATACTGTGCAAAACATTAAGGCCAAACTGTCAGGGCAAGGAGGTCTCTTGCTCTTCCGCGAATACACAGCACATGAGACACAGGTTCTGAAGGAAGAAGCTGGCATTGAAACTACAGCCTCGGAAGCTGTTGATAAACTTTGCTAGGATAATCTCATTAACATGGGAACCATCTGAGAATTGGTCAGTTTTGTCAATTTAGACACAATGATTGAGAAACAATATATATATATATAGAGAGAGAGAATTTTCCTTAATAACATCTATTCACTGGACTCTGAGTTTAGTGACTTTCATAACAGATCCAATAAAGCAAAAATAGCCATAAGTCTTCATAAGAAATAAACTTCGCAGATGAAGTAAGCATTAAATAAATAGCTAAGGCACAAAACAGGAGAAATTGAAAATCAACATAGAAAGGGTTCTTCCAGGGAGTCCCTCACAGACCATAAAATCAGTACACTGTTGATAAAGGCCTATTTCTTAAGGGATGTAGCAAAAATAACAAATATTAATTATCATATTTACTATGTACTATTCAGTATTCTAGGACTTTGTATTTTCTAGCATACTTAATCTATATTACAACCCTTTGTAGTATAAACAAAATAAAACACATTTGATCCATGATATTTTACTTGCTGTAAAAATGGCATATAATGAGCCTTGGAAAATGTCCCACCCAAATTCCAGCTACTAAATATACACGTTCTTTTACTATGATACAGTTTTAGCAGAGAGGTGGTTGTCAAAATTTTGTCTTTTTAATAGCTTTGTTCACTGAAGCTTGAGAATTAATGTGTTAAGTAAAATAAAAGGAGTATATTCTAAAAGTCTGTCTATCTATCTGTTTGTCTGTCTCTTCCTCCCTCCCTCTCTCCCTCCCTCCCTCCCTATTGTATCACCATAGAAATTGTGTGGCACATGTACCACTGAGCTATTTGTTAGAACTGGTCCCAGGAGGCCACTCTGGGCTTCTAGTTCATAGCATTTAGATGATTTTTAATTATCATTTTTCATCATTATTCTTGTAAGCTTGTAAAAACAAAAGAATAAACAATTGAAATTCCACTGCCATGCATAACTATTCCTACTGAAGAAACTTTGCATCTTGGTAACTCACTTCAGTGTGCATGATGCTTGAAGTTCAAGTGAAGCACAAGATTGCTGTAAAGATCTGCTTCAAGATAACGCCCTCATTGTCACCAGTCTCTCCATTTCCCTCTTTACAGAGGACATTGCAGTTATGAGCTTGCATTGCACCTATGGGGATAAGCATTTCACCTGTTTAGCTATTCAGTGATGAAAACATGTTCCCAAGTTGTTCATATTAGCACTCACTCGAACAGAAAGGACTCCATCAGCCAGGCCTTGCTGCCATCTTCATGCTTCTACAGCTGGAGGCACAATCTGAGAGGCAGCAACTGTCAACACAAGTGCCTTTCCGTGCACTCCATGAAAACTGGGCTCTTTATTTGGAAGAGATTAGAAAAGAAGATGACCAAAGGCATAGAAAGGAGTTCAGGAGCATGTGGCTATGTGACATGTCTGGAAGACATCTTTTTGTTTCATGTTGTTACACTCATGTTTATAGCCATATATTAATGCTGGGTCCAACATTCAACGGAAACACTTCTTGCTGCCCCAGGCAATTTTGATGCGGAAGATCTTACAGGAGGATTTCATGTAAAGCCACCTCTACTCAGAAATCCTTTCCCTTTCCCCATGTTTATTGCAGTTGCGTTGAGTGCATGCCAGATATTGAATGAGAAAACAACGAGATTAACTCATCTTAGTAGTCATGAAGCTCAGGTGCATTTGGGGCATATAAATGTGAGGATATATGTATATGTAGATGGATACTGATAGAACCAATGATTCTCAACCAGGGTGATTTTGACTCAAAGAGGAAAATCTGTGAGTTCTGTAGAGGGTTTTGTTTGGCATATCAGGATGTGCATGTTATTGGCACATAAATGTACTTAACACATATAACCAGATTTTTTGGCTACTTTATTGGGTTCTTATATCTACTACCCTTTCCATTCCAGTCCCTTCCAACCCCCCCCAACACTAGGTAGGTAAGAAAGAAGGTTAGAGGGGAAGGAAGCATGGCTACTTCCTGCTGATTAGGGGCATCAAGTTACTTGGGGCAAGCCCAATCTTCATTGTCAGGTTATCTCTAACCAGCATCCAGCAATCTAGCAAACATCAACAGCAAAAGCAGCAGCAGGAAACAGCAGCAGAGGCAGCAGCAGGGGGAGCAGCAGCTGCCAAAGGCCCTCTCAAGGCTCTTAAATTTATACCCAAGAGTCACCAAAATTCTAAATGTAAACTATCAGCAATGGCAAAAAGCATGCCCCTCCTAGACCATGAGACAAATCATAGTTAGCAGTTGTGGACAATCTAAAGCAGCCCTATATTTCACACCTGGATTTAAGACTAAAACATATTCCCATCACATAACTGGGTTTTAAAAGAAACCAAAATCCTCACTACACAGCCCCATCCATAGGAAATAACTACTAAGTTTACACTAACAATAGCAAGTTAAAAATTCAAACTTTGAGATGTATTGGACATGAGACAAAAAACAGAGGACAATAAAAAGACAGAAAATAATACTGGAAGAAAAAGCCCAGCAGTTTCCAGAGATGTCGATGTCTACTCTTTGTTTACAAATAAGTAACAGTTGGCTTCCACTTGAGGAGTTAAGCTGGCATAAAAGATAGGTTGTATCTTAATACAATGTGATAGAAGAACAATTCATTTTGAAGGAGCTGGGTTTGTAACTGACAAGAGTACAAGGCTTGCAGATCTAAAACAAAAACAAAAACAAAAACACCCTTCATTTTAGCCAGAAAGATTGAGTAAATAAATAACATTTGCTTTAATTTATCAAGCCTTTAAGCATTCTTGGTGTTCTTATATTGTGTGTGCACTACAATGAGAAAGACAAAGGTTTTAAACTTGAATAGATTTTTGGAGCAAATCCCATGCATAGATATTTAAGTTTGAAAATCTACATAACATCTTGAAGCTTTGAAGCTTTCTTGGTTTCTTTGCCAGATTTAAAGAAAAAAAAAATGAAAAGTTAGTTCTGAATAGTAAATGTAGTAATTTATTGGAAAAGCGTGTTTAAATGCCAGGCATATAGTGTAAATGCAATAAATAACCCACTTTCTGCTACCAGATTGTCTTGGAATGAGCAGAGAAGTAATCCAAAGCGTCCAGACCTTTTTCTGTGTCTGTTAATTATCAGCAGCAAGTTAAATAGACTAGACAAATCTCATACTTGTATTTTCACTTCTTCTTTCTCTCTTCTCTGGCATTGTCCCACAAAACAAGTTCAAAAGCAGAGTCTGTCTTCTTGGTATAGGTGGAGACGCTTAGTATTTGATGGTTACACTATGTACAGTGAAATAGGCAAGGGAGCTGTCCAGCACATACTTAGAAATTTAGGGATGAATTATATGAGCAGGTAAGCCTTGTCCTAACATCTGGGAAGGGATCTACTTCATAGCAATACTCAAAAATAAACACACTAAAAGGAGAACAAAAGTAACTTAAGCTTAGATAAAGCTTCCATGTAACAGGAGAAACCTATGAAGTTCAAAAACAAAAGCGCTGCACAATTCTAAAGAATGGTAGTCATCGGCAGAACTAGACTGCATCTGAGCAGGGAGCTTAGGTCCTCTCCATGCATCGTCTTTGGTTGGTTCGTCAGACCTGACCCCTTTGTCCCTAGCCCAGATTTGTTGGCTCTGTTGGTCTTCTTGTTTGAGTTCCTGTCCCCTCTGGGTCCTTCTATCCCCCTAACTCTCCCATAAGACTCCCCGTGCTCAGCCCAAAGTTTGGCTGTGAGTCTCAGCATCAGCTTTGATCCCTTTATGGGTGGAGTCTTTGGAGGACCCTTTATGGTAGGTTCTTGTCCTGTTCTCTCTCTTCAACTGCTCTCAGTGTCTACTTGATTTGCCCTTCCGAATGAGAATTAAGTATCCCTGTTATTGTGGAGAGGGGAGATAGAAAGAGAGGGAGACAGAGAACGGTGTTTGTGGAGGTCAGAGGGCAATTTCAGGCAGTCAGCTGCTTGCTTCTTCCTTTACGTAGGTTCTAGAGATCAAACTCAGGCCATTAGGCTTGGGCAGCATGTGTCATTTCCTGCTGAGCCTAACCAGAGTTTCATCAAATGTATGTTTATATCCACCATAGGTGGGGTATGAGCAAGACATGGAAGAAACAACACTGAGCAGAACCCAGTCTGCCTTCACAGATGCCCTCATACAATGGAAAGGTAGTCAACCTTCACCAAGAGTGTCTTGTCTTAGAGGGCATGAGATTCTATGGGAAAGAACGCTTCTGAGATCACCTCAAACTCCAAGAACATTATATGGGCAAGAATATATCTCATAGAACCAGAAGAGAGTATATGCCTCTCTGGCAGTGTATTAGAAGCAGGAACAAGAGGGCTCTGTGACATTATATTTACATTCTCAACTGCTGCTTTGCTGAGTCTTGTCATATGTCCTGTCCTTCTCTGCTCTCTTGTTTTGTCTTGGAGATGCTTTAAGAATCAACATTTTAGTTGGGTGCAGTGGCACACACCTGTAATCTTAGCACTCAGGGAAGCAGAATTAGGCCGATTTCTGTGAGTTCAAGGTCAGCCTGGTCTACAAAAAGAATTCAGGACAGCCAAGGATATACAAGGAAACCCTGTCTCAAAACACCTAAATAGATAACAAACAAACAAACAACAAACATTTTACCCAGCTAATAAGGCAAGCAAAAGAGATTAAAGTCAATTTATAAATTTATACTGATGCCAAGTTTTAGAAAGCAAACAGGAATGCCTAAGCCATGCTAAGGGACTGGATTGGCTGTGTCTGGTGCAGATGTCCACCATTCAGTCAATCAACAGGAAGGTTACAGGTGTACCTTGTTTAAAACAAGGCAGAATATACATGGAGCAGATGAGAGGAAGAAAAGAATATTTAAGGGCTAAGTCTCTGTGGGAATATTGTTGCATCATTTACTTCTTTTTCATTGCAAAGCAGTGGTTATGTTAAGTAAACTGTATTTGCCATTCGATGTGAATATTTGATATATTAGACATCTTGAGGTGGATCTTGAATTGGGATTTATGGAAATGGAGACAATAGCTTGCATTTGGGTAGACTTTTTTTTAAAGAATATAATCCTAGGAATGAACTTTATGATATAAAAAGGGGGAGAAAAACAAGGGCGTAACCAGCTCTTAGAGTTTCTAAGGATCTTCTGGAAATATTTTCTAAGTCTGTGTAGAGGATTCATGCATCCATTCCTCCCACACACTGATCCAGACCAACTCCAGGGTTGCTCGTGAACAGCATACAGAGAGAATCATAGAAAATATAAAGTAAGAAGTGACAGACCAGGGCTTCTGTCAAGATTGGTTTACATCTGCTGGAACTAATGCAGCCTGCATGAGATTGGCCACTAAAGAAACGAGTGCACAAAACATGGAGCCAACTGAACATGAAGGCATGTGCACTGAGATTCTTCCACAAGCAAAGACAAAAGGTGAAGGCCTGATGTAGAAGGCAGAGTTTCCGGGAGGCAAATGTAAGAGAGGAAGACAGAAAGGAAGAGGGGGAAGGGAGACAGAGGGAATAAGAATCTCATTAATTTCCCTCAAGAATCCTGTTGTTTAAACATTTAAATCTCCAATTAAATATGAACAAAGTCATATTCAGGTTAGATAAATAATGTGCCAAAAATTGTGCCACTGGAATTGAAATCTAAGTTTACTCCACCATAATATTTATGCAGAAGTTAATTAGACATAGCCTCTGCCTTCAAGAAGATTGCATTTCTGCACATCACAGCATTATGAGGGATTATCTAAGTGAGCAGGAAGAAGCCAGTGATAAATCAGAATACCAAGAATTGGAGAAATACTCCAAAAATGTTGGTTATTTTGACTCTAAATAACTTTAGGCTATTGAGGCACTGAAAACATGGGCAAGAATGAGATGTGATCCTTTTGCTGTGTCTTTGCAGTTTCAGTTATTGAAACAGAGCAGGAGGAGTGGGAAGGCCAGCATATGAGTGCCTGAGGGTTCCAGTTGTATTCCTGCCAGGCTGAAAGCCTTGGCAGTGCCAGTACTAGGACCTAAAGGTAATGGACATAGCACAGGACAGAAGAGGGGGCTCTGCATTTGAATTGAGTGCGTAGCCTTCTACAATATAAAGGTTTGGCCCCCCAGGATTCTTTATTCATGCCAAATTTCAATGTTTGTAATATGCTTACCATATTAATGAAATGGGTTCCTACATGTTATCCTCAGAGCATAGACAAATGAGGAATTTGGGGGCTACTTGGGCCTGTAACTATTGTCCATTCTTCAGGTGGAATATTACCAAAGAAACAGCATTCACAAGAAAGCACTAGCACACTGAGCTGTGAGCAGAACTTGCGGGTGAGGTTGAAGCGTTGACTAATCTTGAACCAACTGTCATACATGCAAAGATTTCCCCCAGAGTGGCTGGCAAGGAATAATGCAGATGTTTTAAGACTCAATGATAGGTAGTGTTGGCAAAATGTTAAGAAGAATGAAGAAGTCAATGTGAGTCTTCATGACGAAGCATAAGTCTGTAAGTGTGAGACCTGTGTCCACCTGTCTTGTGTTTCCACTGCCTTATGTTTTTATTTGTTTATTCCACAAACATTTACTGTAGTAAACATCACTATGCCAGATACCACAATGGAGCCGAAAAGTAAAGGACAAACACACAAAAAGCGACTAAAGACTATCATATTGAGCTAAGCAAGTGAAGGGCTTGTTTGAAAAAAATTTCAAAACTCTGAAGAAAGAGATTGAAGATGACATGAGAAGATGGAATGATCTTCCTTGCTCATGGATAGGGAGAATTAACATAGTAAAAATGGCCATCCTACCAAAAGCAGTCTACAGATTCAATGCAATCCCTGTCAAAATACCTACACAATTTTTAAAGACATTGAAAGTTCAATTCTGAACTTCATATGGAAAAACAAAAAACCCAGAATAGCTAAAACAATCTTGTACAATAAAAGGTGTGCCGGAGGAATCTCCATACCTGATCTCAAACTGTACTATAAAGCAATAGTAATTAAAACAGCATGGTACTGGCACAGCAACAGGCTGGTTGATCAGTGGAATTGAATCAAAGACCCAGATAGGAATCCACACACATATGGTCACTTGATTTTTGACAAAGAAGCCAAATCCATTCAATGGAAAAAGGATAGCATCTTCAACAAATGGTGCTGGTCTAATTGGATGTCTATGTGTAAAAAAATGCAACTGGACCCATGTTTGTCATCTTGCACAAAACTCAAATCCAAGTGGATCAAAGACCTCAACATAAAACCAGAGACACTAAGACACTTAGAAGAAAAAGTGAGGAAAAGCCTGGAACATATTGGCACAGGAGACAACTTCCTGAACAGAACACCAACAGCCCAGGCCTTAATGTCAACAATTAATAAATGGGACCTCATGAGGCTGAGAAGCTTCTGTAAGGCAGGAAACACTGTCAAGAGAACAAAGCGACAGCCTACAGACTGGGAAAAGATCTTCACCAACCCTACATCTGACAAAGGTCTAATATCCAAAATATATAAAGAACTCAAAAAATTAAACACACCAAACCCAATAACACAATTAAATAATGGGGCTCAGAACTAAAGAGAATTCTCAACAGAGGAAAATCAAATGGCTGAGAAACACTAAAAGAAATGCTCAACCTCCTTAGTCATCTGGGAAATGCAATCAAAACAACTCTGAGATTCCATCTTACACCCATACGAATGACTAGGATCAAAAATTCAAGTGACACCACATGCTGGAGAGGATGTGGGGAGAGAGGAACACTCCTTCATTGCTGGTGGGAATGCAAACTAGTACAGCCACTTTGGAAATCTTTCTGGTGCTATTTCAGAAAACTGGGAATAGGGCTTCCTCAAGACCCAGCTATTCCACTCCTTGGAATATACCCAGAAGATGCTCCAGCACACAACAAGAAAATTTGCTCAACCATGTTCATAGCAGCGTTATTCATAATAGCCAGATCATGGAAACAGCCTAAGTGTCCCTCAGTAGAAGAATGGATAAAGAAACTGTGGTACATATACACTATGGAATACTACGCAGCTATTAAAAACAAGGAATTCTCAAAATTTGTGGATAAATGGATTGAGCTAGAAATGATCATAATGAGTGAGTTAACCCACTTATATCTGCATACTCTGTATACTCACTTATATCTACATACTAGCCCAAGGGGCATGTCCTACAAAAGCCTTCATTTACCAGGAAACTGGGACAGAGGGGAGGACACCCTATTGGGACTCTAGATGAGAGAATCATGGGAGAATAGCAAAGTAGAAGGATCCAGAGGGTCCTAGAAACCTACAAGTAGAACATTATGAAAGGCAGATTTGGGCCCAGGGGTCCCACTCAAACTAAGGCACCAGCCAAGGACAATACAGGCGGTAAACTTTAAACCCCTATCCAGATCTAGCCAATGGGCAGAACATTCTCCACAGTTGAGTGGAGAGTGGGGTATGACTTTCACAGGAACTCTGGTGACTCATATTTGACTATGTCCCCTGGAGGGGGAGACCTGGTGGCACTCAGAGGAAGGATAACAGGTTACCAAGAAGATACTTGATACCCTATGAGCATATACAGGGGGAGGAAATCCCCCTCAGGAACAGTCATAGGAGAGGGGAATAAGGGGAAAAATGGGAGGGAGGGAAGAATGGGAGGATACAAGGGGTGGGATAACAATTGAGATATAACAAGAATAAATTAATAAAAAATTTAAAAAACTATCATATTGACAATTCACTTGCTGTTGAGAGAATGCAAAAATATTTGACAGAACCAAGTGGGATGTCCCAGTGGCGTGGCTAGGAAAGTACTCCAGAGTTAGCAAGTGGGAGAAAGACAGTACTATGAAGGAAGTAGAAAAGTGAGAGAACAGAACTGACTGTGGGTGAATGGAATGAGAAAATAAACCACATGGCTGGTGAATAGTTTAATGATGAGTATGAGATTTGAAAGTGATGCCTTGGTTTCAGCAAATTAATATGGTTAAATCCTGACATTAAATCCAGTCATTAAGAGAAAGGATTTACAAGCAAAGGATACATGAAAAACACCACACCTGGGGCTACACTCCATGACGATGTTAGGAAGTCAGATAACTCAGAAAAACCACCAATACAGGAGGAACAAAACCAAGATGATTTATTTTGTTTTGATTGTGGCCAAATGTGCATAACAAGATCTATACAACACAGAACATTACATTGTTCACAATATCATATGACTAGCACCACCACTACTATCTATAGCCCAAATCTATAAAGTTCTCCTTAAGAAATACACTATGTCCAATAAAATAAGTAAACAATGACCTGTTTCCACCTTTCTCCATCCCCAATAGCCTCTTCCCTAAATTCTGTCACTATGAATTTAGCTGTTTAAGTATTTCACTTATGTGATCATTATGATTTTTGCTTCACCATACACAACTTCTTTAGCCAAACAGAATGCTTTTCAAAGACCTCCTATGGATAACATGGGTCAAAATGCATTCATTTCTATGTGCTATGTGCTATAGTTGTTGATTAAGTGGCTGAATGAAAGCTTGTACAGATGACTAGGTGGCTTTAGCCTGCTTGTGGCCAACAGCACTTTACTCCTTAGCGGTCTAATGGCAAAATGATAAGCCATAACCCCCTTTTGTCCTTCAGTGAGCCTTGCCTTGAGCAAGTGTTCAATATGGTATTATTGAGTGATTCCCATCAGAAATTAATTCTGATTGAAGAAATCCCTAATGTTCCTATTGGTACTAATCTGAAGGCTTCCAGTTCTAATAACCTATACTCATTATTCACTTTCAAAACCTTAGCCTTCACACTTCTCTCAGTAAACCTGTTAACATAGCAGCCTGCCTGCTATATCCCAGCATGCCCAGCATGCCCACACTTCAAGATCCCTACTTTCATCTGTGATGCTGTATCTACTTAGTATGCTATTCCACTCTATCCAGCTGGAAATTTGATCATGAGGGCTTTAAAACATTAAGGTTTCAGCTTAAAAACCCCAATCTCCGCCCCAGTTTTCTATGGCATTTTGCACCCACATCTATTATGACATTGTTTATATTTCTGAGGACATTATACTCATTTCAATTTGTATGCAACCAAAAACACAATATTAAAATATATGAGATGATTATGGGATTACAAGATGAAGTAGATGAAACTATTATATAAGTGGTCATGCTAGTGCTCTTTTTATTATTGATAGATCATGAAGACAAGACATTGGTAAGAATAGAAATGACATGAACTATTAAACTTGGTATAACTATAGACTACTCCATCCAACAGCAGCATAATACAGATTCTTCTCAAGATTACAGAGAATATTAATAAATGTAGACATGATTATTTTAACATTGTGTCTGTGCCATGTGTGTACTTGTTTGTATGAGTGTGTGCACATAACATGAAGGTATGCATATATATGTGTATGTACATCTAGAGGTCAGAGGTCAACACAGAGCGCCTTCTCCAGCTTTTCTCCACCATATTTTTTGAGGCAAGGCCTCTCTCCAGTCCAATCCACCTGGCTGTTCAGGGAGTGCCACTGATCCACAGCCTCTGCCTACCAAGCCCTAGGAGTACAGACAAGAGTCTTGCTGCCATGCCTTGACCATCTCCCCAGGGCCCATGTGAACAAATTTAAAACAAAAGAAGTTCTAAGAAATATCCTCCCTAGTCATAATGGAATTGAAATGAGCATCAATTGCAACTGGTTATAGATTAAACACACAGTTAATCAAAGTTGGATCAAAGAAGTCTCAAGATACCTTTTTGGAAAACATAATACAAATTTCTAAAATGGATAGGCTAAGTCAGGAACAGTGTTCAGAGGAAAACTTACAGCAAAAGCATATACAAAAATAAATAAAAATAAAAACTGGAACACCTGGCTTTTTACATTAGAACTAGAGAAAAAAATACAACAATCTAAGCCTAAAGCAGGGTAAAGAAATCATGGAAATTAGTGAAACTGAAAATAAGAAAATCACATATAAACCTCAATGAGAGAAAATCGTTCTATAGAAAGATAAATAAAATTGATAAAGTAAAACAAAGAAAAAACCAGAAAGTATTCAAATTATCAATATGAAAAATAAAGAGAACACATTTCGAACTTATAAACATCAAAATGGCAGTGAAAAGATGTGATTGCTATTATTTTTTCCATTAATTAGTTCATTTATTTACTTTACATCCTGATCATAGCTCTGCACTTCTCCTCACTGTTCCCCCCATCACTCCTTCTCCCCATCCTTCCTTCTTTTTCTCCTCAGAGAAAGGGTTCCCCATAAGTGCCAACCCACCCTGACACATTAAGTTGCTGCATGACTGGGCACATTCCCTCCCACTGAGGCCAGACAAGGCAGTCCAGTTAGGTGAATGAGATGCAAGAGGAGGCATCAGAGTCAGAGAGGGCCCTGCTCCAGTTGGTGGAGGACCCACATGAAGACCAAGGTACTCATCTGCTACTTATGTGCAGGAGGCCTAGGACCAGTCCATACATCCTCTTTGGTTGGTGGTTCAGTATCTGTGAGCTCCATGGGCCCAGGTTAGTTGACTCTGTAGGTTTTCTTCTGGAGTCTTTAACCCTTCTGCCTCCTTTAATCATTCCCCTAACTCTTCCACTAGATAAAAGGAATGACCAGCCAATTAAGACCCATCCCAGGGAAGAGAACCAATCCCTGACACTATTATTATTACTCTGCTATGCCTGTAGTCAGGAGCTAATGGATCCAGATGCAGAGACCCATAGCCAAACATTAAGTAGAGCTTGGGGAGTCCTATGGAAGTGTTGGGGGAATCAATTGTTATCGTTTAAATGTAGAATGTCTCCCGCAGACTCAGTGTTCCCTAGGTAATGGTGCTGTTTGGGGAATTGGAGGCGGGATCTAGGTGGAAAAAAATGCTTATATAGCACAGCAGTGGCTATGCCTAAATCAGTGTGCTATAGTTGTATAACTGTCGGTCCCACTATGCTCTGTAGTTCTCATATTTGGACAGTGTCTCCTATAGTCCAGACTGCTCTTCATCTTTCAATGGCAGCCACAATGACCTTGAACTTGATCTGTCCCCTTCTACTTGCCAAGTGCTGAAATGAAGAAAGATGCAAGTTTTCTTTTGCTGTTTTAAAGCAAGTTCTGATATGTTATCCTCTACATGGGCTTGGAACTGCCCAAGGTCAAGGGTGAACAGGAAGTTCGGATCCTCCAGCCTCAACTGCTTCAGTGTCCTTGTTAACAGGGTGACCTGCCTCTACCATCTCACTTCTGTCAGTGTTGAGAGTTGACTCTAGGAATGCTGGTATGCTAGACCAGTCCTCTACCCATCAAACAAACTCAGTAGCACTGTTAATTAGTCTTTAAGAACAATGGTTTCTTACTAAAAGAACTCTTATGCCTAGGTTATCCTAGAATGTGGAACATCAGGATGTTTCTCACATGTCTAATGACTAACTGATACCCAGTTTAGAAAAACCAGAGCCCACATAACCTCCCAATAAATGACAACTTATTTCTTACTATTTGAGCTGCACCAGAAAAAATAATCTGTAAAACACAAAAGGTAAGTAACCAAGTTTAAGGGTGAAGTAAATTAGTGGGGTCACCAAAGCCAGAACTTAAGCCTCCAAGGCTGAGCCTGATGTGGTTCTGACTCATCAGCCCTGGCAGGCTCCATCTAGGGCTCATACCTGACTCTTTTATGAGTACCCAAGCAAGCAGCACTGAAGGCCATGAAGGAGCTTCTTTAAAGTCCTGCTTGCCAGAGTCCCTGTGCTCCTCAGACCACAGGGAGCCAAGAACTCACTGTTCCAGGCAGGTGTGTCATCCCTGGGGATGCTACAGATTAACTGGATTCTATTTGCATCCTCTCAATTGTCTAGGAGATGCAAATGTGCCCTGCTCACACACCGGTGCCATCCATTGTCTGCGCCTGTGCAGGGGCTGATAATGCCAATTAAATGCCAAGGCTCACTTAACAGGTGTGCTGATTGCCTCCGCAGCATGATTTACTGGAGCAACACCCTGGTGTGAAGCAGACAGAAAAGAACATTCTGTCTCCTTGTCATCCCTATCCTGGTTATTAGCTTTCACATTTGGGCTTCACTGTCAAAAAAAATTAACTTTTTCCTCCCTAAAAACAAAATGAGACTCATGTTACATAGGTGCAAGCTAAACCATTTGCACTGTTTGGTCATTAATATCAGTATCAAGAGACTCCATTAACCCTACCCAGACCCTTCCTCCGCTCTGTGCACTTTATTCACAGCTTCCTGAGGAGGCAAAGAAAACCAGGGTGTGTCATTTTCCTACTCAAATCCCCCAGTGGCTTCCTATTGTTCATTTAATCAAGTACACACTCTTCAGCAAGGTGATTTACATCCCGTATCAGCCTCATTCTATTTTTCCAAGAGCCTAGAGCACCATCAGCCCATTGAAAATTTTGAAATCTATCACATCTGCTCCCTCAAGATAGCTTCTGGGGTGCCTTTTCCTGCACCCTGCATCAGTCCAGGATGCAGGGGAAGGGAGAGATAGAGAGGAGTCAAGGACTGATGGACAGAGGAAGGAAGGATGGAAAAGATGGGAAGAATGGAAAGCGAAAGGATTTTTATAGATAACCTGTAATTGCATTCTTTCTACTATGACTCCCAAGGTTTCCATGTAGAGTTATTGGATTTTGAGCATTCACTACACACCTGAACAAGCCAATTGCTCAGTTTGTAGGACACCATCTTATGTCTGTCAGGCTACGCTACGCTGTTCTCATTTTGTAGATAGGAAATCCAAGTTTGTGCATGATGAATAGCTTGCCACATGCCACAAAGTTAATGAGAGGCATGGATCAGAACTAAAACCATGAAAGTCTTCACTTACCAGGAAAGTGGGTCAGAGGGGAAGACATTCTATTGGGACTTTAGGTGAGAGAAGCATGGGAGAATGGGGAAATAGAAGGATCCAGAGGGTCCTAGAAACCTACAAGAAGAACATTATAACGGGTGGATTTGGGTCCAGGGGTCCTGCTCAAACTATGGCACCAGCCAAGGACAATATAGGCAATAAACTTCAAACCCCTACCCAGATCTAGCCGACAGACAGGACATTCTCCACAGTTGAGTGGAGAGTGGGGTCTGACTTTCATGCAAACTCTGGTGCCCCATTTTTGACCACGTCCCCTTGATGGGGAGGCCTGGTGGCACTCAGAGGAAGGATAGCAGGCTACCAAGAAGAGGCTTGAAACCCTATGAGCATATACAGGGGGAGGAGGCCCCACTCAGTCACAGACATAGGGGAGGGGAGTAGGGGGCAAGAGGGAAGGAGGAATGGGAGGATACAAGGGATGGGCTAACAATTGAGATCTAATATGAATAAATTAATAAAATGCATGATTAATATTTATTGACGATAAATTTTTTAAAAAAGAACTAAAACCAGATAAGCAGATATCCCAGCCGATCAGCACCTACTCTGCACAGTCTGTATTGGTGTCCTGGGTGAACCATGTGTGACTGAGCACCGTGTACCTGACTACTACTCGTTTAGATGACATCAACAATTTTAATACAAGAGAAGAGGGCACACACCATTTGGAACTGTGCCTTCACCCCACCAAAGGAAAACTTTTTTTAAAATATTCCTCAGCACTTCTTTTTGTCCTTGGGGAGACCTATCCCTGTCTATCCTTTTTGCTTTAAGGAAATTTATATGTTTATTGTACAAAAAGTAGCTTTACATCTTCCCAGCAGACACTGGGACTTGTGAGCATAATTCTATTTAATCTATTTTTGGGAGCTACAGGGGGCAGATTTATTTCATGTCTATAGGCTACAAAACAAATACTGTCAGCCCAGACACATCAGAACACAAGGTCCAATTTAGCACTGGTTTCTTCACTTTACCTGTCAACATCATGCCTTGAGGGAGGCTGTGCCCATATCTCCCAGGCTAGCCTGGTTTCCTTCCTTCCATCTGTGGCAGGGATGACAGACCCTGCTGATTTCAGATAGGGCTGAAAGAAGCTCGCCCAAAGACAATTTTCATTTCAAAGCTTAAACATGAAAAGCGCTCCCTTGCTGAGTAACTGAACCTGCTGTTTTTCGTGCTGGATCAAGCTCTATGGAGGAGAAGCTGAAGAGTGTTGGCAGGATTGAAAGGAGGGGAGGAAGTGAAAACAGAAGTCTGCCGCTTCCGTTGTCTCCTTTTTAAATTTTAATTTAATAAATTAATATTTTTTAATCTATGCTTCGCTTGGCTGGAAAATGAGCTGTGACTTCCTAAGATGTGTTGGAAAGGCAGGAGAGCTTATTTAAAAAATAAGGGAGTCCGTGGCTCTTGATCTAATTAATCTAAGTGGCACGCAATGCGGCTTGCCTCAGAGCTAGGATCTTGCAGTAGTTTGCACATCTGTTGTGGAGAGCCTAAACCTCCATTTCCCTTTTCAAAAACTTGCAGGCTCAACTTCTTAGAGCCAAATACCCATAAAAGAAGAACCCTCCTTTTTTTTCCTTTTAAAAATGCACCAGTTTTTCTACAATAGGGACAGGGCATCCTGGAGCTCTACAGGGAAGCTAAGTGTCTGAGCCTTCCTTCTCCCCCACACCCACCCCCAGGTAGTATAACAAGAGTAGCCTTAGGGCTTGCAGAGCTCAGCTCCTCAGTTCCCTGATAAAAAGAAAGGGAAAGTAATGGGCAGAGAGATAAAAACACATAAGTAAAAAAGCACAACATATCAGTTAGACAAAAGTATGAAATTAGAAATTTTTATCATATAACATAAGTCATAGTTAACTTAATATCTACTGTGCTTTTAAATTTTTCTGAGAGAATAGATTTCAAATTTTCATATCATACATGCAGAGGCTAAGCATGTGGGGTAATAGAATGCTAATTGGCTTGAATTAATCATTTCACAGTTTGCATATGCATCAAAATATCAAGTTGTGTGTCATTTTATATATGCAAATTTATTTATCAATTTAAAAGAAATAAAAATATGAAGTCTTTTTCCCTCTCTGGAAGGATCTGTAGCTTCAGGTGGCTGTGAGTAAACTTTATATCAAGCCTGGAGAGAACAGCAGGAAATAAGGAATTTCTTGAGTATGTAGAAGAGTCCTGAGACCCACAAGAGGGTCAGGGATATTGTGTATGCTATGAAAGTGCTCTACCACTGCCTCTAAGTACTGGGATTTTGAAAACATATACTTATTACCCTCATATTATATATATACTGTTTAGGAACTAAAGGGACCCATGAGAAATTGATGGTATGATCATATTGCTGAAAGTGAAGACACCACCCAGGACATGAAAAATCAAGTTGGTATTGACCAGTACGCTTCCACTCTGATGGACAGCATTTAGTAACAGGAGGTGCTGAGTAGGCTGCTAAGGAAAAGTGCTCCCCAGTCACAGCCAGCCGTGAACTCTAAAGGCATCAATAATGACTAGCATGGCAAACTATACACATTAGTGCAATAGTGACACTACTCTTATGGAGGTAACCAGTCACTTTATGCTTGACTGAAAGTCTCCTTCCCAGGAGGAACATGACTGTTATTGTAAATCTGTCCAAGAACTCAAGCTTGGTAACCTGACAGGCGCCAAGAGTGAACTACCTCCTATGAATCTGCTAATTATACATTGTATCAAATTGCCTCTGAAATTGAAATACCATACCCATAGTTTAGTGCTGCTCTCACATTCAAAGGAGTAAGGAACAGTGGTTACCATAGAAAGTCACAATTGATCAAAGTGCCAAGAATTAAGGTGCTCAGCTACAAATGTAACATTGGCATCACCACAAATGAGACTAGATTATGTACCCTGTCTTCAGCTCTGAGACCATCACAGACAGGAGAGAAACAAATATTGTAAGAGGCAGACATTTGAGAGATTTGGAGCTAAATAGTGTCTTCTAGTCAGAATAGAACAGGAGTATTGGTGAACCCACAGCGCCTATGGTTGCCTATACAAGATCTGTTCTATATAAAGCCAGTTAACATTCTATCACGGATGAGAAAGGAAGTCTGGGGAGTCATTGACAGATGATGGTTTCTGGGAGAAAAAAAAAATCCCTCGTAGGTTGACTACACTCCACTGGATGGCCCCACACTCATAAGTATTAGGCAGCACAAGATTGATTTAGTCGTAGTATGTAAAACTGACAGAAAGTATGGAGGTAAGGATGAATCTGGGAGGATGTAGGGGGAGAGGTGGGATGAACATAATAAAAATATACAATACATAATTCTTGAAGAAATCATAGTTAAAACATTACATCACCATGTTGAATCTAATAAACATATTAAGATAAAGAGCAAGAAGAAAATTTAACTCCTCCTCTTATTTAGATGTTTTCTCTGGGGTTAATAACAAGTTGGTTTAATTAGTAGAGGCCACGGGATGATGTGGAATGTTCAGAATATAGTCTCTTGAAGCCACTGGAGGTTGTCTATCTCTGCCTTATTATTTAAAATCATTCTTCCAAGAGTTTTGAGCGAGATACAATCACACACTGCTCTTGTGGCCTCCAAAACTCCTTTGAAATGTAGTTGCTATCATGTATATATGTCCTTTTACTTTGTTTAATATTCCTGCTCCCCTGCTGATTTATCCTCTTAATATACCTCCAACTCATTGGTCCCCTTCCTCCTTCAAATAGTCCCTTCCCTTCGGATTTCATGTCAGGTAGATTGTATTTCTCTCTTCTTTAGTCCCTCTGTGTTACCTTAGGACATTTTCTTTTTCCTATTATAGTTCCCCTTAAACTTTCATTATTTACATCTTGCACACATGCACACATACACACACACGCACACACACACACACACACACACACAATTAATTCCTAAATTTAAACAAGTATGACTCTCTGAGTCTAGCTCATTAAGGTAATGATGTCCAGTTGGATCTGTTTTCCTACAAATGCAATTTGGTTTCGTGTTCACGCATTAATAAAATTTTATTGTACGTACATACTACATCTTAATCTAGGATGGATCCATTTCTTAGATATAACCCAGCAATAAGCATTACAAATGCACATATCCTTAGGGTATGTTAACTTAGAACCTGTGGGATTTATACACAGGAGTCATATAGATGGATCATATGATAATTCTACCTTCCAGCTTTTCTGAGGAAGCTCCACAATGACTTCCATAGTAATTTCACAAATTTATGTTCCCATCAGTACTGTCTCACCACAATTTTGTTGTTGGTAGTGGTGGTGGTTGTTATGGTGTAGTTTTGGTGTTTGGTTTTTTTTTTCTGGGATGATAGTTATCCTGACTTTGGTAAGATAGACTTTTGCCACTTTTAATTTGAATTTTACTAAAAGGTGAAATCCATTAGCCATTTTTAAATTTTCCTTAAGGACTATCATCACCCCCATGTATTGATTTGTTGATTTTATTTTTGTATTTCATTTTCACAGTTCTTTATATATTCTAGATATTAATCCTCTGTCCACTATGTAGCAGGAAAAGCATTTTTTCTCACTGAGTAGCTGTCTCTTCACAGCAATGAAATCCAAACTATGACACTTCCTCATAGCAGAAGAAGCTTTCAGCAGAGTGAAGAGACAGGATGATCGTGGCAACTCTTCTAAAGAAAGACACTTAATTAAAGCTGGCTTACAGTTCAGAGGTTTAGTCCATTGTCATCACGGCAGGAGCATGGCAATGTGCAGGCAGGAGAGTGCTACATCGGGACCCACAGGGACCAGGAAAAGATTGTGAGCCACACTGGGCATAGCTTGAGCATATGAGACCTGAAAGCCCACAGTGACACACTTAGGCCACACCTCCTAGTAGTTCCACTCCCTATGGGCCAAGCATTGGAGCCCATGAGCCTCTGAGGGCTGTTCTTTCTCAAACCACAACACAAAGCTTTAAGTGTTATTTCCTATAATCTAATTTGTCAGTTCTTGGAGTTATTTTTATATATTGAGTCTCTGTGTTATGTTTATTTGGCTCTAGCCTTTGGTTGTTCTTTTTTTTTTCTATATCTGAGAAATTTATGCAATAATTTATTTATAAATTTATGAATATATTATCAATGCCTTTAGTTTTTGCCTCATCTCTTTATTTCTTCCCATAGTTTCTTAACCTTTGTTTCCTGGTAATATCTCAGGGTTCTTGAACCTTTTGTTCATGCTTGTGTATTTTATTTTTCTCACTAATATTTAAAATTTGTTCTCTAATCTTGAGAGTCCTTCTTCTCCTTAGTTGAGTCTATTAGTGATGTTTTTCACTACGCTTTTTAATATAATTTATTGAGTTATCTATTTGATGTTTTTTCTAAACTCTCAAATCCTTACTGCATTTTTTTTCTATGTTGGTAACTTCTTCATGCATCTTTTCTTTCATATCACCAAACTTCATCTCCTGGTTCTAGATTGAATTCCTTTGCATGTTTGTATGCTTTGGGAGGGTTATTTATCATTTTTTACAAAGAAACTTGGAATCTTTATATATATATATATAGTATCATTTTTAATATCTTTGAACTTATTTAGAGAAATTATTCTTTTTTGAAAAGGATATGTTGCCTTGCCTTTCATACTCTTTGTGTTTCATGTGACTTGTGCAATTGTTGATGTGGGTATCACTTCTAGTTTAATTTTTGCATCTCCTTATTGAATAGCATCCTCTTGAGGTGTCAGTCTTACAGTAATACTTTTGGAAGGATTTTATGTTTTCTGTCTTCCAACAGGGAAGCCATATGGTTAGAGTTGTGTTCAGATTGGATTCTTTTCTAAACATAGTCCATTTTTAAGCTGTACTTTCCAAATATCCAGTCACTACCTTTGTGAATACTTGAAGTTCTGCTTCAGCTTATTGTCTCTGGAATAAAGTCTAATGATGTTTTTTTTTAATTCTCAGGGTGGGGGTTTCTAGCCTACCATCTCATCTAAAAGTCCCTATGAGGTGGTATCTTTAAGATGTGTTTCTGTCATGAATATACAAATATTGCTGTTCTTTTAATGTAAATATGTTCTTTGTTTCTCCTTCTCTTTCATTTTGTACTTCTGAGATGATGTGAAATCGAGGCCCTCATTATGGTCTTTTACCTTTTGCCTTTCCACGTACAGTACTGTGAGCCAAATTTTTCATTCATTATAAATTACCTGGTTTTAATTATTCTATTATAACATTACAAAATATACTGGAATACACCACACACACACACACACACACACACACACACACACAGAGAGAGAGAGAGAGAGAGAGAGAGAGAGAGAGAGAGAGAGAGAGA